>OY804592.1:10346393-10701519 GCA_963680895.1 Fragum sueziense | reverse complement strand
GAACATTAATGCAGATTGGATAAAATCGTTCGAAGAAATGGTAGACAATATAGAGACGAAAAAGTTTCAAGTTATTGATGCGAGATCTGAGGGACGTTTCAACGGCACTGCCCCAGAGCCGCGGTCTGGTGAGAACTTCTTATCAAAAACCTATGTAATAAGATTCTAGGCAGGTCCAATTTTAAAGTAGAAGCAGACAACAAAATGGTTAAGTTCAACCCAAAAGTTTTAATTTAAAAGCTGCTCTAGACAACAAGATGAGGATGGATAAACAATACAGCACAGAAAATATTGAGACGAAAGGAGAAAATTGTAGTTGTCAACATTTTCTTCTTTTATCTAAATGTTTTCCCAAGCCTTTTCTGACAGACTTGTCAAAACAGATCTTGTTTTGAAAAGAGTTGAATTTAGTTATCAGTATTTTCCTTCTTTTCTCTAAATGTTTCCTTAAGTGGGTAAAAGAGGACATAACCATAAAGAAAACGACAGCCTAGGAACCGTCTCTACTCACAAGAAACAAGTAAACTGTCGCTTTTTTTGCGACGTCAAAACCAGATTTTTTATTTGTTAATGATATTTTTCAGACACCAAACCAGGTCACATTCCTGGGTCATCCAGCATGCCCTTTACCTCGATACAGAAAGGCCCGTATGTCAGTCCAGTTGATGGGTCAGAAGCAAAATTAGGGCTGATCAAGTCTGTGGAGGAGATGAAGAAGGAATTCTCAGACAGAGGAATTGATCTGGAGAAACCATTAACTGCAACCTGTGGTTCAGGTAAAGTTTGTCTTGTAAAATCACGTAAAAATATTTACCAGAAACATACATTCATGTTATCCTTTCAAAGAAGTGTCTGGATTGGTAAGAGGTAGTTTTGGAAAACATTTGGAGAACAGACAGAAATGCTAACTATCAGCATTGTGTCTTTTTCTGTTAGTTTTCCATGCTTAAGATTCCAAATTGTTTGCATTTAGCAACTTCTTTTTTTTTCTCTGCAACTAGTACTACATGTACTTCATCTTTAAAACATTACAGATTGCAGATTCTTACAACCATACCAATGCACTGAATCCAGAGTGGGTTCTGTTACTTGATTATTTCATTTCCATATAGAAATTCAGTCAAATTTATGTAATATTAGGAAAAGGAACCCAAGAGCTCCAGATAAGACAGGGTAATAACTTTTCAAAAAGAAGTATTTCACTTAAAAATTTCACCAAACCCTATGTTTGGGTTACTCATTTGAATCGTCTCATCAAGACAATTTAAATGAGTACCCACAACATAGGGTTTGGATTTGAATTGAAAAAGTTAGAAGGTCTTCAACCTCTCTTATCTGGAGCTCTTGGAAACCCCTATTCATATTTTTAACCCCCTTCCAAGAAATACTGCATTTGCAGCAGACAACTCATGTGTACCTGTGACCGAAGTCTAATATATATGATGAATATATATGAATATTTTTTCATTTAGGTGTATCAGCGTGTAATCTCGTGTTAGCCGCCCATCTGTGTGGTAAAGACGATGTTTGTGTGTATGATGGGTCGTGGGTAGAGTGGTTTAAACGATCAACGCCCGAACAGAGGGTTGACAGTCCACACAATTAAATAAAATATTGAAAAGTTGACAATACAATGTTATAGAACGCAGAGCTACAGATTAAATGGGATAACGGGTTCTTAAAAAGCAAAATATGAATATTGTTAATCAAACCCTATGTTGTGGAGAATCAGACTGACAGATGTTACTGTGTATCAATTGATTTAACCCTTTCCCAAACAAGACCTGGTTTTGATGTCCTTGTAAGAATTGGCTTGGGAAAACATTGAGGCAAAAGAAGAAACTGCTGATAACCAGCAGTTTCTCCTTTTGCCTCAATGTTTTCTGTGCTACAATTTGCACCAATTCAATCTTTTTCAACACCTATTTTGTCGTCTGCAGCAGTTTTCAAATTGGAACAGTCAATTTTTTTGTCGTTTGGGAAAGGGTTAATAGAATGTCTTTATCCCATCTTATCTGTTGCTCTGACTCATTGTCTGGCACAATCTTGCATTCTTGTGCTTCTTGCACATACCCTTAACTTATCAGGGCTTTTCACCTTTCAGGCTTTCTGTGCCTCCTCAAAATGGAGGCATTCCCAAAGCAAAAGGCTGCATTCCCAAAGCAAATTTTCTTCCATTTTGTCCCAATCTTTTGAAAATGTTAAATTTGTTATTGAAAAATTAGTGTTTCGCTTACATTTTTATACCCCCGCAAAACGAATGTTTTATTATACCCCCGCAAAACGAATGTTTTAGGGGGTATACTGGAATCAACCTGTCTGTCTGTCTGTATGTCTGTCTGTATGTATGTATGTATGTATGTCTGTCTGTCTGTGGACAAAATACTTCTCCAGAGCATATCTTCTAAACCATATATGCTACCAACTTTAAACTTGGCACACTTATAGATCTTATTGTGGGGAAGTCTCATGTACAAGAATCGTTACTCTGCCACGGCCACTTTTTGAGTTATTGCCCTTTGTTGTTTGTACCCTTGCAATTTTGTCCGAAACATATCTTCTTAACCACAAGTGGAGACACTCCACAACGGGAAATTCTTCCGGGTCGTAGTATGCTTCCGGGTCGTAGTATACAAACATAGTTCCGTCAAAAATGGATTCGCTCCTTTTGTTGCATTGATTCTGTGTCTATAGAAGAGGCAGATGCATGAAATATGGTTCTGCATACTAGCAGACTATCAGTGTACTGCCAAGATGTGTTTTAATGAATTTGTCGGGAACTAGTTTCTTGCGCGGTCGCAACCTTTCATAGGGGCGTGTCACATGCAGATTCCAAAAGAGATGGCAAATTGCAAGGGTGGCTGTGTTCACGGGTGCGTGATTTTAGCTGATGGTACTATTGCTACCACTTTCTTGGTATTTAATTAAAGACAAATGAATGGTCTATTAAGCAGACTAAGTAAAATGTGTCACAAAGACTTCTGAGAGAAGCTAGACGCTGCCAAATTGACCCATTTTACTATATATTTAATAGGGCCGTTTTGTTGAGGAGTGACACCAAGTGCTAGCAACTTCAAACTTTGTACACTTATACATCTCATTGTGGGGAAGTCCCATGTACAATAATCGTCACTCTGCCACGCCTACTTCTTGAGTTATTGCCCTTTGTTGTTTGTACCCTTACATTTTTGTTCGGACCATATCTTCTTAACCATACAGGGTGATCCAAAAAACATGTCCCACAAACAATGCTTTATAACTTTTTTACCATCTTATATATTTCGTTAATATTCTATAGAACATAAGTATATATCTGTAAAATTTGTCTGATTACAATATTATATAATAATTCACTTACTACTTTTACAAGGGATGCTCGATGTTACGACCATGTTTTTTCAGAAACTAGTCTAAAACGACGTCGAAAGTTTTGTATGACGTTACTACAGGTTTGACGATCAATCAAGTCTATTTCTCTACTTATGGTTTCTTTCAGTTCAGCTATAGTGGTGGGTTAGGGTTCATAAACTCTTTCTTCTTAGCAACCCCATAGGAAAAGTCCAGCAGACTGAGATCGGGTGAATGCAGTGGCCATTTATTCACTGTCAATCCAATTAACAAATGACAGTCTGGTCGTGATTTCTGTGTCTTTCAAATGCTGCATGCTGGTTATTTTGTATGGCTTACAATTTAATCGAACTTTAGAATTCTTTTCACTGTACCATAGCTTACATCAGTGGTTTTTGAGATGTCCATCATATTACCCGTAATAGATACCTTTCCTCTACAGCTTGATGAACACTCTCCACATTCTCATGTGCACGCCCTGTGCGTGTTCTCCTGCTTTTTCTAGATCTCATGTCATTGACAGTCCCTTTCATCTCAAACTTAGCCAAAAGTCTTCTTATCTGCTGTCTGGAAGGCACTGTGGCATTTTGGTACATATTTTGGATTTTTCTTCTTACTAGAACAGGATATGTAAATAATACATAGCACAGTTTGACTATTTCTGCATTGTCAGCCATCTTGGAATGCTGAGAATATGATGACGTCATTGATGACGCCATTGATGTTACCATGACGCTACATGACGTTCTTCTGCACAACCATTACAAATTCTATTTTATACCCTTTCCATCGACACCCAAACTAAAACAGTGCTACCACATTACGCAGATATATTAAATATTCTTTGTGGGACATGTTTTTTGGATCACCCTGTAAGTGCTAGCATCTTCAAGCTTGGTACACCTATACATCTCAATGTGGGGAAGTGTAATGTACAATAATCGTTACTCTGCCACGCCCACTTTTTGAGTTATTGCCCTTTGTTGTTTGTACCCTTGCATTTTATTTCCGGTACATATCTTCTAAACCATACAAGCTAGCATCTTCAAACTTGGTAGACTTATAGATCTCATTGTGGGGGAAGTGTCATGTAAAAGATTCGTAACTTTGCCATGCCCACTTTTTGAGTTGTTGCCCTTTGTTGTTTGTACCCTTGCATTTTTGTCCGGACCTTATCTTCTAAACCATAAGTGCTAGCAACTTCAAACTTACACTTATAGTTCTCATTGTGGGGAAGAGTCATGTACAATAGCCATTACTATGCTATGCCCACTTTTTGAGTTATTGCCCTTCTTTGTTTGTACCCCTATATTTTTGTTTGTACCTTATTTTCTAAACCATAAATGCTAGCATCTTCAAACTTGGTACACTTATACTTCTCATTGTGGGGAAGTGTCATGTACAATAGCCTTTACTATGCCATGCCCACATTTGAGTGATTGCCTTTTGTTGTTTTTACCCTTTCATTTTTGTCCAGACCATATCTTCTAAACCATAAGTGCTGGCAACTTCAAGCTTGGTACACTTGTACGTCTCATTTTGCAGAAGTGTCATATACAAGAACTGTTACTCTGCCATGCCAACCTTTTACAGTTATTTCCCTTTGGCGTTTTTACCCTTGCCTTGTCTGGACCATATCTTCTAAACCATAAGTGCTAGCAACTTTAAACTTTGTACACTTATTGCCCTTTTTTGTATTGAAATTTTATGCGGGGGTATCAGGTCACATCCTGTGACAGTTCTAGTTTAGTCTGAAATGAGCTATTTTGTGCTTTAAAAATTTCCCAATTAGGCCAGACTCCTTTTTCCTAAATGGCAAGGAAAACCCCTGATTATAAGGCACCTCATCCTACCATGGAACCAGATGAGATTTTGACTAACCCTTTACCAAAAACTTAGTAAAAAAAACCTGGTTTTGACATCCCTAGCAGAAATGGTTTGGGTAAATATTAGGGCAAAAGGAGAAACTAAATATTTTTTTCTGTTTTGTAAAGGGTTAAAATGAGTATTGGTTTAGTGCAAAATGTATATCAAATCGTTGTGTGCAATATGTTTGAATGAAAAGATTGAAAATGAAAGCCTTTCAGGGATTGTTGATCATTGTTCGCGTCGATTGTTTGATAGAATAAAAAAAATAATAATAAAATACTAAGTAATCAGCCTGTTTTTATACACAGTCTGATAAACAGAGCTACAGATAAGAGGGAGCGAAGGCTTTTCAACATTTATTGTTCATCAAACCCTATGTTGAGTACTCATTGGAATTGTCTCCTTGAGAGTTGGAGTTGAAATGACAAAATTTAGAGGGATTTAACCCAAACTTGGAATACTTACTCACCATCACACCCTCTACTTTACTACCAGGGCCCATGACCCTGGCTTCACTATATTTGGAGTTATGCCCCCTTTATACTGAGCGACTTAGAAAGTCGAGCGCGCTGTCTTCGGACAGCTCTTGTTTGTGTAAACTGTGTAACAAGACATCTGATTGCACTAGAAATCCGACTAAGCCAATCAGGGCTGTTGTTACAAGTAATTATGCAAAAATCAAACGTACGATCGTTAGTAATACGGGCCCCAGGGCTACAGATAAGAGGGAGTGAAGGCTTTTCAACATTTATTGTTCATCAAACCCTATGTTGTGGGTACTCATTGGAATTGTCTCCTTGAGACAATTCAAATGAGTACCCACAACATTGGGTTTGGAGTTGAAAAGACAAAATTTAGAGTGTCCTCACTCCCTCTTATCTGTAGCTTTGGATAAAGATACATACTTATTTCTTATGTTGCTGTTACCATTTTTGGAAGCAAATTTATGACAAGATATTTTATACGAGTATTAAAAATAAGAATATTAAAGAGACATTTCGATATTGCTTCTCGGACAATGATAAATACGTGTAGGAAACCAGTCGTTAAAGAAAAGACGTAACTGATTAGGAAAAAATGGTACACAGTGTATAATCACGTGACTTAGAATTTCCAATAATCTTCAATGACTTTGTCAATACTTGACCAATTTGAATTCGTTTTGAAGCAGAGAAGGTAGGAAAACGTCAGGAATAACATGGACGTGGTAGATTTAAAAAAAAAATCAAATGATAAAAAAGTCATTGAAGATAAACCAAAATTTTGGTTTATCTTCAATAACTTTTTTATCAGTTGATTCTTCAAAAATCAACCACGTCCATCTAATGCGTGACGTCTGGAGTTGGAGTTTGGAGTTGAAATGACAAAATTTAGAGTGTCCTCACTCCCTCTTATCTGTAGATTGGGATAAAGATACATACTTCAGGGTTCTCCCCAGAATAATTTGAAGCTGTAGTGGCAAATAACAAACTTTTATTGGTAAGCATTGAAGTGCATTGTTTTAATGCAAATGATAGTGAATAAAACAATAATGGGAAAAGAAGAAATTGCTCAATTTGAGCAATTTCTTCTTTTCCCATTATGGTTTTATACAGAATTATTAAATTTTATATTATAAGAATACATTGATTATCACTTTTTGACATGAAATGGTTGGAAATCCCCCTATTTGGTACCTTTTTGAAGGAATTAAGCTGTAGGGGTACTTTTGAAGCTGTAGGGGCAAAGCACTGATTTCCATGAAGCTGTAGTGGGGCCGATACAGCTTATTGGGCTGGGGAGAACACTGTGTAACTTATTATGCTCCCCAGTCGCCGCTTTGTCTGTCTGTCCGTCCGTCATTCGGTCCGTCCGTCCGAAGCGATTTCTCCATAACCCTTGGGCCAAATCAAATGAAACTTACCATGTGAACTTCCTATGACATAATGCCGATGTACTTTTCCCGGTTTTTGGATTTGAGGCCTCGTCATGGGAAAAGGGGACTTAAGGTCAAATACAGTTTTTTCTAATTTCTCCTAGTCTAATGGTCAGAATTTGATGAAATTTCATATTTATGTAGCATATCAGATGCCCTTGACAATAAACTATTTGAAATTTGTGTATAAAAAATATGCCATGGAAAAAGGGGGCTTAACATTTGTTTGCTTAATCTTCGCTCTGCACAGCATACATTTATTGTGACAATGCCTTATTTGGGGAGCATTGTCCGCCTCTGACGGCTCTTGTTTCTTATGTTGCTGTTACCAGTTTTATTATCTGACGGTACTGTAGGAATCATAGGGGTCTGTAAGTTAACATCCAGCACCTAATGGACCTTTATTTAGTAAATAAAGCGTCGGTGCTATGACAAATTGCGTAGCTGGAATTTTGCTCGAAACCAATTTTTTTCAGGAGAGCCAAAAACGTTTTTACCGCTTTAAAAATGTGCCGACAAAATTGCGTAAATCAATAACTACATGAACAATTCATCTTCTTTAAGGTAAAATAAGGTAATTGAACATAACTTACGGTTCATTTATTGGTCAAAGTAGAAGAAAAACAGAGGAGAATGTCATTTTTCAGCCTTTTATTACTCTCGTGTAAATAATGTTTCTGTGTACAACGCATTTTTGTCAGCTAAATCGAGTTACGCAATTTTGTCACATGATAATTGAAATGGTTCTAATAGGTGTAGAGAAACGCCGTTTTGACAGAATATGCGCTCCTACATACTTAGTAGAAAGCATTTATAAAAAATGACAAAATTGCGTAACTAATTTGTTACGCAATTTTGTCATAGCACCGACGAAAGATGGATATCAAAATGAATTCCGAAACAAATATAGCCGTTGAAATTTAGCAGGAAAGGGATAGAAATTGCTCGTTTCGAGCAATTTCTTTCCTTTTCCTGCTATATTTCAATCATGGACGCATATAATGTCTATCAAAAATGGTTAAATAATGTTTTCATCGAAAATAATCAAAATCGGAATAGTCGAACTCCGGATATGTCGAGGTATTCTAGCTGCCCCTCTGACTTCGACACAACGAGTGTCGACTGTATAAAGCCCCTATTTACAGATTCCACACCATTTAAAATAGTTCTTTGACACATTTTTATTTTTGCAAAGCATATCTTGACAGAGTCATAACAACTAGACCCTTTCCCAAGCAAGACATGTATCCTCTATAAAAGCTTTGAGAAAACATTTCGACAAAAGAAGATAATGCTTCAGTTATTTCTTTTCCCTTTGCCTTAACATTTTGTTTACTATTTCATACACTAATGCTATCTTTATTAACATCTATTTAGTCGTTTGTGGTGTCCTTCAAATTAGAGCAGTACAAAGTCTTATCATATGGAAAAGGCCAGAAACGTTCAAACATAATAAATGAATAAATAGTCCCTTCAATACTAAGGATATAATCCAAATCTTTTAGTTTCCATCTTTTATTTTTTGCATTTCTTTAGAATATGCAATGGCGTTTTCGCACGTCTGTCTGTCTGTTGGATTGCAGCAACAAAATGTTTGGTTGTAGTTACTCGATTTACAAGCCTCAGTCTCTGGAAATAAAAACAAAAACAGACTTACAAGTATGTCAAACCTCAATCCCTATTTAACCCATGACCACACAATGGCTCTTTTTGACTCCCCCAAAAATAATGGCCATGAAAAACATCGTGGAAAATGAAGAAATTGCTTGTGACAAGCAATTTCTTCATTTCCTACAATGTTTTCTATCCTTATAGACCAAAAATCTAAAATTTCATTTACTTGAAATTGTCGTCTGCAACATCATTGAATTTGAACCAGTTTAAGATTTTGTCGTTTGGTAATGGGCTAATCCATTTCTACACGAAAGTTTTATGGGGTCCGAAATTGAAAAATGCTGCAGATGACAATTTTAAGTGACTGAAATTTCAGTTTGATGTCTTTCTGGATTGAAAACATTGTGGGTTATGAAGAAATTGTTTGTCAAAAACATTTTCTTTATTTCCAACAATGTTTGCTTCTTTTTCACATTGTTTTCACATGAGTCATGTATTTTGAGGGGCCACCAAAAGCTTTGAGTTGTTGGATATGATAACGTCAATTCATTGGACACATGTCCTTGATACAATGTATATGGCTTACAAAATAAATACTTGAAACAAATACCAAAGTGCGGACACATCAGCATTCAGACATTAACGCATTTACAGGCCTCCTAGTGAAACCTTCAAAACATTTAAAACCTTTTATTTCAGAGCAAATCTTTAAAACCATTACATTTTCCCAGAAAACATTTAAAAGCCAAAATAGCCTATAATTCTCACGCAAAACCTTTATATTTCGTCCCTTGACAGCCAGAAGGGGCTATCAGCAGTTAAAATTTAATTGCTGATAGCCACTTCTGGCTGTCAAGGGACGATTTGCTCAAACTGGTTGCAGTGCAAGTTTAAAACAAGTACATGTAATGGATTTTGTTCTGCATTTCCCTTTTATGTGTAGTTGAACAGTTCAGATATCACCAGATGCCACCAAATCTTACCTAAATCTTTAAAGTTTCCTTGGGAGAGACCCCCATACTCCCCTTATGAGACGGTTGCTTTAACACGGTGGAGATTGTGCATAATGGGATGGATAACGAATACGGCAAAATTTGCCTCGCTTCAGGTAAGAAATTGTGGAATAATTTTCTTAGTATTTCTGGGTCAATTTTCAAGCGGTTTGTTGCATGTACCCCGCCTTACTGAGCTCTTTCCTTCGATATATGACTTGCGCGTAAAATCGTTGTACTTTGTCCAAAAATCGGTACCAACCGACCAGAAAAACGACAAAAAATTTAGGTCCTTTTTCTAGTCGGCTGGGATCGATTTTTGAGAAAAATACAGAGTTTTCTGATAAGTAATACATCTGAGAAAAGGGCTCAGTAGGGCGGGGTACATGCAACAAACCGCTTGAAAATTGACGCAGAAATAAGAAAGTTATTGAACTAATTCTTACCTGAAGCGTGATTAATTAGGCCGTAGTTGTTACCATTTCGCTTTCCGGTCGATTGGGACAATATTTTAGAAAAAGTGCGTAGCGTTTTCTAATTATTAGCTCCACTGGCTGAAGGCCAGCGGGGCTTATGTCATGGCCCTGTGTCCGTCGTCCGTCCGTGCGTAAACTTTTTCTTTAAACATCTTCTTCTCCAAAACAACTGGACCAATTTCAACCAAACTTCACATGAATCATCCTTGCATGAATCTCTACCAAATTCATTCAAAAGAATAAAATCTATGCAGAACTTGAATTTAAATTAATTTTATTGAATTAAATTTTCGAAAAATCTTTAAAATTTCTTCTTCTCCAAAACTACTAGACCAATTTCAATCAAACTTCACAGAAATCTTCCTTGCATGAATCTCTACCAAATTCCTTCAAAAGAATAAAATCCGCGCAGAACTTGAATTTTTAATAATTAAATTGATTAAAATTTTCGAAAAATCTTTTTAAAAAAAATTCTTCTCCAAAACAATTGAACCAATTTCAAGCAAACTTTACAGAAATGTTCCTTGCATTAATCTCTTCTTAATTCATTCAAAAAAATAAATCCTATGTAGAACTTGAATTTTAATTAATTTGATTAAATCAAATTTTCGAAAAATCTTTAAAAATTCTTCTTCTCCAAAACTACTGGATCAATTTCAACCAAATTTTACAGAAATGTTCCTTGCATTAATCTCTTCTCAATTCCTTATTAAAATAATTTCTGTGAAGAACTTAAATTTTAATGAATTTAATTAAATTGAATTTTCGAAAAATTGTTAAACAATCTTCTCCAAAACTACAGGACCAATTTCAACCGAATTTCACAGGAATCTTCCTTGCATGAATTTCTTCCAAATTCCTTCACAATCGGATGAAAAGCATGGCCGTTGTGGGCTAGGATTTTTTTCGCTATATGAAACAGTGTGATTTTAAGAAAATTTTAAAAACATTTCTGCTCCTTAATCACTTATTGGATTTCATTATGGTGTAGTATGAATCTTCTTTGAATAGACCTCTATTGTATTCCTTGAAGAAGTTAGTAGTCTAAATGTCTAAAAGCCAGTGGAGCGATACATGGCCATCTTGGCCCTCTTGTGTCATACATCCGATGAAAGCGCTCAGTAAGGTGGGGGTATATGCACCAAGCCTTTTGAAAATTGACGCACAAATAAGGAAATAATAAGTATTCGTTATCCATCCCATAATTCACAACCTCCATCGTGTTTAAAATGACTTGGTTTTGACTGTGTTTTTTACGATGAAAATGTCTTTTTACGATGAAAATGGCCTTTATTTACTCTTTATTTTTTCACATTTTACACTAAAAGGCCTTTATTTTGATACATTGGAGCCTTTATAAAATCCCTTATTTTTGCTTTGGTCTTTTGGTCTGCTACGAGGCCTGCATTTATTGTTCCGCTGCGGATGTTAACCTTTCAAATGTGAAATAATTTTATATTTAATCATAAAAGCCCTATCAACTTGTGGTTAGCAATGTGCCCAAATGTTGACAGAATTTTTTCGGACAGACATACAAAGCACCGCCAAAGCCGAGTGGGCGTTATTGGTACACATCATCTACATGGATCCCTATTTCGGTAACAATCCTCTGACTGGATTTTAACCAATAAAGGATTTCGAATTCCACATTCGTCTGTACGTCCACATTTAGCTCACGCTGCCGAGCCCGGATAGCTCAGTCGTAACTTTGGAGTCTGTCTGGAGGTCGTGAGTTCGAATCCCGGCTCGGCCAATATTGAATTTGACAAAAGAACTTTGTATCTCACCAATGTATGTGAGACAGCAGAAGGAGGCTCGGATTGGATATTGTAGTAGGGAGTAGCAGTTAAACCCAACCAATCGATCATTTATGTACGAATTTTGAGGAATTTTGTACTTAATGTTACTAGTGACGGCAGTGTACGATGCGGCTTCGTCACAGAAAAATAACTGGCGTATGTTATGACAGTCAAAATCAAAGCGCTGAAAGCGCTGAAGGCCTTGAAGAATTTGAACACATGCAGATTATTGGTATGAGAAAGTTTAAATATTCTTTAACTTCAGCAATAATCAAAGTGCTGAAAGTGCTGAAGGCCTGGAAAGTGTACGAAAAATAACTTTGAACTTTATTTATTGGCAAAATTCGGCAAAGTTAATTGCCTTTGGCCATAACAAATACATAAATATGACAAAACATATATACATATACAGTGTGACAATACAATACATTCAATATTAGTCAAAAAGATTTCTTACGTGGATATCGAGTTCCCAGAAAATTTAAAGTAGTAATAGTTTCTTTTGTAGATTTATATGGTAGAAGAAATATCTAAATTGGTTTTTATGTCGTAATAACTGTTCTGTTTTTCATCGCGCTGTGTATAAATTTCATAAGTTGTACTAGTTTTCGTTCATTATGCGTACTCATTATAACATTAAACTTATTTATAGTTGGCCATGATTGGCTGAGGGAATATTTTTTACGTTGATCAGAGTGTTTAGGACAACAGAGAAGAAAATGGAATTCTGTTTCGGGAGATTTGCTATTACATGATTTACAAAGCCTATTTTGTCGTTCTACGCCATGATACCTGCCTTTTTCTATCTCCAAGTCATGAGAGCTAAGACGAAATCGTGCAAACTGTTTTTGAATATTTGTATTTAAGTTAAGCTTTAAATATTGTTCCATCTCAAAATTAGTTTTATAGCCATAATAGTACGACAGTTTACTGCTTTCTCTAAGACAATTACTCCACTTTTGTATATATTGGTCTAAATATAACAAGAGTAATATTTTAATCTTTTATTTTTTTTGAAGAAGTTTCGAACAAATTTGAACACATGCAGATTTTTGGTATAAAACAAAAGTAAGATGAACAGAAATCATCTGTACTGGATGGCCACTAGAATCATGGGGGCCAAATTATCAAGGATCAGGTAAGAAGGATTTCGATTATTAAATGAAGTTAAATCATTGCCGACAAATCGTGATGTTATTTCTATATATCTTCACAATATATCATTTAGAACCTTATTAAATCATGAATCTGCCTATTAAAACATAACTATCTAACACATGTATACAAATACATAGATATATAAATAACAAAGTTTTAAAACAGATTAAAGAATAACAAATCGTTACTATTACCTACGGTATTGGAAAACCAAATATTTCAAGTGTGTATCGGTAATCACTGACGCGTTCCGTGTGTTCCGGTAATTACTATGCGTTCCATGGTGTTCCGGTATTTCTATGGACCCAATAGTTCTTTCGCGGTGGAAAAAACGAACATTTACGGAAAATTTTGCAATGAACAAGTTTCTTTAAATATTAGAGGAACGTCGGGTACTTTCGGACAGTTAAGCGATCGTCAGCCATTATTTAGATAGGTGAAGACAAAAACTGTATCTTATGTCACAATCAGAAAATTCTAAACCTTTTCCCCGGCATCGGTAATGAGAAGTATGTATTAAGCGTATAAAACCGGTTACCATAAGGAAAACAAAATGAGTCATCAACGACAGGTTATTTCGGACACATCGGGTCTGATCGGACAGGCCGATAATCGAGCTAGATTTATTTCAAATAATAATGTTTGCACTTTTACGTAATTAATTTGGAACAGTCTAAAATTTTGTTTGGAAAGGTTTTAGGTAAGATAAAATACAAATGAACGATCTAAGATATTTATTTGCATCGAGTATTTCATAAAAAAAAATAAAAAAAAAATACGCTGATAGCTGGAATTGAACGTCGGTTCCCCGAGTTCTGAGACTTCGACTTAACCACTCGACCACTGATCTTGCTGTGTCAGGAGTGACATAATTAATATATAGAATTATTATTTGTCCGGTTAGACCCGACGTATCAATTTTCCTTCGGGTCAGATCGGACACCATTTTATTTTCGAAAATAACTAAAATTTCTACCATCGACAGGTAAAAACCTCTCGAAAACCTTTTAATCTTCTTTTTAAACCAGACTAAAAAAGATTTAATCGCAATAATACATCGTCATAATCTTGCGTCTGCAGGGTATCTATATTTAGATATTGCTTACGATATTGATTCGGGGGAAAACCCACTAAACGTTGAGTATTGGCGGCGAATGGATCCGCGCATAATATATGTTGCAATCGATTTCTTGATTGTAAATATTTTACGATTTTAAATGCCTTTACTACTATCAACGTATGTATTTACTTCTTTTGTAATGTACATGGGTCAAAAATCTGCATAAAGTAGTATAGATCTAATCCAGTTCCGATTTACTTTTCATCGCGCAAGAACACTATCTATCTGCGTTCAACGTTTTCACAAGATAACGATTCAGCACGCCCTGGGAAAAATGACATGCTAAATTTGGCCTTCTTCAAGGCCAAAAACTGGTGAGAAGGGGTAAATAAATCCTTAAAGGGACATAACATTCCAATTTCAATTTTTTAATTTTAAAGTATGTCTTGATGCAAAGATTGGTTATTTTAATGCGTAGAAATGCTATCAGTTTTTTGAAGTTGTTATTTATAAGAGAAAAATACGCCTTTAAAGTTGAGACGGAAATGACAATTTCCATGCAAATCAGAACTGTTGTCCACAACAATTTGTTGAATTTTAGCACAAAACATATATTTCTCGTAAACGGTTCAATATTTTGGCTTGAAATTTTCAGAATTTTCATACGAAAATTTGCTCTTTCAGATAGGCCTAAGATAAAGTAAACTTTATGAAAAAATAAATGTGAAATGTCACTTTAAAGTGACATTTCACATTTATTTCATTTTTTAAAAGTGTGTCTTGATGCATCTTCGCAAGCCAAGGATGACATCTACGACGTAACGTCGTTTCTGTATTCACCCTTGGCGGATTTAGTCCGATTTTCTTGGTCTCCTGGAAAGCGTTTTCATTGGTTCCAGCGAGGTCTCGCTTGAACCAATCAGATTGTCGACTGATACATTTGTTATGAGTAACCAAATCATGACTACGGGCGGGAAAAGGCATTGCATTTGCAACTCAAAAACGCGAAGATGGGCGATTTTTCCTACGAATTTCACTTCAATAGACAGGAATTCTCTAACTTTAATCGACGAATTATTATACTTTCGACAATTCGACCGAAAAAACAGCTAACTTTTACATAATCTGCACGACGTACGACGCGAAAGACAACGCGCGTTAATGACGTCATCAATAATGGACGTAAACCCCATCAGAACAACCGCTAGGCGGCGCTTCGCGATTTCAAGAAAATCGGACTAAATCTGCCAAGGGTGAATACAAACGTAGGTGGGTTCAACCTTGGCTAGCGAAGATGGTCTTGATGCAAAGATTGTTTATTCTAATGCGTAGAAATGCTATCAGTTTTTTGAAGTTGTTATTTATAAGCGAGAAATACGCCTTTAAAGTTGAGACAGAATTGACAAATTCTATATAAATCTGAACTGTTGTCCACAACAATTTGTTTAATTTTAGCACAAAAATATAAATTTCTCGTAAACGGTTCAATATTTTGGCTTGAAATTTTCAGAATTTTCATAAGAAAACTTTCTCTTTCAGGTAGAATAAAAGTAAAATTTATGTAAAAATAATTGTGAAATATCACTTTAAAATAAAATGTTATTTTAAGAAATCCAAACCCTTTTTTGTTGGTACTTATTTGATTCGTCTCGATGAGACGATTCCAATGAGTACCCACAACATAGCGTTTGATCAGCAATGCATAAAAGCTATATTGCCTTTAAAAAAAATCTTTTAGCCTTCCTTCTCTCACGTACCTGTGCTAATGGCCTGAATTTTAGCTTTCTTCATTATCTTGGAACAAAACTTCATGTCTGAAAATACCATGATGGCATTAACCCACGGTGTATAATCACGTGACTTAGAATTTCCGATAACCTTTAATAACTTTGCCAATACTTGACCAATTTGAATTCGGTTTGAAGCAGAGAAGGTGGAAAATGTCAGGAATAACACGGTTGTGGTAGATTTTTATAAAATCGTCTGATAAAAAAGTTATTGAAGATAAACCAAAATTTTGGTTTATCTTCAATAACCTTTTTATCAGTTGATTTTTCAAAAATCAAACACGTCCATCTAATGCATGACGTCTGTCCACATTCTCTGCTTCAATCCGAATTCAAATCGGTCCCGTATTAACAAAGTTATTGAAGATATTCAGTAAGTATAGCATCGCGTGATTATCCATGGTGAAACCGTATATGGTTAACCTCCTCCCAAACAAGACCTAGTTGTGATATCTACTACAGAGACAGTTACGAAAAACATCGAGAGAAGAAAATTATCGTCATGTGAATCACCGTCGTTCTGAATTTAACCGTTTCCCAAACAAGACCTGGTTTTGACGTCCCTAATAGAAAAGAGTTAGGAAAACATTGAAACAAAAGAAGAAACTGCTTATAGCCAGCAGTTTCTCCTTTTGTCTCAATATTTTCTATGCCATACTTTACACACATCCTATCTTTAATAACATCCATTTTGTCATTTGTGGCAGTTTTTGTAGTGGATCACCCTAAAATTTTAAGAAAAATACAATAAATTTGACTTTTTGGCTTATTGGGACATATTGTTGCAAAAGGAAAAAGATGCTGATAACCGTCATTTTCTTCCTTTTGTCTCAACGTATTAGACTATGCTAGACTGTACACAACTTACACACTAGGCATTTCTAAACTAATACCAATTTTGCCGTTTGCTTCATTTGCCGTTTGCTTCAATTTAAAATTGTTATCCACCAATGGGTTTGAAATCGTTAACCCAAGTGGGCAAGCAGGCTGAGTAGCCAGAGGCTCGGCAAGGGTGTTGTGATAGTACTGGCTTGAGGAACAATTAACAGGAATCCATGGTTATGTGCTCCAGCCGCCACGATATGACCCTGGCAGTTGAAAACGGCGTAAAACCCCAATAAACCCAAACTCAATTTTAAATTGGAACAGCCTAAAGGTTTGCCATCTGGGAAAGGGTTAAAATTGATAAGAAAATTGGTCTTACTTTTTGAACTGTGAATGCTTCTATTTGATCGTCTCTTTCCCTTCTGTTTGTTCTTTCCTTTCTTTCTTCCTTTTCTTTTCTTCTTCCCTGGGATAATTAGATATAGTCGATTTTCAACAAAAACATCGTAACTACAGCTTAAGACAAGCTGTAGTTACGAGGTTTTGTTGAAAATCGGCGATTTCTTATTGAATATCTTATTGATAACTGAACGTCAAATTACCTTGAGATGCGAAATTCGACCTCTCAGAATATGTGTAAAAGCTTGGAAAAATTAAGTTTCATAATTTTCTTAAGTGAACGTAATCATGCATAGTTAAACTAGGGCCTATAGCAGATTAAATTAAGGATAGAAATTGTGCGAAACGAGACATTGTTCTCTATTTTGACTTTATACTATACAAACGTATATATACGATAGAAATTTATTTTGGAACTATTTAGTTACCGATTCTTTATGGAGTACAACCCATCATTAGAAATAAAACACTGCGTGTATCCTTGGGCGTCATCCGTTACAACGGAAATTGACTAGGGATACCCTAGTAAAAAGTATTTATACCCTCGTCAATTTCCGTTTACACGGATGACGCTAAAAGGTGCACGAAGTGTTTTTGTAGTTATAATGACGGGTTGAAAATGTTCGGTCACTCCTACTTCGACATACCAACTGAAATACGACATAACCGATGTGGAAAAATCCATTTCCAACTGCATGAAACCTATCAATGAGTGGTAAACACAAAATATGCTCTGTAACCTTATCCAAAACTGCAAAATATGGACTTCTCTTTTATAAAAGCTGCTGCCTTCAGAAGACAAAAAAAGGGATATTTATACAAAATAGCAGAGAAAATATTGAAGAGAGAACATGCTAGATATCAGCATTTTCCTCTTTTGTCTAAAGTAGTTCCCAAGCTTAAGCTACAAAGAACGTTAAACTAGGTTTTGTTTCGAAAGGAAAATTTAAACCCTTTCCTAAACGTATGTTGTCTGCGATTGGCATATTCGACGGAGATTCGACGCATCACACTGTAAAGATTATTTCTAAGTAGGCCTAACACTATTTACAATAAAGCCCAAGCCAGAAAAGTCGTTATTTGATATAGGCCCTACACCAGGTTTAACGTATTCTATCCATCATTAGATACCAAACACTTCGTGCAACTTCTGGTATCATCCATGGCAACGGGAATTGACGAGGGTATCCCTCGTCAATTTCTGTTGCCATGGGTTACGACCGAAAATTGAAGAGCGTAGGCCTTTACCATCGTCAATTTCCGTTGTCATGGATGACGCCCGAAGTTGCATGACGTGTTTAGTATCAAATGTTGGATTGAATACCTTAAGATGACTTCTTACCTTTTGATTCTTTAAAGTAGATCACGAAACCTCGATAAAGATCAGAGTCCTCAGACGCCGCCATATTAAACTCGAACGTAATAAACTTGTCTTCAAGGCCGAATTCTAACACGTCCGAAACTTGGTACATGACCTCGTTATATTCCGTTACTATGGAAATGTGCGTGTTATTGACCGTGACATTCTTCACTGCCGTTGTCATGGTGATAATGCTGTCGTCATGGATGTCGAGGTCGTAAAACGCCAAAGCGAGGCGTTTCGTGATTGGTTTGTTTATCTGAGCTAATGTTGTGAAGTTAACGTCTACTTCGCTTTGATACCATGGGAAAGTGGGGTGACTTCGAATAATGCCCTTCTTTTTCTTCGTAACCGTGATTCTGTCTTTGCGACCTTCGATGCTGGTATCAATAATACCTGTTAATATTGTAATAAATATATTACGATAGTCCAGTCACATGTTATGTCACATGTTTACAAATAACCAATGTAAACAAGGGAAGCGTTCTTAGTTTTCAATACAACTTTGCATGCGTTGATTCGAATCTTGCAGGTGTGAGGCAATGTTTGTAATAGTTTACACAAAAAATACCATGTAAGAAGATGTAGATTAATTGTGTTTAGTTTAAGCCATAATTTTAAATCAATCAACTTTGTTCCTTATTTTCGGAGGAAATCGTCGCTTTAAAAAAATAACTAAACAAATAAATAAATAACTTATAAGACACACAAACAAAAACTAGATCGACAGCTTGTTTGAAACTGTAATTAGGGATTTTTTTAAAGAAAAGTAGCCCTAAATTTGAGACTTTATCATTTCAGTCTCTAACTCTCAAGATTCTTTATCCATTAAATTGTTAAGTAAAAAACAAAGCAGTTTTACCTTTCTTTTTTACACAACTCACTTTTAGGACACACGCAAACTTTGAATGTTTGCTAAAACACTGGATATTTGAATCTTGCTCATCGTTTAACATAAAATTCGCCATATTCTTTCGACTGGTGATCATTTGTCTAGCCGGGAACTGTATAATACAGCTTGATTTCCAAAAGCAATCCTTTGATTGGTGGATAAATTCTGCAGTTTCTCCAAAACAGTCCGCCTCCTTGAGCGACTCGAATGACGTCACGCGTGTACCGGAACTTCCGGAAGTGATGATTAAATCGGATATCACGTGACCCTTCTTGCACGCTAACTTGAAACATTGTTGAGAGAGTACACGAATATTGTCTGTAACTCTATTGAAACATGTCTCGTTCTCTGATGCACTCGCTAAAATATAAAGGTGTTAAACGAAAATGTGTCAATATGACAATAAAATGGAATAAAGAGACATTTCGCATTTATTTTCCATAAATATGACTTTTCTTTTTATCTGAACAAGCAAATTTTCTTATGAAAATTCTGAAAATTTCAAGCCAAAATATTGAATCGTTTACGAGAAATATATATTTTTGTGCTAAAATTAAACAAATTGTTGTGGACAATAGTTCAGGTTTAAATGGAATTTGTCATTTCTGTCTCAATTTTAAAGGCGTATTTTTCGCTTATAAATAACAACTTCAAGAAACTGATAGCACTTCTACGCATTAGAATAACAAATCTTTGAATCAAGACATACTTAAAAAATGAAATTGGAATGTTATGTCCCTTTAAAAAAGAGTTATTTTAACCGATTGCAGCCAGCTTAAATCTCCGACTTTGTGATCTTTACAGACAACAAAATCACGATGGATTATCACGTGACTTAGAATTTCAGAAAATCTTCAATAATTTGTTTTAAATACTTGACCAATTTGGATTCGTTTTGAAGAAGAGAAGCACTCTTTTTCAGGGGGGCTCTTTCATTTCACATCTTTTATGGGAGAGTAAGGATATTGAAATAGTCCCGTTTTGATTAGGAAGAATATGAAAATAGTCCTATTTCAATTAGACAAATACTGAAATTTGAAGGAACTCCTGATGAAAACAAGAGCCGTCATAGACGGATTATGCTCCCCGAATAAGTGTTTGTCACAAAATAAAAACTATCATACATTAAGGTTTACGAACTGAGAATGAAAACACCACTTTATAGCCACACGAAATGCATCAAATTACACACACTTGTAAATACACTTCACAAAAGTTGATTCACCGTGCCAGATTTCAAGATTATGCTTCAAGAAGAAAATAATTTACAAATATTATTTTACTCTTTATTCATATGCAAGGGAGGTAATTTTGAATATTTTTGTCAAATATTTCCCTAAGTATGCATTAATTCAAAATTCTAAACCATACAAAATGCTAATGTTTGTATTTGGAATGGAAATGTAACACAGTTTAGGAATTACTGGCACTTTTCAAATTTCGCATATGGCTCTGCATTTCATTCTCAGTTCGTAAACCTTAAGCCCCCTTTTCCCATGACAGATTTTTTGTACACACATTATTTATAGAATAAATATTATGGTCTAGGACATCTCATTTATCACATAAGCACAAAATTTCATCAAATTCTGTCCATTAGATGAAGAGAGATTAGAGAAAAACTAATTTTGACATTAAGGCCCCTTTTTCCATGACACAGCCTCAAATCACAAAACGGAGAAAAAACTACCTAGGGATTATCCCAGGGAGTTTATATGTGAAGTTTCATTGAATTTGGTCAAAAGGTTGCTGAGATCTGGCTGTGGACGGACGGACGGACGGAAGGACGGACGGACACACGGACGGACGGACGGACGGACAGCGTGGCGAATATATGCTCCCCCGAATTTTTTCGGGGAGCATAACAAAATAATATTTTCTTTCTGTAATGTATAATACAAGACATGGAACAGTTACAAAGTAACTAAAGACGTTATCCTCCGGTAGACCACGATTCGTGGACCCTAGCCTAGGTAGCCCGTTGCAGAGATGATATGTGAAGAAGAACGAACGATCGCTGTGCGGGGAGAAAGGCAGAGAAGGTGGGAAATGACAGGAACTAGCTGGACGTGGTGGATTTCTGAAAATACGCTGACAAAAAAGTTATTTTGTCTCAAATGCCTTGCGTGTAGCAAGAGGTAAACATAATTGAAATGGGCAAGTTTAAAAAAAATGTGACCGTTCACTTTTTACATGCCTCGGCTTTTGCAGAGAAAGATATTCAACCCAATCAAAGCTAAAAAGATGCGTCATTGTGCCTTTATACTGGGTACCAAGTTTAAAGAAAATCGCTTCACAAATAAAAAAGATATGTCATTAAAACATGTCAAAAATGTCAGGAGTGAAACGACTTTGTGTGACACTTAAGACTTTAACCAAGTTTCTAAGCTATGGTAAATAAAATACAGAGACAGGATACTCCAATAAGCACTTGTAATTCATAAAACAACATGTGCATCCTCATCTAAAAATTACCTTTTCATCTTATCTTCACTGGTTTAGGATGTGGAGCCTGTTTTATACAATAATCCTTTAAATTTTATGTCAGGAGTGAAACACTTTTATTTTTCAAAATGTGTTCTCTTTTATGTCTATTCAGCCAGAAATCTACCACTCAAACGTTTTTAGGAAGCCACCAACCTTGTGGGCATTCTGCACTCTACTATTTAGTGATCCGTGGGTTACAATTTATCATATTGTGCAATATATATGCTGTCAGGAGTGAAACGCTTTTTTGTTGTCATTTTGCAAGATTGCGCACACAATTTTAGCAAAAAACTTGTGAACATGAATTTAGAATATACTTTTGGCACTGCTTAACCATTTAGAATAGTTTTTAGCCACCCTAGTTCAGAAATCTGGATGATATTCTGTGAAAATAGCTGTTATTCTTAACATTTGATTGTCACACTTTGGTCACATTTTTTTAAACCTGCCCAAATATCGATGCTGCATCTTTACTAGTGTACAAGGTCAGGTTATGCGTTTTCAAAATAAGTCAAAGGCCAAGGTCAAAAGATATTGGTCCCCTACGAATTGTCTTTGGAAAAGATATCCATGTGTGAATTATCAATGATTCATTTTAACATCAGTTGGAGATCAAAAACCTGTAACTAGAGCTTGAAAAATCTGGAGTTACGATGCTTTTACCTCCCATCGACTATAAGATGTAGACAAAGTTCAAGTATTTGTCTAAGTAATCGACGCCTACGACTACTCTCCATAGCCGAGCTCTATTGATTAAACCATCAAATATAACCTCTGCAGTTTTCGGTACGCCAACAGCCTATTTGGTCGTCATAATCTAATTATAGCACACCATTTGAATTATCGAATCAAAATCATTCAGTTTTATCTTGCATGATCATTACGTATACATTACGTCGCTTCTATTTTTGGCTGAAGCCGGTAACATTTGAATTATCGAATCAAAATCATTCATTTTGATCTGGTTTGATTACGTATACATTACGTCGCTTCTATTTTTGGCTGAAGCCGGTAATTTGAAGCGTCAGCCAATGAAAGTTTGTATCAGCTTTTTGAATTGTTTTGTTGTGTATCGCCAACGATTGGATACTGAAATCCCGCCAAGGCCCCGAGATTAGACGTGAAATGACCCCGCGAGAACAGAGCTCATTCTATCGAAATGGAATGTAGAGATAATGTGCTCTGTTCATAAGAGAGTACCTACGACATAATGGAACATGACCTTAGCTCCCTAAACAAAAGTCTCGACTAAAACAATTTTTGTAAACGTTTTAAGTAAAATTGAAGTACCTGCATTGACAGATAAAATCCAGAAAACCAAAACACAAATCCTCAACATGTTTCAATCTCCTTTAGTATTCTTTAAATTGTTAAATTAGATGCTCTTCAGTTACGTTAACGCCGATGTTATGTTTACTAATGAAATAGGCCAGTTTTATTAAAATGGATACTTGTAGCTCTCCAGACTAACGTATCGTCGCTTTTCAACGAAAACCTCGTAACTGCAGCTTTAAACAACCTGCAGTTACGAGGTTTTCGTTGAAAAGCAGCGATATATCCAGCACATTCTGCTTAAAATTCTATTGATAATTCTACATTGAAAGGGGACATTTTTGGCTTTCGCTATCAATATAGTTCCAGATCAGCCTGCACATACGTGCATAGTTCCTGATCAGCCTGCGTGCAGTCTGATCAAGACCCACGATGTTATCTTATCGCTTCTTATAACCAGTAGGAACCGTAAAAGAATAACATTGATCCTGCATGATCACGCTGCGCTTATATTGATCTTTGTTGGTCTTACAAGCCATTAAGGTAGAATACCCGTAATGAGATTCGCTCGACATCGGAATTATTCGGCCGCGGTCGTAAATATCCGGCGTTGGAACTTTCCACTGCCGAGCGTTTACGGCCGCGCCCAAATAGGTTCGGATACGTAACGACACCGCCCGAATGAAATCCGATGTTTTATGAATCTCAAAATGGCCATATTACGGGTATTCTACCTTAAGGTCACATTTTCCTGATTGCAGCTCGTATCGTCGGTTTTTAACGAAAACCTCGTAACTGCAGCTTAAAACAAGCTGCAGTTACGAGGTTTTCGATGAAAAGCAGCGATACATTATACTGCAACCAGGTGCAGGAACACGTTACAACTAATTTACATGCAAAAAAACTTCTTTGGAATTTGATTAAGTCAGCAAAACCATTCTTTGAACCGTAATCTAGGAGAATTGTACTTATGTTTTCTTGGATAAACAAGAACCCAGATCGGAGTACTTAGTACGATTAAAGAGACATTTCAGAATTTTTTGTCATAGATTTTACTTTTATTTTTATCTGAAAGAGCACATTTCCTTATGAAAATTCTGAAAATTTCAAGCAAAAATATTGCGCCGTTTACGAGAAATTTATATTTTTGTGTTAAAATTGAACAAATTGTTGTGGACAACAGTTCGGATTTATATGCAACTTATCAATTATGTCTCAACTTTAAATGCGTTTTTCTCGCTTATTGGCAACAACTTCAAAAAACAAATAGTATTTATACTCATTAGAATAACCAATCTTGGCATCAAGACATACTTTAAAAAACTGAAATTGGAATGAAATGTCCCTTTAAGATTCATATTGCTCCAGTACGGATGTTGCTACATGTTACATGTATTTAAGAAATTATTTTACCTTTTGCCATACAGCAAAAATTTTGGATGGTACAATTTTCAAAAGTTGTTTGAGATGACAAAATGGATACTGATAAAAATTATGCTTGTGTACAAAGTAACACTGCAAATATTGAAGCAAACAGGAGAAAAGATTATCAGCATTTTCTTCATTTGCCTCTATGTTTTCCAAGCATTTCCTAATATGGACGTCAAAACCAGAGGCGCGTTCTTTAGAGCAAGATTTTTTAAGATTTCTAACGATGCTTCAAATAAAGCGTTTTTAAGAACTAGATTCTGACTGAGATGTTCCAAATGCTCCATACTTCAAACAAATGACGTCATGATGACGTCATTTGTATGAACTATGGAGCATTTCCATGGTATCATGGAGCATTCGGAACAACTTTGTCAATTGCCTCTTATATTGTTTCTACAGAGTTAACCGAGATTTTTCCGCACGAAGTATAGGGTAATGGCGCCTCCCATTGACGTTCGGATATCCTCGGATAATGTTGATCAAAGAGCGAATCATCGACTCGGAAGTGTGTGTATGAAGAAATGTTAAAAAAAAACATTTCTTAGCCGGAAGTAGAGCTACTACCCTTCATAAAGTAGTTTTCGAGGTCATCCAAACGACCATGGCAACTTGTGGGACTTGCAGGTTGTAATCATTCTAAAAAGAGAGGACACTGAACTACAAACAATGCATTTCAGTATCATTGTCGCTTCATTGTTGACATTAGTCACAGACGAACGTTTTGAATTGTCGTTCTATTCTATTCTAATCATAGTCTGAAAGTAGTTCTACGACTTGCATCCAAGGTATGATTCGACAGAATTGTCCGTGGTGTTCCAAATGCTCGCATTGAGTGTCTTAAAAATTTTGTTCTAAAGAACGCTTTATTCTAAAACATCTTAAGAAATCTCAAGATATCTCAAGAAATCTCGCTCTAAAGAACGTGCCTCTGGTCTCGTTTGAGAAAGGGTTAAGAACAAAAAAGATCTTTATCAGAATTCGTGTACATACACAGGAAGATCTGGACCCAAGCTGTTCTAAAATATCATAGGGGCCCTTTTTCCACATCCTGGTTCTATTTTATAATATGTCCTTGGCACAAATTACTTGATTGTTTCCTTTCCGCTAACAACTCTTTTCCCTTACAATTCCTGATTTTGGCCCCGTAGGGGAGACATTGAAAAAAAAAATTCAAGTCGTAGAATGAACTGCTGATAAATATCGTTTTCCCGCTTCGCCCTTTCTTTCATCACTTGCTTTGCTATAATAAACAAGGTTAAAAATGATATCATTTATATAGGCCCCCTTCGACTCCTTTTATTTTGAACCCAAACAGAGTTTTGTAGAAAATTGTCACTTTGGAAAGGGTCAAACACTTGAAACGGGTTGTAAATTTATACAGTTCCGTCAGTATATTATGGCATATGTTTACAAAATCTGAATTTGTAAACAATAAAATATCGAGCTAAAAATACTGTAATTTTGCATGTGTTGATTCGAATTTTGCAGGTGTGAAACAATGCGTGCATAATTGTGCTTAATCCGAGTCTTCTCTGATGTAAATACGCTCTTTGATATGTTGATTTTTCGCTATTTAGCGAAAATAGTAAATAGCGAAAAATCAAAATATCAAAAAGCGTATTTACATCAGAGAAGACTCGGATTAAATTGTGCTGAAAACTAAGAACGAACACCTGCAAGATTCAAAACAATGCATGCCCAATTGCACTGAAAACTACAGTTGTCGCCACATCGTATGGCACAATGTTTATGTTTTGTTCAAATAAATATAGTAAAATGGGTCAATTTGGCAGCTTCTAGCCCCTCTCAGAAGTCTTTGTGGCACATTTTACTTAGTCTGCCTGACAGACCATTCCTTTGTCTTTAATTTACTACCAAGAAAGTGGTATCAATAGCACCATCAGCTAAAATCACGCACCCGTGAACACGGTCACCCTTGCAATTTGCCATCTCTTTCGGGATCTGCATGTGACACACCCCCATGAAAGGTCACGACCGCGCAAGAAACTAGTTCCCGACAAATTCATTAAAACACATCCTAGCAGTACACTGATGGTCTGCCAGCATGCAGAACCACATTTCATGCATCTGCCTATTCTATAGACACAGAATCAATGTAACAAAAGGAGCGAATCCATTTTTGACGGAACTATATTTGTATACTACGACCCGGAAGCATTTCCCGTTGTGGAGTGTCTCCAACTGGACTATAAATCATCGAAAATTCCGCTTGCTGTAATGACAGATAGTAAACGAATGGCAATGTATTTTGTGCTAAAAATTGACTGGCTTTACCGTTTTAACCCTTTCCCAAACGGCAAAATTTAAACCGATCCACTTCAAAAACTGCCAAAAATGACAAAATGGATGTTATTAAAGATATGATTTGTGTAAAATATGGCACAGAAAATATTGAGACAAAAGGAGAAACTGCTGGTTGTCAGCAGTTTTTTCTTTTGTTTCAATGTTTTCCCAAGCCTCTTCTATTAGGGACGTCAAAACCAGGTCTTGTTTGGGAAAGGGTTAAATAAACCGTCGGTGTTGTTATTAAATCTTGTAACTACGGTTTAAAGTGACATTTCAGAATTTTTTGTCATAAATTTTACATTTATTTTATCTGAAAGAGCATATTTTCTTATGAAAATTCTGAAAATTTCAAGCCAAAATATTGCGCCGTTTACGAGAAATTTACATTTTTGTGTTAAAATTGAACAAATTGTTGTGGACAACAGTTCGGATTTATATGCAATTTATCGATTATGCCTCAACTTTAAATGCGTGTGCCTCGCTTATTGGCAACAACTTCAAAAAACTAATAGCATTTATACTCGTTAGAATAACCAATCTTGGCATCAAGACATACTTTCAAAATTTGAAATTGGAATGAAATGTCCCTTTAAATCAAGCCGTAGTTACGATATTATACAACAATACCTACGAAATGCTATTGTTTGTCCATTGTTTACTTGATAAAATTGTTCCCTAATGGGAAACGATTGGTTTGGTTAAACAAACAATAAGAACGCCATATTTTAAGAGACAATCTTTTTGCATCTTATCAGAAAGCACACACAATTAATTTCATATTTTAGTTTCGCCAGCATTTTCCCGTTTCGTTGTTGGAGAAAGTTGGAAAAAGTATCGAGATTTGCTGAAAATGTTCGGGCTAGCCACTACACGGTACGGAAACTCAAGATGCAGAGCCACTCTCTTGCACACGGTTCATTCATTACATTCATTTAGTGTTCGTCCTAGTATTTGGACCAATGAAAGTGCAGTATAATTTTGCAAATTTCGGCGCTATATTTCGCATTAACGCACTGCCGGTCAGTTTATACATAACCACGCCCCCGTTTCCTGTGCAGTTATGAAAAATGATGTAATATATTTGGGAAAATGATGTAATTTTGGGGAAAATGATGTAATTCCAGTAAGATCCGCTTGAGAAGAAACTTCAAACATATTGACAAACAAAGCTTTATAGCCATATACAACTCGTATGTCAGACCTCACTTAGAATATTGCGTCCAAGCATGGTGTCCGTATTTGAAAAAAGACATTGATACTTTAGAAAAAATACAACGTCGCGCAACAAAAATTGTTCCCGAATTGAAACAATTTTCGTACGAGGAAAGGCTGAAATCTCTAGACATGTATTCCCTTGAGAGAAGACGATTGCGAGGAGACCTTATTGAAGTACAAAAATTCTTGAGCGGTAAATACACATCGGATGCCTCTCAGTTTTTTTATATGTCTACGTCTACTTCTACTCGTGGTCACAGTTTAAAGCTATATAAACCTCAATTGAAAAAATCCTTATAAGTGAGAAAAAATTTCTTCAGTGTTCGTGTAGTTAACCACTGGAATTCACTACCGCAGAGGGTCATTGCAACGTCAACAACGGATACCTTCAAAAAACAACTCGACACCCACTGGAGAGAACAAACTCAATATGGGACAGTAGAGGCATTGCCTATACCTTAAACTCCCATGAAACATGTAAATGTAAATGTAAATAATAGCTCCGGTCTGAAGCGTGGTTTGAAGAGCGTATGTTTTCATTGGTTGACGAACACCAAGTCAGATAGAGTCTGTATAGTAGATTCTATGCGACATAAACGTTCAAAGGCTGTGCCTTTTGAACGTTTATATCGCGTAGAATCTACTATACAGTCTCTATCTAATACATGGTGTGTGTATGGTAAGAGTAACGAAGGACAACTCTGCTCGGAGATTGATGCAGAGCTAGTGGCTCCGCGATTAAAATCCTTTGGGTCGCTTCCGACCATGTGTGGCTCTGTCTCTGGGATCACGATTTTTGGATAAAAACAGGAACCGCATGTGTATGTATACGACAATTTCCGGAGAATGGAATTTTACATTTTGGTCTCTATGGGTAGAAAACTTTGTGGGAAACGAGGAAAGAAGCAATGTCTTCGTTTTCCACAATGTATTACAGAGCTTTCATCTTTAGGGGGCATCGAAAAGCATCAAAGGTACTCGACCGAACACCACGGGCTTCAACATTTCAAAATTTCTGGGTACGCCCCTGCGTAGGCTACTGTTAGCTTCTAGGAATGTTGTATGACTTAATTTTCACGGTCCTTTGCCTTAACCCATTACTTCACAGCGATGTCTTTTGACTACTTCACAAGAAACGGATTGCGAAAACATTGTGGAAAATGGGGAAATTGATTTTGAAAAGAAATTTCTTCATTTTCCAAAAAGTTTTCTGGCCTAAAAGGAAATATTTTTTTAAAATTGCATCAACTTGAAGTGACATGTCGTCTGCAACACCTTTCAAACTGGAAAGGTCCAAAATCTTGCTGTAATGTTATGGGTTAATTTAATTAACCCTTTCCCAAACAAGACCTGGTTTTGACGTCCCTTATAGATATGGCTTGGGAAAACATTGAGACAAAAGAAGAAACTGCTGATAACCAGCAGTTTCTCCTTTTATCTCATTATTTTCTGTGCCATACTTTACACAAATTCTATCTCTAACATCCATTTTGTCATTTGAGTCAGTTTTGGAACTGGAAATTTTGAAAGCTCTGTCGTTTGGAAAAGGGTTAAGGTGGTGGAATCTATAGTTTTGCGGACACGACCTTGTCCTTATACAGTTCAAGAAGACGATTAGCCTCTCTAATCCCGGAGTCACGTGCGCCGTGTGTACACGAGTAATTCTCCCTATGAGTGGCCTCCCCTGCGAACAAAACAAGATGGCTGCCAGTGTCGGAATTCAGGGGTTCACTAAGGGTGTCTTGCTCGCCCGGTATGAGGTTTGGGGTTTGGCTTGCAGACGACAATTTCAAGCGAATGAAATGTTACATCTTTTGGTCTTAATAGGCTATGTAGAAAACAATTGTGGGAAATGAAGAAATTGCTTGTCACAAGCAATTTCTTCGCTTCCCACAATGTTTTCCAGAGTTTTCATCTTCAGGTGCACCAAAAACCGTCATATTAACTCGATCAAACACGTAGAGATTCAAAATTACAAAATTCCTGTGTACGCCCCTGCGAACCGTTGGCTTTCATGAATTTGTACACATATGACTAGAATTTGCAATTTCCTTTATATTGATATACAAAGTTCTGGAATCTATAGTTTTGCGGATACGACCTTGTCCTTATACAGTTCTAGAAGACGATTGGCCTCTCTAATCCCGGAGTCACGTGCGCCGTGTGTACACGAGTAATTCTCCCTGTGAGTGGCCTCCCCTGCGAACAAAACAAGATGGCTGCCAGTGTCGGAATTCAGGGGTTCACTAAGGGTGTCTTGTTCGCCCGGTATCAGGTTTGGGGTTTGGTAACTGTAGGAACCACGAGTAAATGGATTGCTCCCCCATCGAGACACGCGAATGTTCTTTGGTTCAGGAAAATTTGGGTCGCCCAAAAAGTTACGTAAAAGTTTGGTACAAGCACGTGCGATTGCATCGTTGCTCAAAGTTTCCATATGCTCTGCAGTCTTGCCAGATATCCAACCTAGCAAGACGTTCTGTTTTGTGTAAATGAGATCGAATCCGACAATACCTTTCACCCAATCTGTATCCATGTTGACTATTTTGTTATCTAACCAGGATAGGAACATGTTGGTAGATTTTATTTCTGTCACAGGCCTGTCATATTCAAGAAGTATCTTATTTACACAACCGAAACCGATTGAATTGATGACCTTCACCTTGCTAGGTGGAAGAGGTGGAGTAAATAAGCTCTCGTGTGTTTTCTTCAAAACTCCAAGTGAACATGTGAAGATCACGTGATCTGCCACGAGACTTTTCCCGTCTCCAGTTGTGATAATGACCTTATCTGAACTTGTCTTCCATTGAATTTTCATCACTTCTGCATTGAATTCGATTGTATTCTCAGGAAGAAATTTTACCAGGTGATCGAGAAGATACTTATATCCACGTGGGATATGTACGTTACCGCCCGGCATCACGCACGTGGTTTCTGGAAACTCGAACGAGATTTTGTCTAAATCATCTCCTTCGTGAAAGGCCGCCCAGTTACAAAAAGCATTGAACACTCTAGTAATATCGTCTTTGTTCATAGGCTGTTTTGCGTTTTTCTCAACTTGATCGAAAAACAATCTTGGTAAAACCGTCTGTAGATTATCTCGTTTTCCTTGCTTGATTCCAGTGGATAGTACATTTTCAGCTTTTTCGCTGGCCTCTTTATAGATGTTCCAGCAGAATGTCACTAAATCTCGTCCGATTTCTGTCCCGTCTTCTCGTAAAAATCTGCCAGACATTCTAAAAATAAGAAACAAACATAAATGATAAGGGCAAGCATGGAATCGCTTTCCCCAAAACCGACATCAGAGGCGCGTTCTTTAGAGCGAGATTTTTTAAGATTTCTTAAGATGTTTTAGATAAAGCGTTTTTAATCTTGACCTAGATTCTGACCGAGGTGTTCCAAATGCGCAACACTTCATACAAATGACGTCTTAATGACGTCATTTGTATGAAGTATGGAGCATTCGGAACACCGCGATTTATTAATTATGGAAGATTCGGAACGACTCGGTCAATTTTCTCTAATACACTATATTGTTTCTACAGAATTGACCAAGGGGTTCCACATGAACTATAAAGTAATGGCGCCTCCCACTGAGCGGCTTAAAAATCTCGCTCTATAGAACGCTTTATTTTAAAATATCGTAAGAAGTCTCGAGATATCTTAAAAGAAATCTCGCTCTAAAGAACGCAGCTCTGAAGTATCCGTACGTACAGACGCGACGTCAAAAGTTGGGGTTTACTTGTGAAAAAAAAAGTTACTCAGTGTACTAAACGGAAAACATAAAATTTTGTTTCTTGTAAACAGACACATAGCATTATTATAAGGCATATACCATCGGAATTTTGTTATTTTTTCTTTCATACTAAACTAACACGATTTAAAAACGGAAAAAGTACTTAAACAGATGATATCAATTACCTTCTACATAATCGATGTATAACCATGTATTATTGTATAATTATGTAAAGATTTTTTTATTGTTAACACAACAGGACAGCAAACGACCTTTAAAGAGTGAATAACGCGTCAATATCCTAGCATCGAACAGGACGACGACAGCTAACCGCGTGATCTCGCAGGGGATTTATCAACGTGTTACGATGTATAGGCCATCCACGATTACCAACCGTAAATTTTGCTCTAGACTGAGACGTCATAAAGCTTTTGAGTAAGTGACGTTGACGTATATATAATAAAGTTGACGTACAGTTGTTACACGCGGCTGACCGGGGCGTGGGTGGTCTGTGGATGTTCCCGTGTCGTTTACACGTCTCATTAATCTTGAAAACGTCGAGTCGGGTACATTAAAGCGTCTAGCTACCTCCGTTCGCGAAACACGGTCAACGAAAAGCCCCCAAATGTGGTTCCTTTATGCCAAAGTAAGACTCGGCATTTTGAATACAAAAAATATCCGTAGTTCCCCTGTGTATTCAATAAGTAAATCAATGTGACAGTGTGTACATAAAAATTCTTGGTGATTTAACACGTGATCTGAATGCTCGTGACACACGAGCATTTTGTGATGGGCGGTTCAGATGTTCGTGTAGTTTACAGAGAACACGACAAAATCGCTGGGGCATGAAACGTATACAATACCTCATACATTTCGCCAAATATGGTGTCGATCAAGGTTGCAGGAAAGAAACGGTTAATGAAAATTCTTTTGCGTTTTTAAATCGTGTCAGTATATATATCTTTCGACTAACTGACAATAATAACTGCCATTTTATTAATGCAATGCATGCACAATACAGCAAAAATGACGTTGTATCTTGTAGCACTATTTTTTAAAACGCTAGAGCATCGAAGGACGTAACGTTGTACGTTAACGAGGGAAACGTATGAAAAGCTCGATTCAGCTACGGATGTTTACGTCACCCGAGGAGTTTCGAATTTGCGTGAACCTTATTGAGGTTGGACTATTTTAAAACAAAATCAACTTGCCTGTTAAAGATCCTGTATGGACCCAAGGCTCCGATAGAATCTGCCAGTTTGAATGTAGAATTTGCCATCACTGCGCCGTGAATCCAGTTCGCGCCTAGTTCGGCAGGCATCGGTCCATCTCCGAATTGAATCGTGTGAATTCGGCCCCCGATCCTGAAATACAAGATAGCATGTTGCATATCGCTGATTTTCTTCGAAAACCACGTATCTGCAGCTTAAATCAAGCTGCAGATACGAGGTTTTCGTAGAAAAGCGACGATATATACATATAGGCCCGTCGGTTACATTTATAACTACTGTAACTATAGCCTACTTCTTGAATTAGCTGTGGTTACGGCGGCTCTTCAAAAGTAGCCAACGATAATATCAGTAATCACAAGTTTGAAATTAAAGCTGGAGAACCGACCGCACTGGTATTTTTAAAAATTCCCCTACCTCGATCGGCTGAATCAATAAAATAAATTGACATATCCTATTTGCATGTGATCTGAGTATTGAATTCAATTTTAAGGTAGTTGGTTAATTCTATGGTTAGCTCTGGTGCACTTAGAGCACAATCACAGGCTGACACGCGACGTCAGCTACTGGTACTCATAAGCGTAACACGACGTCAAAAAGATTTTAACGTTAGCAGCTACATTTCATTTGTTGATCATGAGGTTTGTCCGCCTGAAAATATTTTTACGAGAATTCTATTCAGTTGAGGCGAGGAATGTTAAATCATTACGCAAAATCTTCATTTGTCCCGTGGAAAACTTTTCACCGGCATAAAATTGTACTGAAACTCTACAAAAATAGTATGATTTTATTTCATCCCATTCAAAAAAGTAATGTTAAGTCATTTTAAATAGAAATCAAATACTGGAATTACAAGTAGTTTCCAAAAGATGCGACTGAATTTGTAAGAAAATGAAAGAAATCATTCAAATGACTGGCGCGTCTTAAATATCAATTACATGTACTTTATGTATGATATTTCATTCTTGGAACTATTATGCAGATCATGATTTTTATTCCGTATTCATGCAGACTAACACAATAGACAAGTTTAACAACACTGACAATATTTTAGTCCGGACCAAATTCAAAAGTTTTGCAGATGACAAGAATGTGTTCAATCTTTCCAAGACAATGTATATTTAGGGGCCCATGCATCAGAGATTAAAAAAACTGTGAGGAAAGGAGATGTTGTTTATCTTGAAAATGATTTCACTTATTTAATGTGTATTAATATTTTATACTGTTTATTTTTGTAAAATTTGATCTTTAATTATGTTCTAGTCCGAATTCTTAATCAAACACAATTTTATATTTTCAAAACGTCGCGATATTCACGTGCGGACATTTTTGGCAAGATTTTTTTGAATGCGCTTATTATTTGTTACTTTGACAATTTAGCAAGTACTACAGTTGTCGCCACATCGTATGGCACGTGTTTATGTTTTCTTTAACGTTCAATTACATTTGAACAAAACATAAACATTGTGCCATACGATGTGGCGACAACTATACATACTAGTATTATAAGATAGGGTATACAAATACGCATTAAGGAATGTATTTTCAATGGAATTCGTCTTCGATAAACCGCAACTATCACAAAAGATAAAACGCGATGCGAAGTGAAAAATGAAAATGAACGTCAGCGGACATCATCATAAATATGCGTTTAGATCAAAACGTTCTTTTACCTCACTCAAAATCATAAATTTTCTTCTTACCATTCAATAGAAAAAATAATGTATAAATAAGTTCCGAAAATATCGTTCTGATTGTTGCATTTTTCATAACGAATTCTCGTCTTTCTGTGGATTCATTAATTTCTGTTTTTACTAAGGGGACAGTTTTGCGCATTTCTCTAAAACGCCCTTACTTTAAAACAAAAGATTTCTGTCTCAGAAAATCATACCGGCTGCGATGGGAAGAGACATCACAACCGTTTGCATGAAAATCTAACGTATGATATTACCCGCGTTGAAATAAATCAATATTTTGTACTAGAATATGTACCGCGTTGTTACGCGGGGACATTGTAAAATGACGTTGTTTTCCGAATTCTGTTTGCTCGGAAATGCTAGCAACTAAACACTCGCATTTTATTGTTATACCAAAAGAATCCTTATTGTATAAGCTTCAGTTTGACATATAACATCAAGCGGTATTTTCCAACCTTGTAGCTGTTTACCTAATTCACTGCGCATAGTGCATTTTTGGAATGAGTGCCAGTAGCTGACGTTACGTCTGAGGGGGTTGAAACATAGCCTACTTGAACATGCCGAATTAGACAGATTTCTGACAAAAATCAAAACATCTAACCTAATACATACACACGGGATATGACTCGCAAGGGGCCGAATTCAGTACCAACCCGATTCGAGCGGCCTTTTCACGATAACTACAAATCATAAACTCAAAACGGAAGCAAATTCATTCACAATAATCGCAAAGTCAAAATCAGTGGTCAAAAAACGAACTGGAACTCACATGGGATTTAGGCATAGGGGAAGTAAATCTGTCTGTCGTGACACGTGACAAAAATATAGTCCCAGTGCATAATTAAGGTAAAGGTGACCTGTGATTGGACATTTTTTTTTCCGGAATTTAACATGATTTATTCATTTGTGACTGATTATATCCTATTTACAAGTCATTTTGGAAATTTCTGGTCCATTTTAAAAGATGGCGCCGTATTACACTATGAAATGCTTCTGAGACTAGCTCCGCAGTTAAGGTGATCTCAAAAATGGGGTCAAAGGACATAGAGAAAAGGATTCGTGCCATACTAACATTCATTTTTTCGGGTGTATGAATGTGAATGGATGTTCTGGAATTAAGGGTAGATCGGATAATTGCTGCAAACTCATGGACTGGGCTATAAGCCAAAGGGTTAGGCTATAATGGAAAACTATTTGCTTCCCCTATGGTGTCACTCCTCAACGGAACGGGCCTATCAAATATATAGTAAAATGGGTCAATTTGGCAGCTTCTAGCTCATCTCAGAAGTCTTTGTGGCACATTTTACTTAGTCTGCCTGACAGACCATTCCTTTGTCTTTAATTTACTACAAAGAAAGTGGTATCAATAGCACCATCAGCTAAAATCACGCACCCGTGAACACAGCCACCCTTGAAATTTGCCATCTATTTCGGGATCTGCATGTGACACACCCGCATGAAAGGTCACGACCGCGCAAGAAACTAGTTCCCAACAAATTCATTAAAACACATCCTAGCAGTACACTAATGGTCTGCCAGTATACAGAACCACATTTCATGCATCTGCCTATTCTATAGACACAGAATCAATGCAACAAAAGGAGCGAATCCATTTTTGACGGAACTATGTTTGTATACTACGACCCGGAAGCATTTCCCGTTGTGGAGTGTCTCCTATATAATGAAGGATTTTACAAATTTTTTACCAAATCTGTCTCAGGTCAGTGCTTTATGGTGTTTCCAAAGAGAAAACATAAAAAGAGTCTAAAATTTGTCTCTAAATAACAACCAAGTGGCATTTTAAAAAGGGCCCCCCTAACTGCAAAACGATGTCTTTAATGCAATTCTGGGTCGAGACCCCCCTGGCTTACTTGAATTGGAATAAATCAGGAATTTATGGTCAGATTTCCAAAAAATAAAAAGATACTTACTCTGTCGTTCTTAAGCTTTCACAGTAAGATGTATTTCTTGAAAATATTGCATAAAACAATGCGGAAAAAGGGGCTATTTTAAGACAAATGTCCCTTTTCAGGCTGAAATCCTATTTTTATCATTTATATACATTTTAAACTGTAAAAACTAAACTCGAATTTTGTAAAAGTAATACTTTAGTGCAGATATATATTTGTACAATAAAATGAACAAAAACAAAGACTGTTTTGGGACAGGAAATGGCCACTACTGGCCAATTAAGCCTCTTAAATCGGATTATGACCAAAGCAAGTATTGGGGAGAGTTAAGGGTTTTTCGCCTTTTCCTACGATGTTTTGAATGTAGAAATACCGCAAATCGTTACTATGCAATTAGTATCACTATTTAAAACGAAACTCGTAACTCCTGTGACAAATTAGCAGAAACAGGGCACGTAAAAAGGGGCCAAAATGACAAAATTATCGATTTTCTACTAAAATTCGTTATTTTGTGGACCTAAAAAATCTTAAAAACGACTGAAATATTTTACACAAGATTCTTCGTGCTATTTCCCGTCTTCAGATAATCAAGTAAGCTGAAAACCGTGTCTTTGAGAAGAAAAACAAAGGTTTTAAAGACAATACAAATGTGGAAAACACACGAAACAGAAATCAATAGTAAAATAAGTCTTTATAGGATAAAGGGTTTCTGCAGTCTATTTTCATTTAAAAATGTTTTCAAAATATCTTTGAAATTCATAATTACTGCATACGCGTTTCTTCTACTTGAAAATGGTTTTGTATAGGAAATAGAAGGAAATCACGAAGGGGGGGTGGGGCATACAAAATGGGGGGGGGGGCTAAATGTTGAACATTAAAAAGTTATTTTCTGTTATTGAAATGGTTAAATATCTATTAAATCGATTTAAAATCCAGAATTTTGTAATAATTTGCTTTATCTATTGTGTGATAAGCAAAACAAAGGGCTTTTTGTGCAAAATAAGGTTGATTTCAAATCAAATTTAATGAAAAAAATCATGTCACGCATCTTTTTAAATTTAGGCGGGGTGTTTCTGGGATAAAGGGTTTTTCGCCTTTCCAACGATATTTCTAAGCTAGTTTCGCTCTGAACTAGTACTAAAAGGAATTACCTATCCAAAAATACACAGGAATTGACAACACAAGCAATCGAGTCCATTTGATGTGGTTTCTAACGTTGTCTATGTTCTTTTTAACATTTTTTAAATTTTTTTAAAATGTAAGTTAAAATATGACATAAATTTCGAAAATATGGTCTATTTTTCACAAATTCTTTACTTTCAGATCAATTGAAGCGACTTCAGACACAAAAATGTGGCCAAAGTTGAAATTTCGTAATTTTCACTTCTGGCTCATATAGGTGTCACTCCTCAACGGAACGGGCCTATTAAATATATAGTAAAATGGGTCAATTTGGCAGCTTCTAGCTCATCTCAGAAGTCTTTGTGGCACATTTTACTTAGTCTGCCTGACAGACCATTCCTTTGTCTTTAATTTACTACAAAGAAAGTGGTATCAATAGCACCATCAGCTAAAATCACGCACCCGTGAACACAGCCACCCTTGAAATTTGCCATCTATTTCGGGATCTGCATGTGACACACCCGCATGAAAGGTCACGACCTCGCAAGAAACTAGTTCCCAACAAATTCATTAAAACACATCCTAGCAGTACACTAATGGTCTGCCAGTATACAGAACCACATTTCATGCATCTGCCTATTCTATTCATGCATCTGCCTATTCTATAGACACAGAATCAATGCAACAAAAGGAGCGAATCCATTTTTGATGTTTGTATACTACGACCCGGAAGCATTTCCCGTTGTGGAGTGTCTCCCTATACCTATTTACATAGAGCTATGTGCCAATATGAGTGTAGCCTACTACCACCTAATGCGGAAATAAAACTGCTTACCTGTCACTAGCTTCCATTATCTTCACGTTCGATAATCCTGAAGTCACGAGATGATGTGCCGCAGAGATCCCCGCCATTCCCGCCCCTACAATTACAATCCGGGGTTTCGTACATCCAGCCATCATTCTGTGTCTGTGTGTCTGTCGCTTGAAGTTTCGTCAGCATGTTACTTCATTCTACTTTTGGTTTCGTTTGTAAAGGGAAGTCAATCTTATTATCTGATAAGATATCTTTATCCTGGGGTTATATCTCTTTGTTCGTGGAAAATCTCCCATCCTTTACAATATAATAGCGTCACTTTTCAACAAAAAACTCGTAACTGCAGCTTGTTTAAAGATGCAGTTACGAGGTTTAACAATAACACCGATGATAGGTTCGTTGAATAAAAGATAAAATGCCAGCCTGGGGCCGTATTCAACAACTTTTTTTCAACAGATCGTGTACTGATATCCTTTGCAGTACAATCAATCCTATTTGACGAGATAGGATTTCCTTTCGCAAAATCACGTGTCATTTGGGAAAGGGTTAAATTCTTATATATGCAGAACAGTGTGTGCATGCATGACGTTAAATTCCGTTACATAACGTTAACCACAGACAACGTTCGGTCTTGTTTAATTACTTGTATTACATGCTGTTTTTCACTGTCAACTTTTTGACGTCGCGCACGGTATTGGGGAACTAAATGTAACGTCAAACTAGCGAACGTCATTATTCTAATGATTGCGTAACGTTGAAGTTTTTACGTAGACGGCTGTGTTGTACTTCTAATGCTTACCCTCTGTACAAACTAATGTGATTTGAAAAGACAAGGCAATGTTTTAAGAAAGACTTCACTATTTCGGTCTTTTGCACTTCTTAAGCTTTAACTCCAATTTGATTCGTTTTATTTGCGTCTTAAAATGCGCTAAATAGATACTTTCTAGGCTACGCCAATTTAAAAAAGTTTACGTTTATAAAAATTCTGTCCACACGAACAAATTTGAATATCTTTTTTACGTTTCATTATTTTGCGTTGAAATTTTGATATAACAAACAAGAAAAAAAATAATATTTCCACATTAAAATTAAATTCCTGTATGAATAGTGGAACCGGTATTTTTTAAACTCTAAATGGTAAAAAAGTAGAGTTTTCGACGGACTGAAACAATTTCTGTCCACACGCATTTTATATCAGTAATGCTTCGTTTATTATGCTAACTAATTTTCTTGTATATATTATAGAAATAGAGAAAAATAATATTTTTCATATAAAGTTTTGATGCATTTCAGTCATTGATTCACAAAATATCAAACAAAATTGTCATTTTTTCTACGACGTAATTCTAATTGTTACACTGCGATTTTTGGTGAACAAAAAGGGTTTATTTGCGCAATCGACATCGAAATTTGATTTCCGTTCGGCAAAACATTCTACAGCATTTCCACGGTCATATGATATATTTTTCAATGTGTTTGACGTTACTAAATCGCAAAGTTGTTAATAAATATCCCTCGTCGTTGAAAATTTATGTTACATGTTACACGCGTTTTTTCGCCAATTTTAAGAACAAAAAGTCTTCCTAGCAAGCTTATATAAACTAACAACCTGAAAAGAGTGTGTTATTGAAAAAGATTATGGTTTTACGGTTATTTTGACATATAACAAAGTTTTCAGAAGGAAAATGGTTCTTACAAAATTCAATTATGAATCGCAGAGGGTAGCGTTTTTTGAAATTTCCCGAATACCGTGCGCGACGTCTTTGTGGTTTGGTTCTGTCACATATTTAAGAAATATCAAACTCTTTATTAATCCTTTCCCAAACGGCGATATTTCGACGTGTCCAATTTAAAAGCTGCTGCAGACGAACAATATATGTGATAATGAAGAAGGTATGTTTGTTCAATAAAGCACAAAAATATTGCGACAAAAGGGGATTTTTTTCCCATGCCTATTCTCCTAGGGACATCAAAAGCAAGTCTTGTTTGGGAAAGGGATAAAATAATGCTATTTCTTGTCTGTTTGGAACGTAGGGCTGACGTTTTCCATTCATTTTGAAGCAGGCCTACTTTCGGAATACAACAACGATTAATGTTTTTTCCCAAACCATAGAATTTTAGAACGGCTACCTTTCCCAAACAAGACCTGGCCCCGGTTTCTCGAAAAAACTTAAGTATACTCTCATGAGAACGTGCTCGACTTCAAAGGGATACTCTCCAACGTTGAATGGTATTCGATTGAAGTTCACATAGGTTTCGTGCGATTTGAGCACGGTGCTCAGATTTGAGCATGAGAACATACTTAAGTTTTTTCGAGAAACCGGGGCCTGGTTTTGACGTCCCTATTAGAAAAGGCTTGGGAAAATATTGAAACAAAAGAAGAAACTGCTGATAATCAGCAGTTTCTCCTTTTGTCTCAATATTTTCTATGCCATATTTTACACAAATTCTATCTTTATAACATACTTTTCGTCATTTTTGGCTGTTTTTGTAATGGATCACCCTAAAATTTTGTTGTTTGGGAAAGGGTTAAGACAATGATGAGGGTTTTTAGAAAGAGTTTATTTGGGGGATACCGTATTTTATTGTTAATACTATACTAGTAGTATAGTTTCCGAGAAAAGTACATTTATCTGAGTCATGGTTGGTGATGACAAATATTAATTAATATAATTTAACTAAGCGTAGTTTGGTTCAGATACACTTGTAATTCATTGTTTTTGACTCGATAGTTTATTGCAAAATAACTTTAACTACCTTTACAAAATGGGAATATCTAACCCTTTCTGTGACTTCAATATAGATCTAATAATAAATGATTAGAAAACAATTTTGATAAAGGAGATGGGCCAATTGTCCTTTACTATCGAGTATATGTATGTATGTTTCCCATATTGCGTTCTATGCTGGTTTATATAATTGTGTCAAATACATTAGTTAATTTTGAAATTAGAATGTTAGATTTTTTAAGAAGGTTATAATCACAAATTTAGGGTAGGTCTACTCTTAGTCGGAATATGAATCTCTTGTTCACTGGCAAACTCCCTTAATCAAAAGGGATACAACTCAAACAAAGTTTGAGACTGTTTTCACTTTAGTTTGATGACTACCATAAAACTTGATTTTTGAAGGGGTGGGGACATAATGATATTATTACATATATGCCTATATTATCGTGTACTTTTTGTTAAATATTTGGGAGCCGAATAACAATAAAAGTTTATGATTTATGAAACAGGGGGTTTTATGTTATTTTTGTCTAAATTTTATGTCTGTGCAATCACGCGTGAAGTGAAATTTCACGCTTGGATAAGCATGATTTACACAATAATGGGTGTACATCATAAATGGGTTGATTCGCCGAAATCGGTATTTAAGTACCGTTCTTCCTTGTAATGTTTAACCCTTTCCCAAATGGCAAAATTTTATGGTGATCCACTTCAAAAACTGCCATAAATGACAAAATGGAAGTTATCAAAGGTAGAATTTGTGTAAAATATTGCAAGGAAAATATTGAGACAAAAGGAGAAACTGCTGGTTATCAGCAGTTTCTTCTTTTGTTTCAATGTTTTCCCAAGCCTTTTCTATTAGCGATGTCAAAACCGATCTTGTTTGGGAAAGGGTTAAGGTAGGCCTATTCCATCTATCAGTAATATATTCCGTTTTTATTCACCTGAAAGGGTATGGCTAAGTAAAGAGGTTATTCGACGAGTTTACTTCTCGATACCTTGGTTGATACACTGAACAGATGTTCTAAACCGCCACTTTTCAGAACAGACTTTTTGGAATAAATGACAAACGAATAAATTTTTTGAAACAATATTTTGCACATTAGATTTTGTGATCACTAGCTATCGATTTAGCGCAATAAGGTCAAACTCTAAACTATAGCTTTTTGTGTGAAGAGGCTTTTATATAAAACCGCTTTTGCACGTGGCGCACGATGTGATGAGTTAAATTGCTCAACATTTACTCAAGCATTAGTTCATATCGATCCGACATGCCGATTTTGCAAAGAAAAAGCAACTCAAGGGACCGGATGTCCTTCAGTGATATGGGTCGTACTGTGGGGCTTATCGAAAGCAACCTCGATATGAATAAGACATGTTCTCTTTTCAGCAATGTGTGCATGTTTCAAAAGGTTGCTCATGATACTGCAAAATGCATTAACTGTTTTCCGATTGCATTCTGTATTGCGAATCTTATGGACATCAAACCATGTGAAAGTGCACCCCAGAGCATGGTCCTCAGAGTCCACCATACAAAACATTAATAGTTCGCTTGTACATTTTCTGACAGATGACATGTCTCTTGCATGAATTTAGCATGTCAGTAATGGATGTTTGACGCATGTAAGCTGAAAGAGATGATTTAAAGTTTTGATTACAAACTGCATTTTAGTGTTCTTTTAGCGCGTATTATATTCCGTAGAACACCATAAATCATTCAAAAGTGATGATATTCCGACATTGTTTTTAAATGCATCTGTTGTTTTCCTGTTGCTTCTTTCTAACGAGTTATATGACCCCAAAAACCATGTCAAAGTGCACCAAAAATTATGACCCGTACAGTCTACCATACAAATTATAATCATTCAACATGTACCTTTATTGTCGAAAGACATGACTTTTGAATCATTTATACATATCGTTAACAGATCCTTGACGTCTGTATGCTTCTGGAGAGGATATAAAGTAATGTTTATAAACTCGATTTTTGTTCTTTTTATAGCCCGTATTGTAATCCGTAGAATACCATAAAATCATACAAAGGTGAAGACCGACCGACATCTTTGTTAACAGTCAACAAATATCACTCAGATTTGGTGCGCAGATCAATTCAAATTGGAGAAATGCTCCAATGTAATCACAAGACCTTACAATAAGTTTTGGCACAAATACCAGTCAACCGGAAGTGTGGCAGACATACCTAGGCTACTGAGACGTTTTGAATGACACCTGAGTACTTCCCAGATGGCTACAGCTCAATAAGGGTTCGTTGTCAATCAGAGTTATTGACGCAGAGGGATGTCACATCCCTTACTTACAGTTTACCTTTCTGATGTGAAAATGTAGACGTGACAGTGACCCTTTTCAATTTGCAATTTAGTCATGTTGTTGTCAAAGGGCCATAGTGAAATTTTGACATCTTCTGCGAAAATGGTTAATCTTTCTTATTTGAAAATTTCAAGCCCCTGCCTGAAATATTAATGGAGTTATGTAAAATTACATGCCATGGCGGTTTAGAAGATCTGTTCAGTGTAGAACAGAAAAAACGTGCGGCACGAGCATGAACATATTTCAAATTGAAACAATGCGCGATTGTAAAATGTGTTGTCATAAAACCTCGTAGCTACAGATTGATTCACGCTGTAGTTATAATGTTTTGCAACAATACCGACGAATTACCGCTAATCGAGAAGGCTGTTTCTCCCCAAGCTCATATGTAATGAACCGTTCATAGGCTCCGCCCTGTCTCCCGAATAAAAACAGAATATATATATGGCGGTTTGTGTGTAAACAAAGATGACGTAATCGCCGCCATCTTGTTACCTTATATGGCAAACTCATTTGCATATAAGGAGTTTTCTATTTTTAGAACAGCGGCCATATTGGATGACCTACTTTGTTGATTTTGTTATCAATAAATATGGGTTTCTATTTTTAGACTAGCGGCCACTTTTGTATATAGTTATATTTTAATCCTGGTAACGTCTTTGACATCTTTTCAACCTCCCAACATATGAAATACTAATTAAGAGTACATGTGTCTATAAATGATTCAAAAAGTGCGCATGCGTCAATTCGTATTGAGACCCGTTCCACTCTGGGATCAATAGCTCTTTGGCACCAGATGGTCTAGCAATAGGGCGATCTATTTTTAGCTTTAGGACAATAGGGCAGTATTGATTTTTAGGACGACGACCCGATCTGAGAACAATAGCTCTTTGTTAACGTGCCAGATGGCACCAGATGGTCTAACAATAGGGCGTTCTATTTTTAGCTTTAGGACAATAGGGCAGTATTGATTTTTTAGGACGACGACCCGATCTGAGAACAATAGGACGGTATTGATTTTTCGGACGCTTTAGGACAAAATGGAGGTATTAATTTGTTGTTACATGCAGTATATGAATTTGTTAGAAACTGTATTTGAAAATAAAATGACTTACCACGTGTTTTGTGTTTATATTCATTTTTATATTCACACAATTTTTTACTAGCACACAAATACATTTTACCGGGACATTATAATTTAGATTCAACGTTGAACATGTGATATTAGAATATTCTGTCTAAGTTAATCCTTCTATAAATACTAAGGTTTCAATCTGAGCGCCATTGATAAATGCGAGAATTGGTCTTGTACATTTTGAGATGTTGCCTCTAAGCCAGTCTCGTTCTGATATTGACCAATCAAATGAAAGAAAAAGGTGATGTAGTTTCTAGATCTAGATACGTTTCTAAAAATAGATTTTTAGTGTAAAAAACGTCTGCAACACTTTCCGATATTGCCCTCAAAAGTTCTGCCAAACTGCTTCAAAATTGAATCAGGGTTCTCATTTTTTTTTGTCGTTTTCAACATGATTTGACCAAAATATCGAATTTCTTTATTTTTGAACCAATCCGTTTACAATCTTTATTATTGGAAAGATCATGACGCGCTGATTCTAAAAATACTTACTTTGGTGGGTGTACATCTTACCGTTTTCGAGTTATTAAGCTTCGAAGAATGTCACGTGGTCCCCAAAATGGCGCCAAATTCAAAATATCGATTTTCATAAACTTTATGCCTATCCCTTTGAAATTACTACAAATCGAAAGATCCCGACAAGCTGATTCTAAAAATGTTTACTTTGATGGATGTACGTCTTGTCGTTTTCGAGTAAGATCTATTAGTGTTGGAAGAATGACACGTGACCCGAAAATTGGCGCCAAATTCGAAATATCGATTTTCTTCAATTTTCAGTAAATCCCTTTGGAAATAACACCAGTGGAAAGATCTTGAGCTAATTCTAAATAAAAGATTACTTTGACGGGTATAAGTCTTACTCTTCTGGAGATAATGACATTTGAAAATGTCACGTAACCCCAAAATGGCGCCAAAATCTACTGTTTAAGCGCAAATTCTATTTATGTTAATATCTCAGTCATTTACCAACCGATTGTAATGACTCAGGTATCGATCGAAAGCTACGTTTATAAACTATACGATCAAATTCATACACCGGAAGTTAATTTATTTTTAAAACCGGAAATGACGTCATACAAATAAAGATAACCTATTTCTCCCTTGTACCTGTTTAGGATTAGTTTTGAAAGGGTCAGATATATACCTATCGACAATGTCAGAAAGCGCTTGAAATGAACGTTTTTCTATCATTGATGTGGGAATAAAACGGAACAAATCAGTGTGTATATATAGGTGGCACACCAGAGTCATAAAAAACAAAGACAGTGTCTTTTTTACATATTTATTTCTATTACTAATACAGTTCGTTTACAAAATTGGTGACATATTTATCATTCCATGGTCTATTACACACATTAAAAGGCTTTACAATGTCTTTAAAAGTCATCCCTGTACTACGAGTCACGACATAATACACACAATAGAGTCCACAGACACCACCACCACCACCACCACCACATTACCACCAACACCACACTGCCACCATCACCACCACCACACCACTATCACCACCATCACCACCACCACACCACTTTCACCACCACCACCACCACCACCACCACCACCACTACCACCACCACCACCACCACCACCACCACCACCACCACCACCACCACCACCACCACCACCACCACCACCACCACATTACCACCACCACCACCACCACATTACCACCAACACCACACTGCCACCACCACACCACTATCACCACCATCACCACCACCACACCACTTTCATCACCACCACCACCACCACCACCACCACCACCACCAACGCCGCCGCCACCACCACCACCACCACATTACCACCACCACCACCACACCACCACATTACCACCACCACCACCACCACATTACCACCAACACCACACTGCCACCATCACCACCACCACACCACTATCACCACCATCACCACCACCACACCACTTTCATCATCACCACCACCACCACCACCGCCGCCGCCGCTACCACCACCACCACCACATTACCACCACCACCACACCTTCACCACATTACCACCACCACATTACCACCACCACACTACCACCACCACCACACTGTCACCACCACCACCACCATCATCACCTCACCACACCACCACCACACCATCTTACTGCCACCACCACCACCACCACTACACAGCCACCATCAACACCACACTGCAACCACCACTATACTTTCATCAACATTACACTTTCACCACCGCCAGCGCCACCCCACATTAACCACCACCACATTAACCATAACCTTCACACTATCAGCACCACCACCACCACATTAACCAACACCACACTGCCACCACCACTACCATACTGCATCACAAGCACCGACACCATCACCACCACAATAACCACTCACCCAACCACCACCACAACAACCACCACCACCACCACAACAACAACAACAACCACCACCACCACCACTACATTACCACCACCACCACCATCACCTCACCACACCACCACCACCACACTATCTCACTGCCGCCACCACCACCACCACCACACAGCCACCATCAACACCACACTGCAACCACACTGCCATCACCACCACCACACCACTATCACCACCATCACCACCACCACACCACTTTCATCATCACCACCACCACCACCACCACCGCCGCCGCTACCACCACCACCACCACATTACCACCACCACCACACCTTCACCACATTACCACCACCACATTACCACCACCACACTACCACCACCACCACACTGCCACCACCACCACCACCACCACCATCACCTCACCACACCACCACCACACCATCTTACTGCCACCACCACCACCACCACTACACAGCCACCATCAACACCACACTGCAACCACCACTATACTTTCATCAACATCACACTTTCACCACCGCAAGCGCCACCCCACATTAACCACCACCACATTAACCATAACCTTCACACTATCAGCACCGCCACCACCACATTAACCAACACCACACTGCCACCACCACTACCATACTGCATCACAAGCATCGACACCATCAACACCACAATAACCACTCACCCAACCACCACCGCTACCACATTAACCGCCACCACGCCACAAACACAACAACAACCTTCACCTCCTCCTCTCTTCTCACACTCCGAAGAACGTAAGAATGAATGAAGTACGCGTAAGAATTATAGAGACACGCAGCTTCATACAAAATGATTACTTGTCCCATTTGTCATATATCATTCTCGAGGCTTGACAGTATGCAAAGACACCAACGTAACAAACACGGAGGGGGTGATAGGACTCGAGTTTCGTCCAATACTTCCGAAAAAATGACGTTTCAGCACCCATTTACGATGGTAGTAACCGGACCGAGTGGTAGTGGCAAAACTGAATGGACTAGAAAAATGCTCCTTTCCAATATGATCAAAGAACCTGTCGAGCGAATCATATGGTGTTTCGGACAGTGGCAACACCTTTACGACGAAATCCAGCACAGAATACCTTGGATAGAATTTAGCCCCGGTATCCCCGATTTCTTAAGTAGCAGGGATTATTTTGATGCCAGGAAAAAGAATCTCATTATTTTTGACGATCTGATGACAGAAGCTAAATGCGACCAGCGTATTGCCGATCTTTTTACCAAAGGAAGTCACCATCGAAATCTCTCAGTCATCTACCTAACCCAGAACCTTTTCCCACAGGGTAAAGCCTGCAGATATATCGCTTTAAACACACAATACCTGGTCCTATTCAACAACCCTATCGACAGACAGCAAGTCGCTACATTAGCCAAGAGAATATACCCCTCAAATAGCGGGATATTCATGAAAGTATTTGAACAAGCGACGGCTAAACCCCATGGCTTCTTGGTAGTAGATCTTAAACCAACTACGCAAGAACAAGATCGTTTTCGCACTGACATATTTGAACAGAACAGACCGCGTGAGGCAGAATTTGGTCGCAGTTCAGATACCGATAGCGATACGGAATCAAATAATGGCGACGAAGAACTAAACAGGAGGCGCACTTTAATGGATCTCCCGAGAAAACGATATAGAGAGGCTGATAGTGATACAGAATCAATTGAAGGCGACCAGGAAATTAAGAAAATGCGACCTTTAATGGGACCCCCTGGTAAACGATATAACGTGGACGTGCGAGAACGTGGTATACGTAAAGAAATATGGAACATCCGGTTTCAAGAGCCTCTGAGAAAGGCTAATCGGGAACAGTACATTGCAAAAATTAACGAATATATGGATGAGGGTCATACACGTAGCGGTGCTATCGCCAGAAGCGCGAATGACATTTTATCTGCGTAAACAGCTTAGGCTAGAGTACGCAGATTTTCTTATTGATTATCACCGCTTAGAAGAAGGATCCGTACAACCCCAAATTTTGCAATCGGCCAAGACTCTCAGAAGGGAGCACGGGATGGATGTTGCCGAATCTATAAGACAAGCGATAAAACTCAGAAAAGATCTATTTACAGAAATATGGCCAAACCATAGTGTGAAAGACGCTGACGATAGTCAAGATGACAATGACGATGATGAAACCGGCGATAGTCAAGATGACAATTAAGACGATGAAAATGACGATAGTAAAGATGACGGGCAGGACGAGAATGCGTAAGAATGAGGGCCAAAGTACACTTAAATGACCTAGATTGTAAGAAGGCATTACTATTGCGAAAAAGAGGAAATTTCATCTTTATCTCAACTGTAGTGATTCCTAGAACGCACGCTAGAACAACAACCCGGCAAACTTTTATCTGCAATTTACCGGCCTGTGTTGAAAGAACAGTGGACTTCAGCTGTGACAGTAATTGCTCTCAATTTTGATTTACGAATAGAAGCATAAGACTATCTGTGTTGCGATCTAAAACAATAAAATAACATAAAAAATCAGATATTCAGATTTGCCGAGATAGGAGAGAGGTACAAAAAACGACACTGAAAAGGGGCGTACAGTATACATACCAGTGACTGAAAGGTACTACAAATCGATATATGTATAATTCAGAGACGAAGATTTAACCCCGATCGAATTACGGTCCAACGATTTTCACTGCGTGTTGCATTTCAAGAAAGAATGGGCTCCATAGAGGTGTATGACTATAAACAACAGAAATGGGTTCCTTATAGAGAGGATCCAGAGAAATGGTATCAACATTTCAAGGACTTGAGGGACGGTTACGTAAAACCAGATCATAGAGGCCGATACATCGTAGGTAGTGGAAGCCATCTCAGAAAACTAGCGGAAATGAAACAGCAACCTTCATTGAAGCTTTTGACACCCGTAGTAAACGAACTGTATTAGTAATAGAAATAAATATGTAAAAAAGACACTGTCTTTGTTTTTTATGACTCTGGTGTGCCACCTATATATACACACTGATTTGTTCCGTTTTATTCCCACATCAATGATAGAAAAACGTTCATTTCAAGCGCTTTCTGACATTGTCGATAGGTATATATCTGACCCTTTCAAAACTAATCCTAAACAGGTACAAGGGAGAAATAGGTTATCTTTATTTGTATGACGTCATTTCCGGTTTTAAAAATAAATTAACTTCCGGTGTATGAATTTGATCGTATAGTTTATAAACGTAGCTTTCGATCGATACCTGAATCATTACAATCGGTTGGTAAATGACTGAGATATTAACATAAATAGAATTTGCGCTTAAACAGTAGATTTTGGCGCCATTTTGGGGTCACGTGACATTTTCAAATACACCCAAATACACTTCCAAATTTTTAACCGTGACCTGCGCATGAAGAGAGCAAAAAAAAAGGTCACGTGGTCTTTTTACTATATAATTCATTGTGCGAGTCGTTATTTTCGCGCGAGCATTTTTCATTTATTCTGCCTAAGTATTAAGAATATTTTATACAGTCATTTGTGTTAATTATTAGAGTTTTCAGTTACAGGAATATTTTTGCAACTTTGATTGAAAAAAAGAGATTTTTTGGCTTGTAATCATTCGTACCCTGTCTCCATCGCCCATTACCACCATGCAAGTTCAGGATGAGCTACTGCTTTTGAAAACCATATAAAAAGAATTTTCAGGAGCAAGTGAGCTCCTTAGTACTGTCCAAGTGTGAGTGGTAATATTTTGCATGTGTTTGTGCTCTAGATTAGAGCCAATAATGGACAGGTCACAGGATGGATTCCCAGCCGCGGAGCGTGGACAATTATAAATTAACTTATTGCTGAAATATTGAGAGGCGTTAAATTAAAAAAAAAATTGAAAAGAAAAATGTTTTAAACTTTTACCAAACAAGAAATTTTAATGTTTTGACTGTCAAGGGCGGATCCAGGATTTTTTTTCAAGGGGTGGGGGTGGGGTCTAGCCTATAAGATGGCTTTGAATTTGTGAATTTTGTAATGTTAGATACCATACTAACGCTGTGTAGTCAAAATTCGATTTTCGACATATTCAAGGCGGGGTCCGGACCCCCGACCCCCTTTTAGATCCGTCTTTGTCTGTCTTACAGAGATTGTTTCAAAAATCATTTCAAGGGGCAAAATAATGAAATACTTTTAATCAGCATTTTCTCCTTTTGCCTCAAGGTTTTCGTTACTATATTACTATATTTTTCATGGGGGTCCAAGACCAATTGCCAGGGCGGGGGGGGGGGGGGGGATCCACGCCCAAATGATGACTTACATGTGTCAAATTATATATAACGTTAGGCCTATATTGACGCTTTAATTATATAGTCAACATTCAATTTTCGGCTGATTCCAGGGGGGGGGGGGGAATGCGGACATCCCGACCCCCCCCCCCCCTCTAGATCCGCCCTTGCACAAAAACCTACGTTCATGATGCCCATTCTGTTATCTGCAAGAGCTTCCAAATTGAATCAGGTGCCGTTTAGGAAAGGGTTAAGCCGCTATCAAACTTGAAAAGTCTAAATAATTTGTCGTTTGGGAAATGAGCTTTAACAGCTATGTTTTTATTATCAAATTGATCTACCATAATGAATTATCTTTCTTCATAAACCTTTCGGTACTGACATAATCATCTTCACACTGAAAATGGCATGTTTCGTACTATTTTTTTGTTGGGGAAGGGGGGTTTACGTGAATATGAGAGTTTAACCTTGCGGCTAGGTCCTCAAAAGATCCGAGGATACTACTTTTTTGGAGGGTCAAAAATGACTTAAAAGCCGATAAAGGCCATAAATGGAAGTCAGTCAATGATATCCCGTCGAGATTCACAGAGGAATCATCACTAAACGGAGTGTGAAGCCTCTTAAACTTCTTCTTTCCTCCGTTCATTTCCATTGCACGTTGGATGCTTTACTCACATTTGGGTCAGAGCCTCGATCTGGCATCAAAAAGTGTTACTATTTTTAGTAACAAATTGGAAGTGTATTTGGGTGTATAGTCATTATCTCCAGAAGAGTAAGACTTATACCCGTCAAAGTAATCTTTTATTTAGAATTAGCTCAAGATCTTTCCACTGGTATTATTTCCAAAGGGATTTACTGAAAATTGAGGAAAATCGATATTTCGAATTTGGCGCCAATTTTCGGGTCACGTGTCATTCTTCCAACACTAATAGATCTTACTCGAAAACGACAAGACGTACATCCATCAAAGTAAACATTTTTAGAATCAGCTTGTCGGGATCTTTCGATTTGTAGTAATTTCAAAGGGATAGGCATAAAGTTTAAGAAAATCGATATTTTGAATTTGGCGCCATTTTTGGGGGCCACGTGACATTCTTCGAAGCTTAATAACTCGAAAATGGTAAGATGTACACCCACCAAAGTAAGTATTTTTAGAATCAGCGCGTAATGATCTTTCCAATAATAAAGATTGTAAACGGATTGGTTCAAAAATAAAGAAATTCGATATTTTGGTCAAATCATGTTGAAAACGACAAAAAAATGAATTCCTGATTCAATTTTGAAGCAGTTTGGCAGAACTTTTGAGGGCAATATCGGAAAGTGTTGCAGACGTTTTTACACTAAAAATCTATTTTTAGAAACGTATCTAGATCTATATCTAGAAACTACATCACCTTTTTCTTTCATTTGATTGGTCAATATCAGAACGAGACTGGCTTAGAGGCAATATCTCAAAATGTACAAGACCAATTCTCGCATTTATCAATGGCGCTCAGATTGAAACCTTAGTATTTATAGAAGGATTAACTTAGACAGAATATTCTAATATCACATGTTCAACGTTGAATCTAAATTATAATGTCCCGGTAAAATGTATTTGTGTGCTAGTAAAAAATTGTGTGAATATAAAAATGAATATAAACACAAAACACGTGGTAAGTCATTTTATTTTCAAATACAGTTTCTAACAAATTCATATACTGCATGTAACAACAAATTAATACCTCCATTTTGTCCTAAAGCGTCCGAAAAATCAATACCGTCCTATTGTTCTCAGATCGGGTCGTCGTCCTAAAAAATCAATACTGCCCTATTGTCCTAAAGCTAAAAATAGAACGCCCTATTGTTAGACCATCTGGTGCCATCTGGCACGTTAACAAAGAGCTATTGTTCTCAGATCGGGTCGTCGTCCTAAAAATCAATACTGCCCTATTGTCCTAAAGCTAAAAATAGATCGCCCTATTGTTAGACCATCTGGTGCCAAAGAGCTATTGATCCCAGAGTGGAACGGGTCTCAATACGAATTGACGCATGCGCACTTTTTGAATCATTTATAGACACATGTACTCTTAATTAGTATTTCATATGTTGGGAGGTTGAAAAGATGTCAAAGACGTTACCAGGATTAAAATATAACTATATACAAAAGTGGCCGCTAGTCTAAAAATAGAAACCCATATTTATTAATAACAAAATCAACAAAGTAGGTCATCCAATATGGCCGCTGTTCTAAAAATAGAAAACTCCTTATATGCAAATGAGTTTGCCATATAAGGTAACAAGGTGGCGGCGATTACGTCATCTTTGTTTATACACAAACCGCCATATATACTACTTCTATCATTTAAGTACGAAATACTTCGTACACTTTCGGGACATAACGCTCGGAAATGGACAATGGTTTAGGCCCTACCCTTGTCAATTTCCGTTGCCATGGATGATGCCCGACGTTGCACGAAGTATTTTGTAGTCGATGATGGGTTGCAATCCTTAAAAAGACAAAATTCCCACCGGTTAGAAGGGTCCAAAGAACTTTAACACAGCGGGGAATCACGTGACACAACAATTAGATCCACAGAGATCTTCAATCTTCAATAGTTATACTTATGATAAAATGTGACGGTTTGAAAACGGTTTGTGTAAGAGAATGTGGAAAAAACGTTAAGAAATTATATGGTTTTGGTAGATTGTTTTAATCAAATGATAGAAACGTATAGCTTGCGATAAATAACCTGAAACAGCATCTCTAGCTAATAGCTAGAGATACTTTGCCAGGTCATTTATCGTGAGATATAACTGAAGATCAAATAAAATTCAAATAACGTTCTCGATTGAGGGGTCCTGTACTTGAACACTGAAAAAAAAGAAAGAAAGTGCCTATTACAATCGCTTTCTTATTTTAGACTTTTTTCTCACCGTGTAAACGTCTAAATTGTCATCTGCAGCTACTTTCAATTGAGATCTAAGCAAGTCTGAAAAAAGTGCAGTTTAGACCTTTCATGCATTTTTTACCGTAATAAGGGCGGTGACCAGTCTAAGCTTGCGCATGTGATTCAAGGCTTCCGGGTGGAAAAAAATACACGGAAAAAAGCCTGATGGGTTCTAAAAAGGGTAAATCGGGTACCTGTCTATTTGATTGTATTTATATGTTGGCACAAGACTATTGTATGTGATAATTGTATTCGCTTGCACTTACAACATTCTTGTATTATCGGTATAGTTTATTGGGGTTTCCTTCCATCAATTATTCAAGGCTCTTATTGCGTATTCGCAGACAAATTATGGTGGTAAAGTGGCGGAAAATTGTGTCGTGCATTATTTTGTTGTTTTTATTCAACATCGGATTCTAATTTTTTATCAGGTGGAACAAAGGTGGGAGTATTAAATTTGAGTCGTGGTCTGGGAGATGAGAATTAACAGCATTTGAGACGATCGTGTCTTCAGATCAACCTGTGCCTAATTAGTGCAGCCTCATCAGGATGCAGGCTAATACCATACTATCATATTAGGTCATGACTTTGCTATCAGAGAGCAATTTCGATCTTCATTAGACCGACTGCTTATATACTTAGGCGAATCTAGATCTATATTGCTTTCAAGTTTCATAAAAGTCTCTTTTGAGGGCCAGTGAAAATAGACAGATTTGCAGACGATCAACTGAATGTAATTAGAACAGAAAAATCGAGACATTCGAAACTATTTGAGATAGAGAGAAGGTGATGATGACCATCTTCATGGTTTCCTTTTGTAATTATTATTATAAAGCGTCCATCTACGTGGCATTGAAAACTAGGAATAGTTTCAAGTATCAATTAAGAATTTACAGTTTTAAAACGCGTCAAAAGAGTTCGCAAATCCTTTTGTTTTGAGCATTGTTTTCTTTTAAGACAATCATATTAACAAAATACCGTTGTTTTCTTTCATGCATTGTTTCAACGCATTTCATTGTATACGCTCGTACTTTTTCTTTCAGGCTCTGATATGGTAGCATGATTGTTTACGAACTCTATATTGTACTGACTTTTAACACGTCTGTTGAGAAAAAAAGTTTTAAATAAAGAAGAACCTAACCTCTTCCTTCCGCCTACACAACACATACCCAGGAATGCAGAATTTGAGCTTGGATCTGGACAAAGGTCACTTATGGCGTTGGAAACCAAAGTGTATCCAGATCAGCGTGTTCATAGTTTAGTTTATAATGTTTATTAGAGTCTCATTCATGTTTAAACGATGACATATAATATACAATTTAAAAACATACAAGATATCTAAATCATGACCGTTCAGATTGAACTGATAGACTGATAGTTACAATTTCTTTTCTTCCATTTCTCAAAAGCTATCCTTCAGTTTTAAATTTAGTATAGTAATAGTAATATGCACTGATCCACATTGTTCTTTAATATCGTCTTCGTTAGCTTAAAATTACAACTGCAAATTACCAAAATGGATCCATATTAGACATCATTTGTCACTGACTGATCTTGAAAATTGTATTTCGGAAAAAAACTAAAGCACAGTGGGAAATTAAGTAACACAACATTTCAGAAAATCTGAAATGACTCTGTTAATATGTCACCGACTTGAAAAGAGTTTGAAGCAGAGAAGGCAGAAATATGGGATTACATTGTTATGTCTTTTAAAAATCAGTTGGTATCAGTTATCGACGACCTGCTCATACATTTTTGGTGCCTCTAAATTAGTGCCTTATGCCAAGGTCAATCAGAAATATACGGTCAAACACCTTCCATTCAAGAATGACATATCGGTATCGACAATCGATGCGCATTGTCCAATCTGCTTTTCCGCTTCAAATTTAGCCCATTCCCACACACAGACGCTTTTTGATGCCAATCAAGATAATGGCCTTGAAAACATTGTGGAAAATGAAGAAATTGCTTCTGACAAGCAATTTCTTCATCTTCCACAATGTTTTTATACCAAAGAAGCTAATAAAAACAACAATTTCTTATCAAATCTCAGTTCATGCATTTTTGATGACTCTAAAGTAGGACTGGCCTAGTGCCTTATTATGCCAAGGTCAATCAGAAATATAGGCCTACGGTCCGACACCTTCCATTCAAAAATGACATATCGGTATCGACAATCGATGCGCATTGTCCGATCTACTTTTCCGCTTCAACTTTAAGCCTTACCTGACATGTCTATTTTAAGACCCAACGGAAAACCCTCCGCGATTCTTGCTTCTACAAGAACCTAACCTACAACTTCTCTCTTTTATAGAAGCGATTTTGGTATATTCATAAGAGCGATAAACTCATCATCATCATCAGCAGCAGCAGGAAACGCAGCATCCTTTCCCAAACAAGACCTGATTTTATAGATCCCTATTAGGAAACGATTTTATCCATTCAAGCGTGACGTAGTTTCGGACAAACAATCGCATTTCGTAGGTGTTGTTATAAAAATTCGTATGGTTTAATTCAAACCATAGTTGCGGAGTTCTATAACAGCACCGACGGTTTATCAATGCATAAGGGCAAAAAAAGACTATTTCTAGCACAAAATGCATTGCTATAGGAACGGTTTCGGAAAACATTGACACCTGCAAGATTCTAACCAACGCGTGTAGCAAAGGTGTGCTTTTACCCTTGTAAAAAACGTTTGAATATCGTGACTTGGCTGTTGTTTGGTACATAATTTAGAAATCAGCCAGGATCTGGAAAAAACGTCCTTTATGGCATTTGAGAACAACCTGGATCCAGACCAGCCTGTGCATACGCACAGTTTGATCAGGATCCATGTTGTTCTCTTATACATGTAGCTTCTTTGTGACCTGTAGCAACCATGGAAGAGCAGGTTCGATGTATGCCAGTCTTTGCTTAGGCACAGGCTGGTCTTGAAACGTGGATGTCTCAAGTGCTATAAGGGACGTTTTTCCAGATCCCGGCCTAAATGTAAATACTCATATATGGGAATTCATTTTAATGTGATATTATAGAAAGTAGTACAAAGCAAACATTTGTAAAAATAATGAAGTACTCATGGTTAATCCTTTCCCAAAGAATAACTGCTGAAGAACAGCATTTGCGCCTTTTACCTTAATGGTTTGGTACTATATCGTACACAATTTCTTTTATATCAACACTGTCGTGCCGTCTGCAATTGTTCCAAAATTTTTGCCCTTTGGGAAAGGGTTAAATAAAAATAAAATCTGTAAATCACCGGAATCAATCGTCGATTTTCTTAAAAAACCTCGTAAAGGCAGCTTAAAACAAGCTGCAGTTACGAGGGTTTTGAAGAAAAGCGACGCCAAGTGATTAAAAGAGAAGAGAGTAAAGGGATGTATAGTGAAAAACGACAAACCAAGCATGAAGATTTTAATGGTCTTCGTTAGATTCGCTTGAAGTGATTGTAATTTTTCGGCGATATAAAAAAAAATCCGATGACACGTTTTTAGGGGACTGTGTCATTTGGCAAGCGGGGGAAAACCTAAATTCGTCTGCTAAAAATCTGGGAACCAGTTTTGGGGGATCATTGATCATTGATTGCAAAGGAAATTACAACACCAGTGGACATTATATTTCGGACTTCACCTTTGGACAGTGGTTTTTAAAAACAGGTGCACTCGATTGAAAAATATTTTCGGTGAATGAATAGTGAATAGTTTGCGAAAGGTCATTGTTCGTCGACCTGCCACGCCCTGACGTTGGACTTTATAAACACGTGTGGACTATTTTTATGCTTGGATCGAACCCGAGACATATGGACGCATGATCGGTGCTCGATTTTGACCGTCGATTGATAATGTTTACGACGATGCGCGTTTCGCACGTGCAAATTGTGTTTTTGTTGGCGATAACGGCTGTTGGTGTTCACTCGGTGAGTTGTGTATACATTCTTATATAATTAATCATTTACCTTGTGTTTTAATTTGAATTTTTAATTAAGATTTTGAATTCATGTCATGTTGGAGTTTGGAAATACATACACATACATGTTTGTATGTTTAATTAACCTTTTTTTCCAAACAAAAGCGGGTTTTGATGTCCGTACTGGAAAATACTTGGGAAAACGTTGATGCAATAGAAGAAAATGATGATAATCAGTATTTTCTCCTTTTACCTCAATACTTTCTGTGTTACATTGTACTGAAATTCGGTCATTATTCAATTCGAATTTTGTCGTCTGCGACCCCTTTCATATTGGACCATCCTAAAGTTTTGCCTTTTGGAGATTGTCTCAACACAGAGAAAAAGACTTATAGAGACTCTCATCAGACTGTGTGGATTAGCGCCATCCACGGAATCTGATCTGGAACTACAGTTTCCTACTTCTAAAGGGCACCTTTATTACATAACGCACACATTTTCTCCTACATGATGTATAGTTCTATGCTTTTCGACAAATATCTCGTAACTGCAGCTTGTTTTAAGCTGCAGTTACGAGATTTTTGTTGAAAAGGCGACGATTTGTGGAAGAAATTTAAATGATGAAACATGTCGTCTGCATCAGCGTTGTCGTCTGATAGGATAAAAATATAAATCATCCCCTACGTAACATTCGTAAAACTGGAAAATGCCTTAGGTCACAAAAGTTTTTCTTCAAAATTGTAAATACACGGCCACCAATCCCTCTCATTCATTGCAAAATGCTATGAGCGAAATCTCAGAAGAGGGACTTCCGGCTATGAAGAAACGGGACCCATTTTGTGAATGTAAACACACGTTGTTACTTTAAATCGGTGATTTTGCCAGTTTTTGGCTGATTCTCAAAAATCGGAGAATGCTATTCGATGGTGAGTATATTTAAACTTCTTTTGGAGTATATTTCCTCGTCATGGTCTCACCGTGTTTGCTTCAAACTGCTTTGTCATGCGATCACAGTGCTGTGTTTTGAAGACATGTCAAAATTGATCGAAAAATTATGGCTTAAATAGTACTATAATTCCCTTCTATACAGGTCCCATAAGCTTCGAATGCTTTATCTTATATATATATCCATTAAAATCCAATGACTGATTTTCTGATAGAGAGAAAAAGCTAAAAAAGTAATACGCTATGAAGAAGAGAGATCAGCTATGAATAAAAGGGACTAGATATGAAGAAGATATAATACGCTATGAATAAGAGCTCGGATATTCAAAGCGTCGGGTTTTGACTTAATTTTGCCTTTTCGCTATAATTTTCGCTCGGAAAGTGATACGAAGTTATTGTTAATACTATTTCACATTTGGGATTGTAAGATCAATCTAATTTCCAAATTAGCCTACTTCAAGACTTTTCAGTATACAATGTGGTTATATTTGGAATGATGATATAATTATGTAAATAACATAGGCCTGCACATGCGGACGCCAATGTCATTGTAAACTATTTAGGCAAAACTTGGCAAACCGTATAAGAACCCTAACATTTTAATAATTTTAAGCCTACGCAAGATGCATTGCATGTATTTTGAATGAAAACAGGTCTTATTTACATGTTTTTAGCGGCCAGTCGAGCCTTTGTCATTGCGTTGTGTCCGTCATGCGTCCGTCGGTTATTTTTTTCTTGTATGCACTCTAGAGGCCACATTTTTGTCCGATCAATCTGAAAGTTGGTCAGAATTAGGTTATTTCCTCTAAGACCCGACCCCCTGCCCCCACACACACGACAGCCTCCGGAAGTCGTCCTTAGGGGCAAAAGTCGAAATTTTTAAACGGGGAACGGTTGGCCGTAAATCCAATAAAATAACCATCTTACCGGCTATTAACGAATTCATTCAATTTTATCATTTTTGTTCCACTTAAAACTTCGCTTTATTACTGTATATTGAATGCACGTGCGCTTTATCGCTGTATATTGAATGAATGCACGTGCGACGTCATTGTTTTCTCCGCATGTTTTGGGAGCCTCGTTTTGATAATGTCGATTTGTTACTATTTTCAGTAACAATTCTCATGTATGTTCAAAAAATGCATTTCCACGTGATGATAAGTCAGGCCCGTAGTAACAAGTGGGAGCATGGAGGGGCTAAGACCCCCATCCCCAAAAAGGTCTGCTTAAAATGCTGAATTGTCATTATTTTGCACTGAAAATGTTTGGGGAAATCCAATTCAGGTCCTCCAAAATTCCGACAATAGCCAGAACAGGGGCTTTAGCCCCCTCCCCCAATAAATGTTTCCAGTCTTACGCGCCTGTAAGTTACCGGTCGGCATTAAATACATGTTTAAGCTGCATAACGACAAATATCGTTCTATCGTCTAGAATTTGATTTTTCAAATGGAAATTTGTAAAAAATATTGGAATTTCTGTCTTCAATTCTTCCTAAACGCATAACCATTCAGTATATGTGAGTGCCAAGAAAGAATTATGAAGCCCGCGCTTCTTCATAGCTTGCTCCCTCTTATTCATAGCTACTCTCGCTTCTTCATAGCTTAATGCTCTTCTTCATTGCATACTTGTTTTTCTCTTAAATAAACAAAGATTTTCAAAATTGTACGTGCGGAATACTAAAAGAGACCATAAAATAGTAAACTGAACATGTCTCATTCGAAAAATGCATATGATAGCGCCGTAGGAGTTGTTTATGTGTCGTTTATGTGTCGTTTGGTTTGTAAACATAAGTGTGTGCACTCACTTCGAAAGTAATTGCAAGTTTACTCTGTAAGCTAGAACAAAGGGCTTTGGCAATATAACACATCATTCATTACCCCATCGAATAGCATTCCGCGATTTTTGAGATTCAACCCATAACTAGCAAAATAACCGATTTAAAATAACAACGTGTGTTAACTTACTCAAAATGGGTCCCGTTTCTTCATAGCCGGAAGTCCCTCTTCTGAGATTTCGCTCATAGCATTTTGCAATGAATGAGAGGGATTGGTGGCCGTGAAATAGAAATTTTGAAGAGGGCGGCTTAACCTTTCCCAAACCAAACCGGCAAATTTTAATTTGGCCCGTTTTCAGTTTGAAAGCTGCTACAGACGACAAAAATGATGTTGATAATGATACCATTAATGTACAATGTAGCAGATAAAACATTGAGGTCAATGAAGAAAGTGCTGGTTATCGGCATTTTCTTGTTTATCTTCAATGTTTTCCACTTATGTACTATAATCGATGTCAAAACCATGTATTGCTTGAGAAGGGTCATTTGAGAACATTTTCATTCCATCGGCATTTCACTCTGCTTTAATTTCAAAATGGGCAGTTTATTAGCAAATAAACATTATTTGATAAAACATCGAAGTTTGTCTTCATTATCGAAGAAAACATTGAAGAAAAATGAGAAAATTGTGATCATCAGCATTTTCTTCTTTCCCTTCAAAGTTTTCCAACCCGCAAGACAAGGGATTTTTTACGTTAAAAGCATGAAAAGGCATAAAATTAATTTCATTTCAAAACATACATGTACTATATTATGAGTTGAGGTCACAGCAAATATCTCTATACATTACTCTATTATAAATATTGTTACAGTAGATTGGTCTAATCCGATCGACCCAAACTTACCTTTTACTGAAGTAGGCTAAATACCAGACGAGAATTATCAGGCTGGTCAAAATTCAAAGTTGCTTCAGACTACACCGATATTTATTAATTTGCCCGGAAATGGATGTATCTAAGTTGTTAGAATTTGGAGCAAACCCATTTGTCAAATGTTAATTACACTGTTGTAATACTTCTTCGTGTATACCTGCAGATCTATTCATTTTGATGGCAATACAATTATGTTTAAATCAAATAAATCGTTTCCATTAATCAAAGTACTGAATGTACTGTTGGGAAGCAAAATTGTTAATAATGTAGGCCTGTCCAGAAGTAGAGTACTTTGATTAGGTACTTTGATTATCCATTTGGATACCTTGAATACTCTGATTCCATGCTGGAGTTGTTGTATCTATTTTTTGCACAACCTTCATGCATATTTATCCTTAGTGTAAATTAACTATTTATAGCTTTGAATATATTTCATAGTTCAGTAAACTTGACTGACCCATTTACAAGGAAGGCCATTGGACTGATCTTTGAACCATAACAAAGCAAATTACTACGTCGCCTTTTCTTCTCTTAGAGACATGGTTAATTTAATGTTTCATTTGCAGTCACACAATTCAATATCTACATGTATAATTTCATACTTATATATTGAATATTCGAATGACTGCTACCCCATTAACCTTTGCTATTGATAGAACTATTTATAGTGTGGAGGACCGGAAGATGTTGTGTGGTATGCATATAATTGTAAAGTGCAGAGAGATGTGGCTGCATAGAGAAGCAAATTTTGCAAAATGTGCTTCCCAAAAAAAACCCAAAAGGTAGCTAACATATGTACGGGAAACGGTGATAAACATGAGTTTATTCTTTTCAATTTATGTTTTTCATTTGGCATCTTATGCAAAGGTCTTCAAAACCAGGCAATTTTAGGGCTGTTGATGCTTTGTTTAGATAAATGTTCATTTACTTTAAAACCTACGTATTCTGCAATTCAACACTCAAATCTTGAAATCGTTAGTAAAAATGGGTGTTACAAGGATCGGCAAAATCGTCGTAAAGCGGATTAAAAAGGCGTTGGTTGGAAGGTACTTAGTTTTGGCACATTCTGATTCAATATGCCAAATTATGTAATCTTTTATTGACATTATTCTCAAAACATTCAAAGGGGATTGTGTAGGTGCTTAGGCTAGCTAATGTTTGTCAATTGTTTAAGCCCAGTCAGAGAATTCTTAGTTAGAGAGATATCAAGATTAGGTTAACCCATTACCAAACGGCAAATTTTTAGACTAGTCCAAATTCAAAGATGATGCAGACGACAATTTCAAGAACATGAAATTTTGAATTTTTAGCTCTTTTTACGTAGAAAACATTGTGGTTAATGAAGAAATTGCTTGTCACAAGCAATTTCTTCATTTTCCACAATGTTTTCCAAAGCCATTTTCTTGTGGGGAGTCAATGTGTGGTAATGCGTTAAGGAAATGTATGCACGAAAACAATGCCTGATTTTGAGAGCCATCTGTTGCAAAAAAAAAAAAGAAAAAAACCTAGAACACCGAATTGATTTCCCCTCGTATGTAATATTCCCCATGTAATTGAATATGAATTCCCTGCTATAAGTATACTTTTTCTGGACCAACCCATATTTGCGTCGTTTAAGAAAGGATTAATGGACAAATCGGTAGTAAAATCCTGCACAAAATGTTTGAGTTTGAGTTTATTGGGGTTTTACGCCGTTTTCAACCACCAGGGTCATATCGCGGCGGCTGGAGCACCTAACCGTGGGTTCCTGGTATTTCTCGCACCATTACAACCACAATATCGAAACCGAGCCTCCAGCTGCTCTCTCACATAGATGATTCACACCCATTGGTGAGAGACAAATGACTTTTGTCAAATGTCAGAATGGATAGCTTCACAAGATTTACTTATAAACCTCGTTTTTTTTTGTGAAGGCTAATTGTTTATGTTCCCATCTGCGAGAATTCTTATCTTAACGTATACAGACCATCATTAGCACCTCAGAGCCAGTAAATCATAAACTGTGTTACATTTCCATTCCAAATAAAAACATAAGTATTTTGAACGGTTTAGAATTTTGAATTAACGAATAGTTATGGAGATATTTGGCAAAAATGTAAATTACCTCCCTTGCATATGGATATAGAGTAAAAAGATATTTGTAAATTATTTTCTTCTCGAAGCATAATCTTGAAATCCTGCACGGTGAATCAACTTATTTGAAGTGTATTTACAAGTGTGTGTAATTTGATGCATGTCACATGGCTAGAAAGTGGTGTTTTTAATGATGGGTCATATACCTTAAAGAAATATATCAGAGTTAGGTGAAGGAATTGTTTCATCCAGACAATGCTTGACTATGACCTCCCTCGGTTGAAATCAACAACAACGACGACGACGACGAAATATTTCCTCATTTTATGCAATATTTGTCATACAACAGAATATGAATTTCCTGCTATAAGTATACTTTTTATAGACCAACCCATATTTCGATGCTTTTCAACAAAAACCTCGTAACTGCAGCTAGTTTTAGCTGCAGTTACGAGCTTTTTGTTGAAAAGCATCGAATGACTTTTTACGTCTAGTCGTTTGGGAAAGGGTAAGTGGACAAAGCGGTAGTAAAATCCTGTGCAAAATGTACTTATAAACCTCGGTTTTTGTGAAGGTTAAAGAATTTAAGATCACAGTGTCAATTGAAATGAAATAGTTTTGTTCATTTTGTTCATTTCTTTAGACGGATTGACCTATAATTCATTTCGCCAAACCGCGACAAAAATTATTCTTGACCCTTTACCCAAAGAAATGATTGTGTTGCTGCAAAACTAAAAGAGATGAGCATTTTGAGGTTCGGAAAGAATAAACTGGTGGGAGAAAATATAGGAATCCATGGTCAGGTGCCTCCTACCGCCGCGATTTGACCATAAGAGCTGAGAGAGGCATTAAACCCCAATTAATCATTTAATCAATCAATCAATTAAAGGGACATTTCATTCCGATTTCAATTTTTTTAAGTATGTCTTGATGCCAAGATTGGTTATTCTAATGAGTATAAATACTATTGGTTTTTTGAAGTTGTCGCCAATAAGCGAGAAACACGCATTTAAAGTTGAGACATAATCGATAAATTGCATATAAATCCGAACTGTTGTCCACAACAATTTGTTTAATTTTAACACAAAAATGTAGATTTCTCGTAAACGGCGCAATATGTTGGCTTGAAATTTTCAGAATTTTCATAAGGAAATATGCTATTTCGAATAAAAATAAAAGTAAAATTTATGACAAAAAATTCTGAAATGTCACTTTAATCAATCTTATAAGGGGCCTAAAAGGCTATTTTGGGGAAAGGTTTAAATCCTTCTCAGATAATGACGCCTTTTGACACCTTACAAGAAAAGGGCGTTGGAAAACAAATAATACAATTTCTTCATTTTTCATAATGATGTCTACCCAGTAAGACCATGCACATTAAATTGTCGTCAACGACTTCTTTGATTTTGGGACCAGTTCAATTCATACATCTATGTTAGTCTATGTTGCTGCGCAACCATAAAGCCTCTCTTACAACCCGTCGTGCGTCCTTATAAATCGTATGTTTCAAAACTGCAAAATCGCACGATTTATAAAGACGCACGACGGGTTGTAAGAGCGCCTCAAAATATTTTACATTCATAGCATGTCAAAAGTATGATTCTCTTTCGAGAAAAGTACGAGTTCTTTGTGAATTTTCTGGAATTTCAGTATAATGTTCCCTGCGTCACACGCACGTCTGTCGTACGTGCTCAGTAGGCTACTTCTGTCTTGCGTGCTCCTGGCGTTCCTAAAGACGCAAATTGGCCATAGCAAAGAATTGTCCAGTCAATTCTTTGTTGCGTGCAGTCTGCGTCGTGGTTGCGTCCACCAAAATCGTACGCTGCACGTGCACGTTTTAGACGCAGAGCGCACTCAGGAGCACGCACGACCGGTTGTAATAGAGGCTTAAGTGGGATATTGGAAAGGCCAGGATTCCATGAACAAGTGCTCTACCTGCCACGTACAATATGGTTGAAATACTGTGGCGAAATAAGTGACATTGGACCCCATCAAATTAATCGATAAATCAATTAATCATATCTTATTGTTTCCTCAATTTCCACTTTGGCGATCCGTTTTGAAAGCTACTTTAGACGGAACAGCAAATCGTCGGTGTAAATGCAAAACTTAGTATGTCGATTTTTGAGATATTCAAAGTACAAACTTTAATGTCCAGTCTAGATAAGTCTTGCAGGTCTTGAGGTATTTTTTACTCATCAGTATTATTGAAAAGTTGACCGCGTAAACAATATGTCCAAATTTCGAGTAAAACCCTTTTCGGAAAAGTTATTTAAATTTTCTATTCTCCTTTAAAAATTGCAAAAAATAACGAGATACGAGGTTCTAAATTTACACCGACGAAATGTTAATTAAAATTTTAATATCTATTATTTGTGTTCAATACAGCGCAAGAAATAGTGTGGCAAAATGGAAAAAAAAAACACGATGATCAGCTTTTTCTTCTTTTTTTCTCAATGTTTTCCGTCGCATTTTCCAAAAGAGACACCGCAGCCAGGCCTCGATAGCTCCACTGGCTATTGTTGTAGAAAATGTAAACAGACTTCAAAGTCGTCGGAGACGCAATTTTGAATCAAAATTACATGAAGCAGGTATCGCTGTTGTATACATGAATATCTATTTAAGAAAAATTGACGGAAAATGAGAAATTTCGGTAGAATTGTCATCCATTATGAGAGGTCTAAAATATCTTTTTGAGAAAAGGGTTAAACCGATTCTGTTTGCCACAATGGGTGTCAACTTCAATGTCAAGGTATGCAACTTCAGAAGTAGACAGATTCTGACACTTACCGTACCGGTAAAACTTATTAAAGTTTATGCAGACGGCAAAATTGAAGTTGACAAAGAAAGAATAACGTCGGTGCTATGACAAAATGGCGTAACTAAAATTTTGTCTGAAAACCATTTTTTACAGGAGAGACAAAAAACGTTATTCTGAAATTTCTGAACATTTTTTTGAAATCGTGTGAGGTTTTTATTTGGCAAATTTATGACATGCTTCGAATGCTGTCATGCTATTTTGGCTATCTTTAATCACTCAAGAGTTACACACATTTTTAAGAGTTACGTCATTTTGTCAGAGCAGTTATCTCTTTTGATAATGATTTTTCTTTGCTACGCCATTTTGTCATTTTATACTGAAGTGGTCACTTATGGTTATTAAGACCACAAATGAATCGTCTTGATATGATAAATGCAGTGAATCAAGTTGATAATCTTTTTTTTGAAAGATGTACACTGAAAATCATATTAACCCCTTCCCAAACAAGACCTGGTTTTGACACGTCCAATAGATAAAGCTTGGGAAAACATGAAGACAAAGAAGAAAATGATGATAATCAGAATTTTCTCCTTTTGCCTCAATATTATCTTGGCTATAGCATAATATATATATATATATATATATATATATATATATATATATAATATATATATATATATATATATATATATATATATATATATATATATATATATATATATATATATATATATATATATATATATATATATATATATATATATATATATATATATATATATATATATATATATATATATATATATATATATATATATATATATATATATATATATATATATATATATATATATATATATATATATATATATATATATATATATATATATATATATATATATATATATATATATATATATATATATATATATATATATATATATATTCTCCATTTGAAGTAATCTATTTTGTCGTCTGCAACTTCTTTCAAGTTGGACCACCGTAAAATGGGAAAGGGTTGATAATTATCATTTTATGTCTTGCCAATAAAATTTGTCCTTACCATCTTGGTATCTTTTATTATGAGGATACATCAATTTCAAGGCAAATCCAATGAATTAAACATTTATTTGAAACTAAATCATCATAACTATGAACAGGAAAATTATATATGACTAGAATAACATAGATCGACTAGAACCATGTTTGATTGCATGTAACACCGAGCAAAGCTAAATGAATGACTTTAATGGACAGATTCTAAATTTATGATATACTGAGAACAACGTACTTTATTGCGTTTGCAACCATCGTAGACCAAGATCAGTCCTCACATGACTGTATTTTTTGCGAACAAGGTTGGTTTTATTCGGACCGCTCTGTTGCTTGCAGGCTGGTCTTGGAGTATAAATGTCGCAAACGCAATCATGTACACTATTCTCATTATTTCAAATGCAGAGGTATGTGAAATTGAGTTAAATTGATACTTGACAAAATCTTTAACACCTACTTATTACTTTCATGAATAAGACTCATATCAGAAAGTGATAATAAAAATTGCAGTGCTGAATTCCGAGCGCATGTCTTTGCGTGATTTATAACACAAATAGCTCTAACTTTTCTCTGAGACATAACACTTATTATCAACTGCAAAACAACGCAGGAAAACATAACATGATCAAACTATTGAACACAGAACTCGCCGAAAACAGGTAACTATTACATCTCGTCTATATCGATACACCGTTTGACATACATGTAGCCTACGTATTATGCAACCTATAGTCCGATTACAATATTACAGCACATGTTTACGAATTTTACCTATTTAAAAAAACTCTCTCCCAAACAGCAAAGTTTTAGGGATGTTTAAAAGCTGCTGCAGACGACAAAAAGAATTTTGATAAAGAAAGACTTCGTGTAAAATTAAGCTGAGAAAATATTGAGACAAAAAGAGAAAAATCTGACTATCAGCATTTTCTTCTTTTGTCTCAATGTTTTCCCAAGCCTTTTCTATTTGACAAGTCTAAACCAGGTCTTGTTTGGGAATGGGTTAAACAAGTATTAAAGCTTGCATATAAAACACAATAAAAAGTAGCACAGTGAAAATTTTTAAGCAAGAGCTATAATATGGTAACCGGATCATACATTTGGCAAATCTTAATGCTACAGTTTCCACGAAATTTATAACAGTCAAGTGTTATGTGGAAGTGAATCGTAAAACGCATGATAATCCTTCGGCATAACTGTCTTGATTTGCTGCAAATGGGTGTATTTGGTTTTCTTAAGCGGTATAGGTGCTTCAAACAGACGTCTGGGTTCTCCACCAGTAGAGCGCCTCTGCCTAGGCGCAGGAAGTTCCTCATATTCAGTCTCGTATCCAGTTGAGAATAAGATAGTACCGATTGGATCGTACTTTAACCTTCGGATGTCGGCAACAGTAGCTGAACCAACTCCTATGCCTGGTCGTATGGAACTGTACCTATCAAGTAAACTGTAGTCCTTAAAGAAAGTGAAGTCTACATATTTCACTTCATATGGCTGATTTCTCCTTGCGGCTTCTATGTGCTCAACATATTGCTGTGGAAGGTATATTAGTTTGCCCCTTATCCGATTCTCTATGGTACTATGTGAACTGTCACACTCCATGTATGTATGTCCACGCTCAAGGTATTTATGTTCAATTGTCACCTTTTTCTTAATTGAAAACTCCAACATAGCATTTGAGAGAGTTACATTTCTATTTTGGTATCCACACCCATCACTATAGATGATGATAGTTTCAACTTCTGTTAGGTCTGTTAGTTTTTCTAGGTAGTCCATCATACAAGACGTAAATACATTCGAAGTTAAGTCTCCATCAGTTTCGTTCCAAAAATAGCATACCACGTTTTTTGTCACCAAGTCGTAGATTGTGTAATTGTGACATGACAACTTTGTCTTATAGTACAAACAACTTGCATTTAATTGTGGACACAACAACAGGCTCTGTAGATCAACTGTCAAAACTTTTACCTTTGGATCACCTTGACCTAATAGTTTGTCTGCTGCCTTAGAGTTTTGTGCTTCTGTTTTTTTGGCTATGTGAATTGTATAGTCCTCCTCATTGACGGTTCCAGCTTTGAAACCCATGCACAGATCACACATGTCCTTCTTGGGCTTGTAGAAGCTAAGGTTCAATTCTTTAAACACCTTCACAAACAAGTCATAGCCTACTACAGGTTTTGATTCATTCTGCAGATGTCTTACATACTCTCTATGAAGTCTTTTCATCGTACAAAATACGGGCTCTAGATATTTCTTCTTAGTGGATGCCCTACAATAGTGCGAAGGTACTTTAGGAAGCTCATTTAGGTATGTTCGAGCATGTTCTCTTGCTTCTTTGCAGTCTTTCTCTCTATCAGATATCTTTCTGGTATTCTTGGGAGTTGGGACTCCAGATTCAGATTGACCAATCCATCGGTACATTGTCTTCTCTTTTAGACCCAATGTCGACAGAAACACATCTCTACATACTTCTTTTCGATCATCTCCGACTCTTAGGTAGTACTTGTAATTGAACATCCTTTTGCTCTCTGTACCTTGATAAGTTTCGTTACACTTGGTTCTTCTTACCAGGCTTATAACATACACTTTCTTTTCTTCCCAGGACATATCATGCCAAAACCGGTCAAAGATCTCTTGTCGATCTTCTTCCTTGAGATCGCGACAGAATCGAGGCTGCTTCTTGATTTTCTGACAGAGTTTGGAACATTGCTTCGGCTTCATTATTTGTTCAGCTTTATCTGCACTGTATTGCCAGATTCCTTCGTCATTCTTCTTTACACCCTTAAATGACAGCCCCCTTTCTCTCAACATTTTGTTCTTTTTTCTTTGATGCTTTTTGCCGCATTTGTCAATTTCTTCTCTTAATCTTATAGGGTCTGTACTCTCGGTCACTTCTTCTTCATGGTCAATTTCATCCCCCATTTCTACAATGACGGTATTAGGTTCAATCTCCTCTTCCAGATCATTTTCACCATCAGAATTATCACTTGTGCTATCGTCTGATGAAAGTGTTTCTTTACACTCAAGAAAACTAGAATCTCTTGTAGAAATAAGGCGCCTCTTTTTAGACTTTGGTGGTAATACATAATCAGGATCTTTGTAATCATCGTCATATTCTGAATCTTCGTAATCAGTTGAATTGTTGTTTTTATCGATAATTCCACTTGTTGAAGCACAACACATATCTGATGTCATTTCATGGATAATAGATTCTGAATCTTCATGATCATTTGAATTGTTATTAGTTTTGTTCATAATTCCACTTGTTGAAGCACAACACTTATCTGATGTCATTTCATTGATCATAGATTCTGAATCTTCATGATCATTTGAATTGTTAGTTTTGTTCATAATTCCACTTGTTGAAGCACAACACTTATCTGATGTCATTTCATGAATATCAGATCCAGGGTAGTTCAAAGTCGCTTGCTCAGTGTTCGAGTCCTTATTTTTCTCGAGAGCCAACTTCAAAAGCTGTTTTCCCCGCGACGACATCATTACTTAAGCATGGAGCTGGGGTACAACCTTGATAGAACAGTCAAACCATTTGTCTCTTAAGCCCTCTATATCCGTGTTCAACTCTCCGATATCAAACGAAACCCGTAAGTATATCATCACTGGCTTTAAAATTGTGTCACACTGTAATACCTTCATAGGCAATCCCGATATATCCAATACAAGTAAGTCCAAACAAGTGCACACATAAACAACTGTTTCTGGTTTGATATTATTATATGACATATAAAGCTGATCGAGGCCTTGACACTTTTCAAGCACTAAAAAGTCTTTGTCCACCAAGTTTCTACATTCAGATATATTCAGTACTTCAAGACTGGGCATATAGCTGAGAAAACACAAAGTAGATACGCTACTACATGAAATATCCAGCCACCGCAAGCACTTCGCGTTTGGTAAATTTGTTGTAAAGAGAAAGTCTACATCATGGACTGCACATGAAAGTTCTGCATTTGGAATTAGAAATGATTCAAATCCATATGAATGCCGTAGTATCCTTTTTAGAATGTCAAAATTAGCCTTCAAAGGAAAGTCCAAGTCAATATCTCTCCAAAGTTTGGCATTTTTGTTGACAACATCATTCAAATATTTACAAGTAGGTGCAACATGTTGTAGAAGTTCATTGATACTGATGTTTAAAAGGATTAAGACGAGAACGTGCTCTGGGAGTGTTAGTAGATTCGTCATTTGTCTCCAGGTGACAAAATCTCGTACCTACAAAATAAGAATACCGCTTTAAAAATTTTGCTGACAAAATTGCGTAACTCAATAACTAAACAATTCAGCTACTTTTGCTGTGAAAATATTCATAAAAATTATCATTTGTCGTGAATTTGTATGAACAAATTTGTTTCTGAAGCATGGCATGTTATGTACATAGTCTGAAGCATAACTAAAAAAGAATGGTAAACAATGAAACCCGGTTGAGTATGTTGATATCTCATTTTTCAAGAATAGTTATCTAAATAAGGTCAACAAAACATTAAATTTGCAATGAATATAATATAAGGTAATTGAACATAACTTACGGTTCATTTATTTGGTCAGAGTTGAAGAATAACACAAGAAAATGCCATTTCTCAGGCCTTTGTTACTCCCGGGTAAATAATTTGTCTACAACGCCGTTTTGTCAACGAAAAAAATTCATCCAATCCAGTTACGTAATTTTGTCACGTGATAATTGAAACGGTTCTGATAGGCGTAGAGTAACGCCATTTTGACAGAATATGCGCTCCTACATACTGAGTAAAAAGCAATTATAAAAAGAAAATGACAAAATGGCGTAACTAATTTGTTACGCCATTTTGTCATAGCACCGACGATAATGTGTACAGTTCACTTTGGAAAATATTGAGACAAAAGAAGAAAATGCTGACCAGTATTCGCATTTTCTTCTTTTGTCTCAATGTTTTCCAAAACTTTTATCTATTAGGGACATAATTCCAAATCTTGCTTGGAAAAGTGTTATTTAAAGCATACATAAAGTGACAGCAGCAATCGAAATTTTGTCACGCTTACTTTGATTCTAAAGATGAGCTGCATTGTCAATGCAAATTAGAAATTCAAGTTTCGCTGGTTTGCTCTTATTATTTAAATGCAACTTTAGATTAAGTTAAGATTATGCTAAATAAATTGCAATCATTATTCTCAACTGATTAAAATGGGTTTCAGCGACGGATTGTTACATTCGTAAACATTTTCAGAGACACACAGACTGATGTGTTGTTGTTTTTCACTCCGATTCCTGAAAAATCCTAAATAAGCATTATTGTTTATTTTTATGCTCCCCGAAAAAATTTCGGGGGAGCATATAGTCGTCATGCTGTCCGTCCGTCCGGCTGTCCGTCCGTCCGTGTGTCCGTCCGTCCGTTCGTCCACAGCCATATCTCAGCAACCCTTAGACCAAATTCAACGAAACTTCACATGTGAACTCTCAGGGATATCCATAGGGACCTTTTTCTCCGTTTGTTGATTTGAGGCTGCGTCATGGAAAAAGGGGCCTTAATGTAAAAATTAGATTTTCTCCAATTTCTCTTCATCCATTGGGCAGAATTTAATGAAATTTTGTACTTTTGTGAATAAATGAGATGTTCTAGACCATATTATTTAAATAATGTGTGTACAAAACATCTGTAATGGAAAAGGGGGGCTTAATGTATGATAGCTTTTATCTCGTGACAAGCACTTTTTCGGGGAGCATAATCCGTCTATGACGGCTATTGTTTTGTATGTCTTTGTCTTCGTCGGTGTTGTTGTTGCAGATGTTGTTGGTCGTGTTTTTGTTGTTGTTGCATGTGGTAACATATCTCCCCGGTTATGTCGTTTTTGTGCTACCATTCGTCCATTGGCCCCTGTATATCAGAATTTTGATTGACTGATCAATGGAACCATTCAGACATATGTGACCCGTCACGCTAAAAAGGGACCTTATTGGATGTGTGAAAATATCGACCCTAGTCAGTCTGCGCAGTCCGCGCAGCCAGACTAGGGCCGACACTTTTCACTTTTATGTAATTTTCGAAATCCGGAATGTTTTCCCTATCTTACTATATGTTCATTTTTCACATACGGGATCTGGTTGACCTGTGGTGAGTGTGACAAGATTGTCAAAATTTTGATTTTGGAGTTCGGATAAGGTCCCTTTAGCATGACGAGTCATATATATATATATATATATCAGATAATCTGAGACACAATCCCTTCCAAAATCTTGGCTGTTTTGTTGAAGATAACTATAAATCTGCTGTTTGTAGAAATGTCAGCAACACATTAAATACTTTTTATCATCGTAAGATCTAATTCTTCTAGAATATTCAATAGAATACTTTGAAGTAACATCATTTTTAGCTCGACTTTTCGAAGAAAATGAAAGCTTATACTGTCACCCGGGCGTCGGCGTCGGCGTTGGCGTTGGCGTCTGCTTTGCAACATAGGTTTAAAGTTTTTTCAAACATCAATAACTTCCAAACTATCAAAGGGATTCAACCCAAACTTGGAATACTTATTCACCATCACACCCTCTACCTTACTACCTGGGCCCATGACCCTGGCTCTACTATATTTGGAGTTATGCCCCCTTTATACTAAGCAACTTAGAAAGTCGAGCGCGCTGTCTTCGGACAGCTCTTGTTATATGATAGGACGAGGCATTTGTCCGGTTGGTTATTAGAACGAGGTGCTTCATGTGAGCTATCGTAGGAACGATTGTGCTATTTTGAGCTATGTGCCCCTGAACTTTACATATTTTCTTTTTCGTTTTCGACTTTGTTTTCACTTTTGCAGCCATAAATATCGACCATTCGAGACAAAACCTGGACAAAATGTTATTGATTGTAAAAGATCTTGCATGAAAGCAATTTTCAGCTCTAGACCTGTCATTATTTCAATGTTAGATGAATGTTCATTCGAATTTTGAAAAAAATGCCGTGTTCGTGCTATCTTGGTTCAGGTGAGCGTTAAAAGACCATCATGACCCTCTTGTTTTGTAATGATATTTGATATGTAAATGCTTCACGAGTACAGGGTTAACCTGTGCTTGCAGCCATATTCATAATTATTTTTAATTAATTCGCACTATTGTTACACCTACATGGATGGATACCCCGTCTTTTTTCCACATGGTTTGATACGTCGCTCCCGGTGATGGACGTCACGTGATCGGGTACGTCACGTGACCTCATTTACACATGTCGTTGGTGTAAATGCAAAACCGCGTAACTCCAGCTTGATTAAAGCTGGAGTTACGCGCTTTTGCAATAACACCGACGATTTATTATTTCGCCCATTATCGTCTCTGAAATGTGATATGTTCACGACTTGTTCAAATAGTTCGAATATTTTTATATCATTTACTGTTGTTATTTACCCTGTACCAAACAATTTAATGGATTTAACGACCATAGCCTACATAATGTAATTTAGAATTCCTTGGTGAAAAAGAAGAAAATATTGAGAAACAGCATTTTCAGACTTTCCATCAATGATAGCTATGATTGGAATTGCAGGAGAAATACATTTCAGTTTCGCTTATTTTAACTCAGAATTTTGACTAGATTCTACCTGAAAAGTTGTTATTTGAGAAAAGTTTGAAGAAATCGTTTGAAAATTTACATTAGTAGATCTAGTAAATCACCTTCACAGTGGTAAATGTGATACATGTATACGTGACATGTCACACTCAACGGTACCATGCTGGATGTGGCAAATCCTTTTAAATCAGCCGATAAAAAAGTTATTGGTTGAGTCGGGATCTGGAATAGGGTCCATTGTGACATTTGAGCCCAACATTACCGCAGAAACAGGTTCTTTAGAGCGAGATTTTTAAGATTTCTTGAGATGTTTTAAATAAAGTGTTTTTAAGAACTAGATTCTGACCGAGATGTTCCAAAAGCTCCATAGTTCATACAAATGACATCATCATGACGTCATTTGTATGAAGTATGGAGCATTACCATGGTACCATGGAACATTCGGAACAACTCGACCAATTCTCTCTTGTATTGTTACTGCAGAGTTCACCGAGGGGTTCCGCACGAAGTATAGGGTAATGGCGCCTCCCATTGAGGGTCTTAAAAATCTTGCTCTAAAGAACGCTAAATCTCAAGATATCTCAAGAAATCTCACTCTAAAGAACGCGCCTCTCACATCAGACTGTGCATACGCACAGTCTGATCCAGACCCTTGTTGTTCTCTAATAGATTCCTCATAAGATATGGCAACTGTAAGTTAGCATAATGGATCTTTGTCGGATTGCATTTGATTACAGACTGGTCTTGAAACAATGTCGGTTTCATAACAGAAGTTTGAAAATAAGCTCCCGGTTTACACCCATAATGAGATTCGTGTGATATCGGAATTATTCGGGCGAAGTCGAAAACATTCGGGGGTGGAACTTTCCACCGCTGAATGTTTACGACCGCGCCCGAATAGGTTCGGATACGTAACGACGAGGCTCATAAGAAGCCGATGTTTTACGAATCTCAAAATTGCATCATTACGTGTATTCTACCTTAAGCAATGAAATGTTCATGGTCGACATGTGAGGCCTATCTCACACCTCTTAAAAAGAGGTATGTGGTTACAAAACCATGACAATCGGGCGTGAAGATCAGTGTTATAAAACCCAGAAATATTTTATGAAACACAAAATAATGGGCTTCTAGAAGGGTAAACTATGTTAGTATTTTGTAATAAAATATCGCAAGTTTCACATACTTCTCTTATGTTAAAAAAACACCAAACCCATCTGCTAGTCATTTACGAGGGGAAATCAAAAAGTTTTGAGCCTCTCGTTTTCATAACATTAATTAAGATATAATACTTTACATCTTTAATTATGTACATCAACAGTTGAAATGCAGATAGATTGCGGGATCATAATGCCAGCTGTTATGACAAAGCCTCAAGAAGTCCTTGTGACAGACATACTTAACCCCAAAGATATCGGCAAAATGGACACCACTGAGAATATTCTAGTTATGGGGGACAAATCTGCCACATAGGTTAATTAAAGAGCAACAAGGGCGGATCCAGAAATTTTTTCCAGGGGGGGGGGGTCCAAGACCAAGATTTTTTTGCAGGGGAGGGGGGGGGGGGGGGGTCCAAGCTCAAATTATGGCTTAGAACCCCCGAACCCCCCCCCCCAGATCCGCCCATGAGCAATTATCTTCGGTTTATGAGGAGTCCTCCTGCATTAGCAACCTTTGGTTGAAGGAAATATAGAATAGAGATGCATGGAGAGTTCAGAAGATGAAAACGATGAAATGACTGCTACTGAGAAGGACAGTTTATCACTGATACCAAGGCTTTGATTCCAATAGATCGATATCAATGATTGGCAAACTAAATGGAACAGAAATGGGAAATTGGAAGATGTCTATGATGAATTAAAAACAGTTTAAATCCAAATATCTGGTTCTTTGTATGCGAGGTTGAAAACCTTTTGATACCCCCTCGTATGTAGGCCCATGTTACACATTAATAACAAACATGCCACATAGTTCTTTTATGAAACAGACCACAAAAAAATCATAAAATACTAAATAGTTGTAATGGCAAACTATTTTGTTACAATAAAACGTCGCGAGCCCAGCGTATCTCTCAATTGACACATATCTATAAAACCAAGTCCTAGAGTCGAAGTTTCCCAAGGTCGTCATCTATTGTAACGTAAATTGGCAAGGGTATCCCTATTAGAATCCTGATGCAGTCGCCAATTTCGTTGTCATGGATGACACCCGGAACTTAACGAGGGTATCCGGAGTTCAAAATTCGGATACCATCATGATACATAAATTTGGGTTGTCACGGATGATGCCTGAAGTTATATGAAGTGTTTTGCATTTTATGATGGAACAAAATACCTTAACCCGTTTACTAGTTGGACAGTCAATTACAATTTATACGGATAATGATTTAAATATACCATGAACAATCAAAGCATGCAAAACTGAAAACAATCCAAACATCGATGCTTTTCAACAAAAACCTCGTAACTGCAGCTTGTTTTAAGCTGCAGTTACGAGGTTTTCGTTGAAAATGCGTCGATATATTCATGTGTATTTGAGAACCTTACAGCAACGCTGACACCTGACAAGAAGATTTCCCCATTTTTCTGTCATGCGTCAGACTCTGTACGCCTGTGTAAATTTTCAACATCGAGATCTTCACCGGTTTCATAGGCAATATATTATCATCGACTGGAGACGAAAACCTCGTACCTACAGCCTTTTAAGCTGCAGTTACGAGGTTTTGACCTCCCATCGACAATATGTGTATTATAAATGGGATGGGGTATCATGCGAACAGGGACATAAATGACACTTTATCCACCATGGACTCAAAGCAATCTGAACAAAGATGCAGTCAGATTGTCTTACAGTTCATAAAAGTACCGACTGAATTATACAGGATCAACACTGATCATGGTTGAAAGTGTGTTTCGCTAATGATAGGCATTTAACTCTTTCCCAAACAAGACCTGATTTTGACGTCCGTATTAGAAATGGCTTGGGAAAACATTGACACAAAAGAAGAAACTGCTGATAACCAGCATTGCCTCAATATTTTCTGGGCTATATTGTACAGAAATCATATCTTTAATTTCATCAATTTTGTTTTCCGCATCGTATTTCAAATCAGACCACCCTAAAATTTTGTCGTTTGGGAAAGGGTTAGATAATCAGACGGGGTCTGAAAAGGAGCCTTATAACATTTAGACGATCACAGAATCAGATAAACCTGTGCATGAACATAATTTGACATTGCTGTGTTTCTTCAAAACCTCGTAACTATAGCTGGAAACAAGCTGTAGTTACGAGGATTTGGAACAGAGGTAGCGAAATGCTGTTCTCTAACAATTGCTACTTATAATGAAGAAGCTTTAAGAGAACAGAGTAGGTTTTGATCAGACTGTGGGTATGAGTAAGCTAAGCTAACCTGGGTCCATTTAAAGGATGCCCTTTCACCAATTGTCCCATGGATTTTAATTGAAAAAATAAACAACAAAGTGATTCATGGTACCCTGATAAACTTTTAAGATGTGTATAGCTAACGATAAATGACCTGGCAGAGCATCTCTAGCTAATAGCTAGAGATGCTCTGTCAGGTCATTTATCGTGAGCTATACATGTCTTTCAAAATAAGTCTGGGTGATGTCAAAAGGGTGGGGAAAGTTACATTAACCTCGTCACACTTGTGTGTGTTTCTAGTCTATACACAGGACAAATAACCACAGGATCCCGTCTATCTTTTCCCATTCTTGCCATCTCAAACTAGGCATATGGTTAAGAAAATTTCGAGAGGAAAGAATTTCGGAAATCAACGTTTCGTCTTTTCTTTCAACATTCTCTCGATTTTGATTTTACCTCAAATGTCGTGATTTTGATTGCACCGATATCGCCATATTTTGGTGCTGTTGCTTTTAAAATTGACTTGTCTTACTTTTGTGGAAGGGAAAAGGGTTATACATCAGATATAAAGTGAAGATTCACCATATATTATCTATGTCATCATTCAATTACAATGAAGAATACGATCGTAAAAATAGACTAGGCGGAATGCCATCGAAGCACATTTTCATTTGTGAATCAAATAAAAAATGTGGTTTCTTTCTTCCGTTAATTTTAAACTGGTTTAAAGAGAGATCGTTGGAAATGCTTACATTTTCACATAAAATAATCATAGACCTACATATCGTTGAAACACATGGCAAATCACATGTTACATTACTCTCCAATGTCTGGAATAGATCATCAAAATACGAAAATATCATTTCATCATAGTTTAAAACGAAGAGGTAATGTACTTTCTTGTAAGAGAGTAATGTTACATATTAAATGAGTAAAGGAATATAGAAAGGCTTTAATTTTGACAATTTTGTTATTTTCCAAAATGTTTACTGGCAGAGTCGTCGAAAAAGATGCACATTGTAAGGGAAGGAGCTTAATTTTATTTAAATATAAACTTGTCAATCAAATTTCATGATACAAAATTTCTCAGGCAATCTGTTCGTTCGACTAGAAAATATGCACCAACAGCTGTACCAGATTTTTTGCAGCTCTGTCCAAAATTCTTACATGACTAAGTATCCATTTCGCTGCTTTTCAACGAAAACCTCACAACTGCAGCTTAAAACAAGCTGCAGTTACGGGGTTTTCACTGAAAAGCACGATTTACGTTCCTTGTTACCAGCTTAACCCTTTCCCAAACGGTAAAATTTTACGGCAGTCCCATTGAAAATTTGCTGTAGACGACATAAATGGTGTTAAGAAGGAAGGGTTTTGTATACAATATAACATAGAAAAAATTGAGACAAAAGGAGAAACTGCTGGTTATCAGCAGTTTCTTCTTTTGTTTCAATGTTTTCCCAAGCCTTTTCTAATAGGGACGTCAAAACAAGGTCTTATTTGGGAAAGGGTTAAGCATTTCAAAAGTGTCGTCTTTTGTGACTATCTGTGGCGGACTAGCCCATTAAGACGCCACTTCGCTTCTCGTCCGGCGCTGACGCCACATTTTGAATTCGTGGCCTAACATACCATACGGCAAACTGAACCATCCGCATTACTGTAAAACTTTGATTGACCAAACAGTGAAAATAGAAATTACCGAAAACATTCAAGCAAGCGCGGATCCAGGTATTTTTCCCAGGGGGGGGGGGGTTTACCGATCTTTAACCCCTTTTTTCGCCAAATTTCGGGGGGGGGGTCAGGCCCCTGACCACCCCTGGATTCATGCAGATACATGTCATGCCATGAAGGACTAAATATAACAATTGTTTGTCGTGGCATACAGGGAAGAATGGCGCAGCGTATATGGGACATAACCAGCAATCTTTTTTGATAACCCCCTTTTTCGCCAAATTCCAGGGGGGGGGGGGGTCATGACCCCCTGACCCCGCCCCCACCACCACCCCCACCCCCTGGATCCGCGCATGCATTGTGTCATTTTATAAACCAAATGTAACAATGCAATATCAGAAAACATCAATATTCAAAAGAGTTGTAGGGCCTACTTGGTTATTTTGGGTACAAAGGGTTGCACAGTAAAAACTCTAAGATGCTCAGCCATTTCCTTTTGACTGTCAGCATCCCATTTTGATCATTCGTTAAAGGTTGTGACTACAAACCATGACAGATTTTTCAGAAGCTGCATTGAGCCTCGGTTATCATTGTCTACACCCTTAGTGACAGTAATTGAATCTTTATGGTGGTAGGCCAGTGCAAAAAAGATGTAAGTTCGTATGAGTTAGATACGCACTTACGACAGATATGCTCGCCTACAGTAATTTAACTAGCAAGTAGATGGGTCAATGCAAAAATATTGGAAGTGCTCATGAAAAGAATTGTATCTAATAGTTCGATGTTTATGAAAAGGGGTTTGGACCGAGGGCATATGGATTTCATACGCATTTACAGCACTTTTGCAAAAACCCATCAATGTATCATTTTACGTTTCCTGCCTCTGGCTGTTATTGTTTTATCAAATGTTTCGGGTCATTTTTCAACGAAAACCTCGTAACTGCAGCTTGTTCTAAGGTGCAGTTACGAGATTTTTGTTCAAAAGCCGGGACATGTTTCGGGTCACTGAAATCTTCACCCCATCTCAATGACATATTTCAGACATGTATTTATTTATATAAGGTCTGGACTATTTGGATATTATTTCAACTCACAAAATGGGAAAACTACCATAAAAATTTGGTTGTATAAGATTGTTTAAGTTAGAATATCCGTAATGTGGCCATTTTGAGGTTAATAAATTATCGCTTTTTCTCGAGCGTCGTCGTTACGTGCCCGAACCTATTCGGGTGCGGTCATAAACATTCGGTAGTGGAAAGTTCCAACGCCGAATGTTTTCGACGTCGCCAGAATAATATATACAGACATCGCACGAATCTAATTAGGGGTGGACTACTTTGAATTGAGCCAGGATCTGGAAAATATCCTTTAAGGCTTTTGAGCCCAACATAGTCCAAGATTAACCTGCGTATACACACAGTCTGATCATGAACCATGTTGATCTCCATTAGATTCTTTGTTACCTGTAGCAACCGTAAAACAGCAGCATAGATACCGGTCAGACTCCATTTAGGCACAGCCTGGTCGTGAAACACGACTGTCTCAAATGCTATGATAATCCGATTCTTCTCTGGTGAAAATTCGCTCTTTGACATATGGATGTCGCTATTTACGATGTCGTAAATAGCGACATCCAAATATCAAAGAGCGAATTTTCATCAGAGAATGCTCGGATTAATGCTATAAGGGACCTTTTTCCAGACCCAGGCTCATTTATATAAGGTCTGGACTATTTGGATACAATTTCAACTCGCAAAATGTGAAAACTACCATGAAATTTGGTTGTATAAGATTGTTTAATTCACGCATTGATTGTCATATCATCATTTGAAGCAGTTTGCTAGGACAATGCTCTTACACAATCGTAATGATATTAGATATTATATCAGACATGCATTTATGTAAGATCTAGTTCGAGTGCTCGGGTAGGCCTGCTATTTTAACATACAGACTCGGCTACCTATGTTGAAATCTATGTTGTATAATATTTTATTGGTCGATTTACGCATAGTGAACAGTATGATCATTTGAGCAATATGCCAGAACAAAGCTCTTACCTAAACACCACCAAATGTTCAATAAATTCAGATGAGTACCAAGGGCGGATCCAGGAATTTTTTCTAGGGGTGTCTAAGCCCAAAATTTTTTTCCAAGGGGGGGGGGGGGGGTCCATGCTTAAAATGTTATAAATATTTAACGTTACACTAAATTTATATACATATGTAGTCAAAATTTAATTTTCGGCCAATGTCAGGGGGTTGGTCCGGACCCCCTCGACCACCCTCTAGATTCCCCTATGGGTACATTCATCGCTGTATGCCCATGGTCTTTCGGATACCATTTGTGTCATACAAATTCGCTAACCTAACTACTATGTAATGCTTGCTTGATGCGTAGGCCTACTATTAATGAAGTCTATCGTTTACAGAATGATTCAATAGCTTAAAGTGACATTTCAGAATTTTTTGTCATAAATTTTACTTTTATTTTTATCTGAAAGGGCATATTTCCTTATGAAAATCCTTAAAATTTTAAGCCAAAGTATTGTGCCGTTTACGAGAAATTTATATTTTCGTGTTAAAATTAAACAAATTGTTGTGGACAACAGTTCGGATTTATATGCAATTTATCGATTATGTCTCAACTTAAAATGCATGTTTCTCGCTTATTGGCAACACCTTAAAAAACTTATAGTATTTATACTCATTAGAATAACCAATCTTGGCATCAAGACATACTTTAAAAAATTGAAATTGGAATGAAATGTCCCTTTAAGGGGTCCGACAACAACTATGGAAAGTACTAACAGTTCTAGATAACTATATATCCTTCTCTTGCTTAATCTTTATAAATGTAAAACAGCCAAATAGGAGTCTTGATAATGATCAATCAGATGACATTTAAGGTAGTCCACACCTATTGAGATTTATGCCACGTTGGAATCATTCTAGCCTGGCTCCCAGGCCGTGAGCATTATGTATTTGAATTCCAAAGGAACTGAACTTTAGCATATCTAATTTATGAGTTCAGATTACCTCCCTTCTAGTTAGATACTGATCCACATTTACAGAGAGTATGACAGTATGGAAATTATGAGACGTGTAATATCTATATATCGTCGGTGGGGAGTCAAAACCTCGTAACTCCAGGTTATTCAAGCTGTACTTACGAGGTTTTGACTCCCCAACCAGCGATATTTTAATATGAAAAAAGGCAAAGCCTCTGACCGGGGTCAACAGCTGTTATTGTTTTTTTTTAAATAGCGAAACATGGGAATTGCGCTTGAAATTGAGTTTATAAAAAACGTTTAGTGATGTAGGCCTAAGTCTTACGATAGAAGTGCCAAGCCCAGATAGCTCAGTCGGCGACGGCGGAGTCTTTCAAGCTTTCAACCCATGGGCTGCGATTTTAAACCACGGGTCGGTTATTATACTCTCTGACAACTAACAAAAGTCATAAATCTTTCACTAATGGATGTGTATCAGCTAAGTGAGAGAGAAGCTGGATGATTGGATTTGATATTGTGGCTATACTGGTAAGATAAATATCACGAATACGAATTTTGAAGACCCTAGCGAACTTAAGCTTAAGAAAACGTGGATAAAAAATGAATTCACAATAACTAACATCTCCCTTCGTCGCAATATTTTCTTTTCTATAAAGTAATTATACAGGTCCTATCTTTATCAACAGCTGCTTTGTAATATAAAGTAGGCCTAGTTGTAGAAAATCTACGTGAAGTTTCTTTTTTAAACAGTCTTTCACCAACTATTCTAATTCAATTACTATGTGAAGTCTACTTTTTAAACAGTCTTTCATCAGCCATTCTAATATAATTAGTTTGCTTACATTTCCCCTGCCCCCAATATTTCCTTCTACAAGATTTTGTTTTTTAACAGTACCATTTTTTTTGCAAAAGGACCCGCAAAATAACGTCGCTTGACGTTCTGATAATGCGCGGGAACGTCAACGTCGTGGGAACGCAGAAAAAATGACGTGACGTCATATCGGCTAGTTTTGTGACGTCACAAATAAAAAAGTTGACTGGTTCACTAAACTGTGATAATTTGTTGTTGCGGAGTTTCAGATAACGGATGCAATTTTACGCTAAACCAATTCACAATCTCAACATCTTGGATAAAGCCCGGCAAAAAGAGTACCGAGAAATCCGATTGCCGGAAGGAGCTCAGAACGAGACTAAGACAGCTCAAGCCAAATTCACAAAGTAACAAAATCGCTCAAATCTATGCGCCCACAATACCGTAAGCCGTGGTCAATTCCATTGACCCCGGTATTAAATACCAGATCAGTCAGACGGGAACCAGTCTAGAATCATTCGTTCGCCGTCGTAAACATTCGGCGGTGGACAGACACGTAGCCTAACAAATGCCATCTTCGCAAGCCAAGGGTGACATCTACGACGTAACGTCGTTTCTGTATTCACCCTTGGCGGATTTAGTCCGATTTTCTTGGTCTCCTGGAAAGCGTTTTCATTGGATCCAGCGAGGTCTCGCTGGAACCAACCAGATTGCCGACTGATACATTTGTTATGAGTAACCAAATCATGACAACGGGCGGGAAAAAGCATTGCATTTGCAACTCAAAAACGCGAAGATGGGCGATTTTTTCTACGAATTTCACTGCAATAGACAGGAACTCTCTAACTTTAATCGACGAATTATTATACTTTCGACAATTCGACCGAAAAAACAGCTAACTTTTACATAATCTGCATGACGTACGACGCGAAAGACAACGCGCGTTAATGACGTCATCAATAATGGACGTAAACAACCAGCAGAACAACCGCTAGGCGGCGCTTCGCGATTTCAAGAAAATCGGACTAAATCCGCCAAGGGTGAATACAAACGTAGGTGGGTTCAACCTTGGCTAGCGAAGATGAACAAATGCTGACGACGCCGCACGAAAAATTCCGATGTCCATTGAATCTCATCATGGGTGGACTACCTTGATATCTAGAACAAAACCAAAATTCTTTATGATTATGTTTCATAATGGTGACTCAGTATCTCTATACTGCTCCCGTTTAACATTGACACGTGTTTTCTGACAGGTGTGCCATTTATTATGGTCAATTACCGATCATTTCACGTCCTAAACGTTCAAAATAGCTTAACCGGTTTGTTGAAATATCAATGATACATTTTCATTCCCCATATTAGTCCGAGTTTTCTCTGATGAAATTCGCTCTTTGATATGTTGGTGTCGCTAAAAAAATGAGCGACATCAACATATCAAAGAGCGAATTTTGTCAGAGAAAACTCGGGTTATCCCCAAATTAACCCATTACCTTAGCGGTATAGCTTGTAAGAAATGACTGGGTCAAAAGAATAAATGCTCATGAGGCGTTGATCCTATCATTCAATTAATCAATCTATCAACCGACCAATCAATCAATGGACCAAATTATCAATTAATCAAAGGCGCATGAAACTCCTTTCTGATTTGATTACAAAAAGTGTGTCATTTTTATATACGGTCAATTAGCGATCGTTTCGCGTCGTAAATATTCAAAATAGCCTAATAAAACCGGTTTGTTCATATGTAACAAACTATAGAAAGCCTACCACGTTTTTTGAACTCGACTATATTGTCATGGTTTTATGATATAACATAATTTATTTTCTCCTTACAATGCTTGGGATATGCAGTTTTATAATAATAGTTTGAAAAATGCGCAATTTGCTCTATCCATCTATTATAAAATAGTTTTTAGCTGGACTTTTCGAAGAAAATGAGAGCTTCTACTGTCACCCGGGCGTCAGCGTTGGCGTTGGAGTCGGCGTCGGCGTTGCGTCAAAGGTTAAAGTATTTTCAAACATCAATGACTTCCATACTATCGAAGGGATTCAACCCAAACTTGGAATACTTATTCACCATCACACCCTCTACCTTACTACCAGGGCCCATGACCCTGGCTCCACTATATTTGGAGTTATGCCCCTTTATACTTAGAAAATAAGTATAAATTGTTACGTTTAACTCATATCTCTACTTATATTTCTACTTATGCTATTGCTCTGAAACTTTGCACATGCTTTTGTGACCATAATATTAGCCTCTAGGCAAAGATTAATTACTCTCACATTTAATTTACTGGAAGTGTCGTTTTGCGTCAAAAGTGCCATTGTTTTGGAAGCGGTTTAAAAAAAAAACTTCGATGAAAGTCATCATGCGTGAGGCAGAAATATTTTATTCAAAACGAATAAGCCGATCCTATCATTATAGACAATATTATGCATAATAAAATGTTTGAACAACCAATGAAAATGCAAATTCTTAGATTCTCATAGATTGGAGCTCACATAATATATTCCCCGTTTAAGTAATAAAATCCAACGATCCGTAAAATTATCAATATTAGTTGCAAATTGTGAATTGTGAATTTTGAAAAATGAAAATTTGTCGATAAAAATGCAAAACATGGGTTATTTCTGTTTGTGCGAGTTTAAGTGCAAATAAGCTGGGTATAATACAAAGTCATTTTCTTCGTTTTTCTACGAAAACCTCGTATCTGCAGCTTATCTTAAGCTGAAGATACGTGGTTTTGGCAGAAAAGTACTCTCTTAAGAACAGAGCACATTCTCTCTTCATTCCATTATGATAGAATGATGCTCTGTTCCCACGGGGTCATTTCACGTCTAATCTCGTGGCCTTGGCGGGATTTCTGTATCCAATCGTTGGCTATACACGACAAAACAATTTAAAAAACTGATACAAACTTTCATTGGCTGACGCTTCAAATTACCGGCTTCAGAAGTTGATTCGCCGTGCCGGATTTCAAGATTAATATGCTTCAAGAAGAAAAAAAATACGATTATCCTTTTACTCTATATTCATATGCAAAAGAGGTAATTTTGAACATTTTTGTTTGAATATTTCCAAAAGTATGCTTTGATTCTAAATTCTAAACTGTTCAAAATGCTTACGATGCTTGTATGTTTGTATTTGGGATGGAAATGTTATACAGTATAGGAATTACTGGCACTTTTCAAATTTCGCCTCTGGCTATTTAGTGCTAATGATATGATGGGTTGTATACGTTAAGCATAGAACCAGATCATTCCGTTCAAGAACCATTCTGATCAGGATCCCAATTTTTCTTAGAATCGTCACTTTGTTTATGGAGACGCATTCCTCGGAAAACCGGGGAATTCTGAGGATTTGAATGAGAAGCTATAATAGAGAACATCATAGATCAAGATCAGACAACATCGTCGCTTTTCAATGAAAACCTCGTAACTGCAGCTTGTTTCAAGCTGCAGTTACGAGGTTTTCTTTGAAAACAGCGACATGTATTGAAATTTAACATTCTAGCGTGACGCTTCAAATGATCAAAATAGAAGGTAATCCACATAATTTGATTGGCTGATTTTTGTCATTAAATTGTGAGAATGTAGTGAACTTCGCTACTTATGATCTTATCTATTAATTAATCCTTTCCCAAACAAGACATGGTTTTGGCGTTTTATTAACAAAGCTTTGTGAAAATATTGAGGGAAAAGAAGAAAATGTTGATAACCAGCATTTCCTCATTTTGTCACAATACTTTTAAAAAATTTCAAGAATTTTCTTGTCAGCATAAGCTCTCAATTTAGTTCAGCCTTAGCTTTTGTCAGTTGGGAAAGGGTTAAGTTTATTTGGTTTTGGTAGATGTGATACTAATTTAAGTGTGTATGAATTATATTTATATTTAGATTGCTTTCTGAATTGCATGTGGAATGGAAATTTGCATTGTCGAAAACTAAACAAAGTTCTGTCTGTTTTTGAATGAGAAAATGATTAATCATTGATTATATTTACCCTATCCCAAACGGAAACCATTTAGACTGCTGCAGACGACAACATGGATGTTGACGAAGATGTTATTTACATACAATATAGCACGGAAATTATTTAGACAAGAGAGAAAATTCTATTTACCATCTTTTTCTTCTTTTGTCTCTATGTTTTCTCAAGCGTTTTCTGGGGATGTCAAAATAAGGTCTTGTTTGGGAAATGATTGATTAAACATCTATTTCATTGCATATGCAGTCAGGCAGTAACTGTTGGAATTTCTTGTCTTAATACTGGCTAAGTCGAATTACTGGTTATCCCGATGTCAAAAGTTAGATGAGATAAGTCGAACTACGGATAGGCTATGTCAAAATAATTTTGAAGTCTCCTGTGATTTTGATAACCTTGCCTAAACATGACCGGGACTCGGCTCTCTGAAAAGACTTCAGAAAGCATTTAGACAATAGAAGAAAATGCTGACAACCAACATTTTCTAAGTTAACCTTAACATTTCTACATAATATTATATATTATATCGTCGTTGTAAATGCAAAACCTCGTATCTCGTTTTCGGAAAATTTTAAAGGGGAGGGAATAAAGTGTAATAACTTTTCCCAAACTGAAATGTTTTACTTGAAATTTGGAAATATTGTTCATAAATAGTGTATCATTGATACTGATCGGTAAAAATATCTCAAAACCTGCAAGAATTGTCTAAATTGGACACACAAGTTTGTACTTTGAAAATCGCTAAAACCGACATACGAGGTTTTGCATTTACACCGACGATATATAATCTTAGCACATGTATTTAATCAAAATTTCTTGCTTTTGTCGGCATAATTGTTTCATATCCATCACCCTTGAATTTGGACCTCCATGAATTTTGTTGTTTGAAAAAGTATTGAAGTAGCCTGCTTGCACTTTTTTAAATAATTGATTATGATAATTACAATAATAATGATATCAATGTTTCTGTAATAATAGATCCTAGTCATTTATCAGAATTTAATGCCTTAACCAGACAACCATAGATTGTGTGAATTTTATTCTCGGCTCTTGTATTTGCTTTATTTAAAAAAACCCTCGTAACTTCAACTTTAAACAAGCTCAGTAGATAATTAATGTTGTTATGTCTTTTCCCACGAAGTCCATAGTTTTGGTTGTCTTGTTCCACGTTTTGGACGTTTCTATTACTAACAGATTTGAGAAAAAAAAAAAAAACAAAAAAAAAAAAAACAAAAAAAAAAAAAAAAAAACATTGTGAGAAAATCGAAACGGTAGACTCAACAAGTATTGATCAGATTTAGGTCAGATTTCACTTTCGCCGCCAATGTTCTTTTCTGAACCCTTGTCTTTATGGATATTTATACTTGTTTTATTGCCATATGCTGGTCATCTAACACTAGGGACGCTCGTTTGATCCCTTACAATTCCAGTATACTCGATTAAGACTTCAATAAGACACCCTTTACTGGTTATAGAGTAGGTCTATAAAACTCCATTCAAACATACATGGTCGTTTCCTTTTAAAGATCCAGATTATTTCTATTGTTTTCATTTAATGTGATTTTTTATGTGATAGGCTCACAAAAGACCCTTTGACTCAGTTGTATGAAGTACCAAATGGGTAAAAAGTCTATATTCAATGTGCACATACAAAAATACAAATGCACTTGTATATTCTCACGTGGTTTTGTGAATTTTATACGTGCACTTGTATTTTTATAAGTGCACTCCTAAAATTCATAAGATCACCTCAGAATATACAAGTGCACTTGTATTTTCATAGGTGATAGGACAGCCACGTTTTGACATGGGAATCTATTTATAGAGCCTGGTCGTATGAAAAATACAAGTGTACATATTAAATTTACAAGTGCACCTGTAAATTGCAGCCTGGTCGTATAAAAAATATAAGTTTACGTAGGCTATAAAATTAAAAAAAAAAAAAAAAAACACCTCAGAATATACAGGTGCTCTTGTATCGTTTACAGATGTACGTTAAATATAGACTTTTAACCCATTTGGTAAAACATACAGTTGTGTTCGTGGTCTAGACGTAGAGCGCCAGCCTTGCCACAAAGAGGCCCCAATCGATCTGAATTGACAAAATGCCAATAGACAGATCGCTCCGCCCAACATAGAATTTAAGACAAACAATTGGGATGTGATCGATAATAGGGAACGATTTTTATCCAGTTAGTCGTGACGTAAATTCGGACAAACAAACTAGTATTTCGTAGGAGTTGTTATAAAATCTCGTAACTACGGCTTGATTTAAGCCCTAGTTACGAGCTTTTATAACAACACCGACGGTTTATCAAAACATAGCGGTAAACCTAGTCTATTGTTAGCACAAAATTCTTTGCCATTGGCTTGTCGATTGTTTTGATTGTCAGTCGATAAATCGATACAATAACACGTGCAACGAAGAACAATTGGGGCATGTTATTTTTCTGATCGTCCATTGGCATCCGTTTAGTCAATTACTACGGGTACGTCTACACTAAGCGTAATCCGAGTTTTCTCTGATGAAATTCGCTCTTTGATAATATATGTTGATGTCGCTCATTTACATCAGAGCGCATTACCACTCAAAAACAACGGAAAGTAGGTCATTGTAATCAATGGCTGTTCAGGTGAGGGTTGTTGCAAAACATTGCCTATAAACCTTTAAGAAATACTTTTTGGTCTTAAATTCTTCACCATGCATGACAATAAATGGTTCATTGATCGGTATGATAAGACTTTTTAAGGATAGCGTTTAAGATCGGACGGTAAACAAAGCGCCACAACTTGTGTCGGACTTTCCGTTGTTTTTGAATGGTAGTGCGCTCTGATGTGTAAATGAGCGACATCCACATATCAAAAAGCGAATTTCATCAGAGAAAACTCGGATTACACTAAGCGTAGACACTGTTCTAGAGCAGACACTGTAGAATAAGATAAGCATGCACTAATTTGGACCAACATTACAAGGGTTAACTTCCATATAATATGTACATACAATTATTGACATGTATTTCACATTTGCATAAACTTTAATTTGCGACACAGCGTGAGAATAAAATGTGATTACGAAATACGAGAAGCTAGGTGAAGAGATCGAAAGTTTTCACCGATTATACAGGCCCATGGGAACAGGGGGGGGGGGGGGGGGGTCTGAGGAGGGCTTAGCCTCCCGCCCAATGTTGGCCAAAAATGTCGAATTTTCTTAATTTTACACTGAAATGTTTGGGAAAATCCAAATTAGCCCCCACCCCCAATATTCAGGACAAGGGCTTTAGCCCCCATATGAAATTGCTTCCTACGGGCCTGTTATACATCTATCAATTGGGATGTTTTTGAAACTTTCACTACAGAAAATATGTTTTAATACCTAAATAAAAACAGCGTGAAAATAAACAGCATCTCAGGGGAAAAGAATGAAATACTTTCCAAAGTGGTATCTCAGAGCTATTGAAACATGTGAAAAAGGGTACATTGAATTTTGTAATTACAAGTAAAATGTAGAAATTGGTCGATCGATTGATCTATTAATTGAAAGTATTTCAAAGAGTATTTTAGTCATATCGTATTAACTGGAGCAACTGACCAATGATTCCTGTCATTTCTCTCACATAAGTTGGATACTACTAGATCCTTTCCAGGCCTCAAGAAACTCATTTCCTTAAAGTGACATTTCACGTTTATTTCAATTTTTAAAATTATGTCTTGATGCAAAGAATGTTTATTCTAATGCGTAGAAATGCTATCGGTTTTTTGAAGTTGTTACTTATAAGCGAAAAATGTGCCTTTAAAGTTGAGACAGAAAGTACAAATTCCATATAAATCTGAACACTGTTGTCCACAACAATTTGTCTAATTTCAGCACAAAAAAATATATTTCTCGTAAACGGTTCAACATTTTGACTTGAAATTTTCAGAATTTCCATAAGAAAAGATGCTCTTTCAGATAGAATAAAAGTAAAAATTATGTAAAAATGATTCTGAAATGTCACTTTAAGGTTTACGATTGTCCACAAATCAATGGAAGACAAATGAAATAAAGGATTTCCGGCATGGTCGGGAATCGAACCTGTGATTCTGCAACCTCATGAGTCCGACGTGCCACAAATTGCACTATTCTGTCGATCCCAATGTACAAAAAAGTGACGCAAAACCCAAACTTTTTGCGTAGATCTTTACTGAATATGACTACTTTAGCTTTTCAACGGTGTGCAAACAATAAATTACGTCGCTTTCCTTCGAAAACCCCGTAACTGCAGCTTCAAACAATCTGCAGTTACGAGGTTTTCGATGAAAAGCAGCGATTGTCTTACGTACAAGTTATCGAGGCTCAAGTTACGTCATTTTAGGGCGACGCAAAACAATATGTTAGTAAGACAGTAACAATTTTCATATAAAAATCATACTTCAAAGAGGTAAAATTTCAATGTTAAAGAACAATGATGACTTATTTACAGCTATTGCTCCTTTCATTTGTTATTTATCAATGTAATAAAATAGTGTTTCATAAATCTATTTCCTGTGATACATTTTTCTCCTCGAACAGTTATTTTCTGTAAACCGTTGTGGTCGAGCAGCTTGGAGCTCGAAAAGGATGTTATGGTGGTACTAGTTAGAGAATTCATGGTTAGGTACTCCAGTTTCTGGAATATGACCACAGCAGTGGAAAAATGCGTTACACACCATTCAATCAACACCTCTTTGTTTTTCATATTTTGCGACTTAGAAGCTGTTGCAGACGCCAAAAAATGGTTGTCACAAATGTAGGGAAAATGTAAATACGATTTTATTCTTTTTTTCGACCTTAACACGGTGGATAACCACGTGATACACAAATTTCAGAAAATCTTCAATAACTTTGTTAATATTGGACCGATTTGAATTCGGTTTGAAGCAGAGAATGTGGACAGTCGTCACGCATTCGATGAACGTAGTTGATTTTTGAAAAATCAACTGATTAAAAAAGTTATTTAAGATAACCCAAAATTTCAATAACTTTTTTATCAGTTGATATTTTAAAAATCTACGACGTCCATGTAATTCCTGACATTTTTCCACATTTTCTGCTTCAAACCGAATTCAAATTGGTCAAGTATTGACAAAGTTATTGAAGATTATCGGAAATTCTAAGTCACGTGATTATACACCGTGCTTAAGGACAGATCCTCCAGTTGTTACTGCGCAACTTACTGCGCATTTCCTAAATAACGAAAACAGACTGTTTCAGTAATTGGCCTTTTCAGCAAATGTATTTATTACATTAAGTTGATGTTTGGTTGATAAATGACAAGACCCTTTTCGGTTAGTTCCATTTTCTCTGTTTGGTCAATAAAAGTGTAATAGTACTCGGATGGTACATTTCGCTTTCTGTTACACGTTCAACATGTGGCGTTAGCGATCAGAAAACGGAGCAACAAAAGCAAAGTGGCGTCTTTATGAGCTAGTCCGCTTCTGATGGACACAAAAGACGACACTTTTTATTATCTGAAGCTGGTAATAAGGAAGAAAATGGATAAAAGTAGTGAAACAATTTCGGAGAGAGCTGCAAAAAGTAAACCAAAATTTACTTATAACTAAGAAAAACGCTTGGTTTGATATATTTTTCTTTTTTTGCTTTTGTAGGTATGACAAAGCACTATGTCTATACCAAAAAAGAAAAAAAATCTTACCGCTGGAATATTTTTTATCATCGGAAACGTTGCGAAAAAAGAGCAATTTCAGCTACTTTTGAAAGAATGTTTTACTAAAAATTTCAAAATCATCACTAAATTTTCTCAAATTGATACTCATTTAGACAGAATAAAACATATTGAACACAATAAATACTTATTTATGTAATCCTAGTCATTTCGAACACCTTTTTGTGGGTATTTAAGTAACACCTCATTTTTGCAATTTTACACAAGAGTAGTCTCCCTTGAAATCCAATAACTTTTCAATTCGCTTGGTGACCTATAGTTTTTAAGTCATTTTTTTACTTCTCATATATTTAAATATCAGCACAGAAAAATTAAGTAAAATCTTACCGTTGGAAATAAATGGAGGATCTGTCCTTAAGTTGTACACAGTTTTGTGTGGATACAACCAATATCTTATTTTCAAATATTTTACGGTAATTTAATACATTAATGATAATCATTAATAAAGTCTGAAGGCCTCATTTGAATTCGAAGAGGATAAGTATTATAGACTTCCTTATTTCGCTGCAAGTATTATCACATCCTTCACCGGTATCGTTCGAAAATGTTGTAACTACAGCTTGAATAAGCTGTTGTTACGGCATTTTCTAACATATCTGGAGGACTTCTTGTTTTGCCCACCTTCTCTGTTTGACTGAATTTCAAGTAAACATTGCTTGAAGACGACAACTTGCATACCTTTAGTAATGGAACCAGTAATAAATTCGCAGCTTACCTAAAAATAGATGCATTTTTATACGCCCAAAGGGTCGTATTATGTTATGGCCCAGGTCATCCGTCTGTCTATCCGTCCGCCTGTCCGTCCGTTAGCAATTTCTTGTGCGCGCAACTCCCCCTACAGTTTTGATCCGAATTTGATCAAATTTGCCACAATGAGTCTCCATGGTGTCTAGTTGTGCACACCGCTTACAGAACTCAGATAACTCTTTTCGTTCTTGAATTATCTGCCCTTGAATTAGAAAATGGCCAATTTTACTGACAAGTCCCTCTGTCTAGGGTGTATTACTTTCTTACAACAAAGTACATTTCCTCTTCGTAAACTATGATGAAATGTCGTAGTTTGATGATTTAATCAATAGGCCTCGGCGCTGGAGAGTAAGGGTGTATACTAGTATGCGCCGCTTTGCGAAGCTCTTGTTTGTGTTGTTGTCGTTGTCGTCGTCGTCGTTGTTGTAAATATGCTATTTCGGTGGGAAAAGAGTTGAGAAAAACCCACATATTTATCCTTTCCCAACAGATGTCTGCTTTTGAGGATCTATGGTAAATTGGTGTAGAAAATGCCCAGAAAAGGTTTTAGAGTGAGAAATAATATCTTGCATTTGAATCTTTTCCACGATGTTTTGCGTGAAACCCCTTTAATTTTGTCGTTGAAAATATTAGACACCATACTTTATTCATAATGTATATTGTAGTAAAATGTTGGACAAAAAGGAGTCGAAATTATAGTCTCGATTACTTTAATTTGTGACCCATGAATATTGTGTACTTTATTTCACAATATAAAAAATGTGGACTCTTTAAGACTGAAACACGTGTACTATTTTTTTTAGATTTTCACTCAGTATCTATGCCTATCTTTTTGTCAGCTACAATAAACGCTTTTCTAGACGACAAAAAAATAAACTGTTGAAAATCGAAAGCTGCATTGCAGCAGACGACAACAAAATAATTTTAATTAACCCATTACCAAACGACAAAATTTTAGGGTGGTCCAATTAGAAATCTGATGCAGATGACAAAATGGGTGTTAATAAAGATAGAATATATGTACAAGAAAGCACAGAAAATATTGAGGCAAAAGGAGAAACTGCTGTTTATCAGCAGTTTCTTCTTTTGCTTCAATGTTTTCCCAAGCCATTTCTGAAAGGGACGTCAAAACCAGGTCTTGTTTGAGAAAGGGTTAAAATATGTACAATAATGTACATATTTTTATGCCCCCCTTTCGAAGAAAAATGGGGGTAACGTATATTGTTTTGCAATTGTCGGTCGGTCGATCGGTCGGTATGTCGTTCGGTCGGTCTGTCCGTAGACTCAACCTTGTCCGGAGCATAACTCGAAAAGTATTAAAGGTAGAATCATGAAACAAGGTCCAAGGTCATGGTCAACTTCACAGGTGGATAGATCTCATTATGGAGAGGTGCAGTGCACAAGAACCGTAACTCTACCAATCAATTTTTTGAGTTATTGCCCTTTGTTGATTTTATAACTTGATTCTTGTCCGAAGCGTAACTCAAAAAGTGTGTAAAGTAGAATCATGAAACTTTACAGGTGGATAGATCTCATTATGGAGAGGTGCAGTTCACAAGAACCGTAACTCTGCCGATCAAATTTTTCGAGTTATTGCCCTTTGTTGATTTTCAAACTTGATTCTTGTCCGGAGCATAGCTCAAAAAGTATAAGGTAGAATCATGAAACTTTACAGGTGGATAAATCTCATTATCGAGAGGTGCAGTGCACAAGAACCATAACCTTGCCGATCAACTTCTTGATTTTAACACTTAATTCTTAACCTTGCCTATATCTCATGTATTTTTACACATACAGCCTTGATATCTCACACATAGATACCTCCTATCAACATCATTCACAATTGACCATGATCTTTGACCTTGTGACCTTGACCTTGGAGTTTGACCTATTTAAAAAAATAAATAAATAAACCGGGCATATATCTCATGACCTATTACACATACAGCCTTGATATTTCACACATGGACACCTCCTACCAAGACTTTTCACAATTGACCATGACCTTGGACCTTGTGACCTTGACCTTGGAGTTTGACCTACTTTTTAAAAACTTTAACCTGGCCGATATATCATGTCCTTTTACACATACAGCCTTGATATTTGACACATGGAAACCTCCGACCAAGACCTATCACATATGACTATGACTTTGGAACTTATGACCCTGACCTTGGAGTTTGACCTACTTTTAAAAAAATAAACTGGGTCTATATCTCATGTGCTATTACACATAGAGCCTTGATATTTCACACATGGACACATCCTACCAAGACCTTTCACATTTGACAATGACCCTGGACCTTGTGACCTTGACCTTGGACTTTTACCTACTTTTATAAAAAAAACTTTTAACCTAGCTGATATATCATGTCCTTTTACACATACAGCCTTGATATTTGACACATGGACACCTACGACCAAGACCATTCACATTTGCCCATGATCTTGGACCTTGTGACATTGACCTTGATGTTTGACCTACTTTTATAATACATTAACCTGGCCTATATTTCATGTCATTTTACACATACAGCCTTGATATTTCACACATGGTCACTTCCAACCAAGACATTTCACTTTTGACCATGACCTTGGACCTTGACCTTGAACCTTGACCTTGAAGTTTGACCTACTTATAAAAAACTTAAACTAGGCCTATATGTCATGTCCTGTTACCTATACAGTCTCGATATTTTACACATGGACACCTCCTACCAAGACCTTTCACATTTGACCATGACCTTGGTCTGTGTGACCTTTACCTTTGATTTTTACATACTTTTAGAGATCTTTAACCTAGCTTTTATCTTATGTCCTATTACTCCTACAGCCTTGATTTTTCTCACATAGACACCTCCTACCAAGACCTTTCACATTTGACCATACCCTTGAATATTGCAACCTTGACCTTGGAGTTTGACCTACTTTAAAAAAAACTTAAACCAGGCATATATATCATGTCCTTTTACACCTACAGCCTTGATATTTCACACATGGACACCTCCAACCAAGCCCTCTCACATTTGACCATGACCTTGACCTTGGAATTTGGCCTACTTTTGAAAGCTTAAACCTGGCCTATATTTCATTTTACTTTTACATATACAGCCTTGATATTTTACACATAGACACCTCCTACCAAGACCTTTCATATTTGACCATGACCTTGGACCTTGTTACCTTGACCTTGGACTTATTTTCTTAGACCAAGCCAAAAATACTAAATAGAGATCAGGGTGTTTTTTTTTTTTTTTTTTTTTTTTTTTTTTTTTTTTTTTTTTGTTTTTTTTTTTTCGTCTACCACCAAGCATAATTATTGTGTGTTCTAATTTGAAAAAAGATGACAAAAATTGACGATATCATTAAATTTAAGATAGAATTGTCAAACAAAATTGCACAGAAAATAACCAGGTAAACGGAGAAAATGCTGGTTATCAACATTTTCTCCTTTTGTCTCATTGTTTTGTCAAGCTTTTCTGTTTAGGGACGTCAAAAGCAGTCCTTGTTTGGAAAAACATTAAGGGTTATTGTTGTAAAGAAAGGATGACATTGGGACAAGACAGATCGATGTATTATATTAAGTTGCGATACTCTTTTTTTTTTCTTGATGATAATTGATCGCTTTTATATCCCGCTCAGGGTGCATAATCGATTCGGATTTTACCCTTTCTTAAATGACACCTGGGTTAATGTCTAGCCAAAAGGAAACGAATTCACAAAAAAAGAAACAAATACTCTACAGTTCAAGGTGGACTTTTCCCATATTCTCACAATACTTTATCAATTTTGCTTTATTGTATTTTCATCGTCTATTTTGTAGTACAGGGAAATCGTTTACTGATCGTCACTTTTAACCCTTTCCCAAACGGCAAAATTGGAACTGTTCCTGTGTTAAAGCTTCTGGGAATGACAAAATAGGTGTTGATAAATATGAGATTTGTATACATTTCAGCACAGAAAATATCAAGGCAAAAGGAGAAAATGCTGATTGTCAGCATTTTCTTCTTTTGCCTCAATGTTTTTCCGCGAAATTTCTGTTAGGGTGTCAACAAAGGTCTTGTCTGGGAAAGGGTTAATCAAATTATTAATTGACTAATCAAATGCGGTATTTATCAATTCCGTCATAAAAAAATCATTTCAAGCGAAAGGTTCTAGTCATCTGCAAGAGCTTTGAAGCCTCAAGTTTTGCAGTTTGGGAAACGGGATGTTAAGGTATTCGACGTAGCTGTGTAGGCCTATAGGATGACAGTAGGCCCTAAATAAATCAACTCAATAAAACGTTTTGATCATGTTTAGAAGAATCCGATTTCATGGTTCGGCCATACCTGGATGAATTTTCATCCCTTTGGCCCATTCACCTGTAATATTCATAGAAGGGTTTAAATCTCTTTTTCATACGACATGATTTAAAGGTCTGCTTTGAAAATTGTTGCACACAACCACATGAATTCAAACGAAATAACACATTGGGTACATTATGGCATAAAGAAAAATAATATTGTGCCAGTGATTTTGTGTTCTTTTACCTAATTGTTTTTTTTCCCTTGCATTTTCCTCTATGGCCGTCAAAACTAGGCCTTGTTCGCGAAATGTTCAATATATTGCAATCGAATATTCAGTACCCGTAAAACAAATAAGAAATTGAGTACCAATATTAGATTAGGGACGATAATTCAACATAATGAAAGTTTTGTTTACTTTTGAGTTTTCTACAAAAACGTGTAAAAATATTTATTTCGCAAACGTTAGTTATGTAGGCTATGTTTTAACGCATTCCGACTAAAATTGGAAACCGCAAATTTTCAAGGCACCGTCTGTACTAGTTCGTTTGCCTGCATGTTCGTTTCTAGAAAGAATTAAAGGAGCCCATGGTTGATTATCAGGGATAAGAGCAACATATGACCGCTAGAGTTTTGCATTGTTGTGTAGTGCATTGTATAATTGTCTTTAGGGAAAAATGTTACTATAAAATTATATTGAGTGCGGGTATGTCAATTATATACAGACTTGATTTAGAAGGACTAATTGAAACTTTATTCGAAATATCCTTGGACAGAAATGATCTAGCTACGCAAGTCACGTTGACCATTCCCTACGATATTTTAGCGTGGGTCCCTGTAACCACCTCAGAATAGCTGGACAATGGTTTACATCGGAGTAAAACATGACGCTAGTGATTTCTATCCACAATAAAATTTTCTTTTAACCCTATTACCACACAATGACTCTTTTTAAATCCCTACAAGATGATGGCTGTGAAAAACATTGTGGACAATGAAGAAATTGCTTGTAACAAGCAATTTCTTCGTTTCCCACATTTTTTTTTCTACCCAGACAGATCAAAGAATCCGAAATTCCATTCAATTCATATTGCCGTCTGCAGCATCTTTGAATTTGGACAAGTCCAACATTTTGTCGTCTGGTAATGGGTTAAAGACGGCAATGGATATGGGTAGAAATAAGATGTGTGTAAAATAATTAAAAATATCAAGATCATCAGCATTTCCTCTTTTTGTCATAATATTTTCAGTTATTATTCGTTTGGTACGCAAATCTTATCTAGGTCTTGCTTGGTAAGGCGTGACATTAAATACCAATTTTCATAGTTGAAATAAGTAATGGTTGAATGACACAGTTTGACTTCATAAAATTGTCTAAAAATTCGACAAATTTTCGACTTTGTGGGTCATGACAAAATTGGTAGAGGCTACATTTATTTCTGTCGATTAGGAAAGCTTTGAATCTCTATCTGATAATTTTCGTAACTTTTTACCATAGGACAGTAATTTTAGTACTTTAATTTCGACAACATAGTTCAATTTCGAGGTATTTACAAACAGAAAAATAGATCTATGGACCACTTTCCTCGTTCGTCTCATTGTTTTGCATTTTAACGTATCAACACAGAACATAATTACGCCAATAGCAGACCTTGTTTTGGAACAACTATATTAAAATAAGTCCAATCAAAGTTGTAATATGTTGAAGGAGACAAAAAAAAAAGAGTGAAAAGATTTTGGATTTTTGGTTGTCAGATTTTCCTCGTTTGCCTCAATGTTTTTCCATACTTTCTTTACTGCAGACTTCGAAATCAGACCTGTCTTAGAAAGGTTTAACCCATTATAGAGCGGAAATCTTAGAATGCTCCAAATTCAACAATGTTGCATGCGACAATTCAAGAAAGAATTTTTTTTTTTGGGGGGGGGGGGGGGGGGGGTTGGTCATTTTATATAGAAACGATTGTGGAAGATGATGAAATGGCTTGTCACATACAATTCCCTCATTTTCCACAATGTTTGCTAAAGCCGAGTCAAACAGAGTCACTGTGTGATAATGTAAATCATGGATAGACGTGAACCATTTAACCCTTTCCCAAAATTTAGGATGATCCACTTCAAAAACTGCCAAAAATGACCAAATGGAGGGTATTAAAGGTAAATTTGTGTAAAATATGGCATAGAAAATATTGAGACAAAAGGAGAAACTGCTGATTATCAGCAGTTTCTTCTTTTGTTTCAACATTTTCTCGAGCCCTTTCTATTAGGGACGTCAAAACAAGGCCCCGGTTTCTCGAAAAAAAAACTTAAGGGGGAATGCTCCAGTTTTTCGGAACACTCGGTCATTACGGTAGTAAATTAAATGTTTCGTACCAATATGTTTCGCTACCAAATTTTCAATGATATAACACAATATTACAATTTACCATTTTCGACGGTAAAAGTGTATTTATTATGCGAAACTGATTTCCTCAAGATGGAAATCGATTATTTAGAGCAAGACAGTCGTAAGTGTGTTTGCAGTTACCACTGTTTTGCGTCATTTTATTAATGTGTAACTGCTAAAAATTGCTGTAATTCTCTAATAAGTGCGCTGACCTATACATTTTCTTTTTGAATTATTACCAGGACATATTGCTTAATACAATGAGGGAGTTTTATCAAATTCTATTATGTAGAAATTGAAATATTTCCAAAAATATGCAAATTTTGACATAAAACACTCCAGCTTCGTTGATCCAACCGAACCCGTGAGCATGCTGTTTTATACATTTACGCGTTTATAATAGCACAAATTTAGGGTTTTCTGTTCTTATTAAATGTAAGACGTTACCTTAAATCCGTTTTCGGGACTAAACGACGAATATACAGCATTTTATTAGAATTTTAGTGACCTTGGACAGCTGCAAGAAATTGTGCATTTTTTCGATGTAGGGGTATGATATACGAATGCCTATAAAATTCAAACAAGATCGCTGACCACACATTTTTATTTTATTTTTCAATTGGTAATAACATGTACTTTCAATATACAAAATATAAATAAATTCTATTATTGGGAAAAAAATTAGGAAACTGGAGCATTCCCCCTTAAGTACGTTCTCAAGCTCAAATCTGAGCACCGTACTCAAATCACACGAAATCCACGTGAACTTCAATCGAATACCCTTCAACGTTGGAGAGTATTCCATTGAAGATGAGCATGTACTCATGAGTACGTACTTAAGTTGTTTTTTTTTTTCTTTCGAAAAACCAGGACCTGGCTTTAAGAAAGGTTTAAAGGCTAGATCATAGGTAGACGTGAACCATTTTAATGGTCATTGACTCAGCGATATTGGATATTTATACTAACTAAAATTATACAGATCCGCCTCGTATCATAAACTAAATGGAAAAATAAAATGCCCCCGAAAGTCAATTTTAACCCTTCAGTCGAAATAACAAAGACATTTTCAAACGGACGTGTTGTCCCTACCTTTTGGACCAGCAAAGTTAGATGTTTTTGTGAAAATGGGTTCACTTAAATTGTCATTATTGCCAGCCCTCTTCCCATGGATAACATTTCCATGGTGTTCTTGCAAAACCTCGTAACTACAGCTTGATCAGCTGTAGTTACGAGGTTTTCAATTACACCGACGAATTGGGTTGTTACAATTTGACACTGCTGCAAAAGACAATGTTGGTGTTGATAAATATAAAAATTGTCTGCGTACAGAGTGACAGAAAAATTGAGGCAAAGAGAGAAAATGCTGTAGCCTAAATCAGTGGGATGGCTTACGGAATCTCAAGTAGTTGGGGGTTCATTCAACACATTCAATCGCCAAAAGTTTAGTCTACGAAGTCACCAGAAAAATACCGACGTCACATCACAAAGTACAATCGGTTGCACATTAATTCGTACGTGATGGCCAATGTTAAAATTAATGACAGTTCGCTCCCTGATGATATCGTACCCGAAGATTCTCTTGTTTACGAACATGTTTATTTATGTACAGAAATCGTGATGGGCAGAAATTATTTTTATTTAATTTCAAAACATCCTCGTCACTTTTTCAAAATAGCCTCGCCCTTTGCCATAAACAAATTTTGGGATGAATGGCAGAATCATTCAACTCTGTGTGCATATCGTTCGCCTTTTCCTTTCAAAACCTCCTAACTACATCTTGTTTCAAGCTCTAGTTACGAGGTTTTGGGAGAAAAAGCGGCGATATAAGACATGCTGTGATCAATTTACACGGTACATAAATTCGACCATTTTGGATATATAGTAAGGGAACATTTAAGGTAGCCTAGAATACGATCTGTAATGTGACCATTTTGAGATTGATAAAACATCGGATGTTTTCGAGCGACGTCAATACGTATCCGAACCTATTCGGGTGTGGTCAAAAACATCCAGCGTTGGAATATATAAGTCAGATATAAATGTGCCTGAGGAGCAGGCTACAAAAAAATGCAAATGGGCAAACGAGAGGAAAAATACTTTTATCGATGCACTAGATCTTTTATCACTGTTAGAACTTGAACATGAAATGTCCGATATTATGTCATCAGATTGTGCTAATGTTGATCAAAAAGTTATTGATTCACTTGTTGAAAATTGTAATAAGATATTATTAGATGCAGCGTCAGAATCTGAAATGTTTTTCACCACTAAACAGAAAAAAACCAATGTTAAAAAAGTGAAAAAACCTTGGTTTAATAGAGATTGCAATATTAAGCGAAAAGAATATTTTAAAGCCCGTAATTTAAACTGGAGAATTAAGTCAGCTGAGAACAGAACAAATCTCATTCGCTGTAGTAAGGCATATAAAAAAGAAATTAATAAACATTACAATGCTTACAGAAATGATTTTATCTCAAAGTTGAGAGGTATGAAAACTAAAGATCCTAAATCATATTGGTCTTTATTAAATAAATCAGCCGATAAACAAAAGTCAGTTGTGAATAAAGTAGCTTTGGAAACTTTTTATGAACATTTTAAGAATCTTAGCAATGAAAATAATGATCATGAAGATTTCAATTTTGATATAAACAATGTAGACATAAATGATGATATTGAGTTAAATAGACCCTTTTCAGAAGCTGACATATTGCAGGCTATTAAAGCATTGAAAAATAATAAAAGTTGTGGCACTGACTTAATCTTAAATGAATTCTTGAAATGTGCATCTGGGAAAATGTTACAAGTGTTTTGCAAATTGTTTAATATTGTCTTTGAATCAGGAATTGTTCCTAGTAGCTGGACTGAAGGCATAATTTGTCCTATTTATAAGAAAAAAGGAGATGCAAACAATCCAGATAATTATAGAGGTATAACTATTTTAAGCTGTTTTAGGAAACTTTTTACTTCTGTTTTAAACAACAGACTTAATTGTTTCTTAGAAAATATGAATGTTTTATGTGAGGAACAAGCTGGCTTTAGAAAAGGTTATAATACTATGGATCATGTTTTTAATCTGAAATGCTTAGCTGATTTGTACTTGCATCGTAATAAAACCCTATTTTGTGCATTTATTGATTATAGAAAAGCATTTGACTCAGTGAATCGTGTGGCATTATGGCAAAAAACCTTTACAACAAGATATAAATGGGAAAATGCTGAAAATCATTTACAGTATGTATGACAGTGCAAAATCGTGTGTTCGACAAAACCAACAGCTATCAAATTATTTTTCCAGTAATGTGGGGGTGCGTCAGGGTGAGAACTTATCACCGATACTTTTTTCATTGTTTTTAAATGACTTAGTAGAGTTTATTTCTCATGGATTTGATGGTCTGACTGATATAACTGAAGCTATACACCTGCTTTGTGACAATGATGATATAGAAGTCTACTTGAAATTGTATCTTTTACTATATGCAGACGACACTGTCATTCTGGCCGAGTCTCAAGAACAGCTGCAAGCTGCCTTAAATTCAATGTATCTCTATTGTCAAACTTGGAAACTAGAAGTTAACCCAGCAAAAACAAAAGTTGTATTATTTTCAAAACGAAAAGTTAAAGAAAAGCCTGTCTTTACTTATAACAATGAAAACATTGCTATTGTTGATGACTTTGTATATTTGGGTGTCACCTTTACTCACAATGTTTCTTTTGTTAAACATAAAAATCATCTGTTAGAACAGGGTAGGAAAGCTATGTATTGTGTACTCAAGAAAACTAAAAAAATAGACTTTCCAGTTGATATGCAGTTACAAATGTTTGATTGTATGGTAGTACAAATTTTGCTATATGGGGCAGAAATTTATGGATATGAGAAGTCTGAAATAATTGAGTCGTTATTTTTACAGTTTTATAAAATAATTATGCACTTTAAAAAGAGTACTCCAACTGCTATTTTATATGGTGAATTAGGTCGTTATCCGGCTGATTTCTTAATCAAATCTCGTATGATTGGTTTCTGGAAACGTTTAGTTTGTGGAAAACAAGATAAGATCTCATATATATTGTATAACCTTATGTATAAAATGCATACTAGAAATTTTTATTTTTCCAAGTGGATAAATTGTATAGAAAACACACTGAATAATTGTGGTTTTTCTGAATATTGGATTCATCAAAGTGTTCCTGACAAGTGCAGCCTGTCAAGAATGGTTAAAAACCGCTTAATAGACCAGTACAAACAAAATTGGTATAATTCTATATTTGAACTTTCAAAAGGCTTAAACTATAGAATTTTTCAAACAAATCACAATTTTGAAAATTACTTGTCTGTATTACCAACTGATTTAAGGATTTCATATAGTAGATTTAGATGCATAAATCACAAACTACCAATTGAACAAGGAAGATTTTTTGGTATTGCAAGGGATGACAGAATTTGCAGTTCGTGTAATAGTGCAAACTTAGGTGATGAGTACCATTATCTTTTTGAATGCAGCTTTCTAAAATCAGACAGAAAAAATTCATTCCTAAAGAAATTTATGAAAAACATAATACCCAAAAATACTTTGAACTTTTTAATAGTACTGATTATAATACCATTATGCGAACAGCAAAATTTTGTAAAATTATTTTAGCACTATTCAAATAATATTGTATAAATTGTACCTTCCCATGTTTCATCTAAAAAGAATATACATGTATATGCATTTGGACTTTTTACAAGGACACTTTAAAATTACAAGCAGTAAATACAGACAATGACAAACCAGCTGTTTAGCAGGTTTGCTGGGGTCTGTAGTGCTTGTTTTGACCACCTAAAATGGAATACTTAGTTTTGATTAACCCATTACCAAACAACAATTTTTGAGTCAGCTTCAAAGATGTTGCAGACGACAATATAAAGTGAATGAAATTAAGTATTATTTGGTCTTTAATGGTGGAAAGCATGGTGGGAAATGAGGAGATTGCTTGTTACAAGTAATTTCTTCATTTTCAACAATGTTTTCCACAGCCATTTCTTGTGGGGAGTCAAAAAGAGTCAATGTGTGTGTTAATGGGTTAAAGTGATGATTAAATGAACATTTTCATTAAATATTTTGATCCATAGCTGTAAAAAATCTGTGAAGTGTCCAAAATATTTGTTTTTCATGTCCATCAACTGTTCATATTTGTTTGTATTTGTTACATGTATGTTAAATTCACATACCCTCGGTTAGGGGGTCTTGAATAAAATTTTGACTTGACTTGACTTGGAAAGTTCCACCGCAGAATGTTTTCGACGTCGCCCAAATAATTCCGACGTCGCGCGAATCTCATTTGGGGGGACTCCCTTAACCCTTTCCTAACAGAGAGATGTGTTTTAAGTTCATCAACCTCATTTTTTATTAAAAATAAAAAAGCATGTGAAAATCGATTAAATATCATTTAACTACGGTCATGGTTTATCAGCAGATCATAAATATAGAGTCCAAAAGTTCAACAACCACCGAAAAGGACATTTTTTTCGGCTATCTATTCTTATGCTTTTGCGAATGCCCTAGTATACCGTTTCTTAGACAAGCCATTGTTTTCGAAGGAACTCAATGAAATCGACGATTCAAATAAGTCCTCACAACATAGGTTTGGATTAAAAAAAAAAAAAAAAAAAAAAAAAAAAAAAAAAAAAAAAAAAAACATTTAGAATGTTTTAAAGTGACATTTCACAATTATTTTTACACAAACTTTGCTTTCATTCTATCTGAAAGAGCATCTTTTCTTAAGAAAATTCTGAAAATTTCAAGTCAAAATATCGAACCGTTTACGAGAAATGTATATTTTTGTGCTAAAATTAAACAAATTGTTGTGGACAACAGTTCAGATTAATTGGTCATTTCTGTCTCAACTTTACAGGCGTATTTTTCGCTTATAAATAACAACTTCGATAAACTGATAGTATTTCTACACATTAGAATAAACAATCTTTGCATCAAGACATACTTTTAAAACATGAAATAAATGTGAAATGTCACTTTAACTCCTAGCTCTTAGGCTTGGTCCTATCTGTTAGTCTGCTTAGACGTTTGAAAAGCTATTTGATTTCAATTTATCTGAGTTCCAGGATCAAATTGTTTTATGAGCCCGCATGCAGTGATCGTGAAAAAGCCATAACAATTTCTCTTCTGTGTAAGTGCAGGCTTGGATGTGTGCGTCTGTCCGCCCGACCAGAAAATTCCGGTATGTACATCATACCGGAATTTTCCGGTCGTACGGACGGACGAACGCACACAAGCGTATTCAATTTCATGAAATAAATGATTAGGCTACTTCATCATTGTTCATTGTGACACCTCACTCTTCCTCCATGTAGATTGTGATTGAAATTGAAACACAACATAGTGAACATACCTTAACCCTTTCTCAGACACCAATATTTTGAAAATTTCCCATTTGATAGCTGTTCTAAAGACCACAAAATAAATGCTGATGGACAAATATTAGTGAATTCCTTCAATTTGTAGCACTTTTTCTTAAAAGCACAAACTATATTGAGAGGAGGAGACGGGAGTGCTATAACAGTCATCAGTACTTTCTCCTTTTGCTTAAATGTTTTCCCAGGGATTTTCTATGCGACAGAAAAGGGCCGAATGAAACAGAACATACCTTAACCCATCCCGTTGTGTAATTACAGAAAGTGTTCACGGTCCGCTGATTTATCGTACCCTATAATCAACGACCAGCCAATCGAAACGCGTCGTATTTGCTCGTGACACTTTACGCTATATTTGTCCCTGGGTGGGGTTTTTCGGTCCTTGTATAATGTCGAGTTGCGCAGAACTTTCGAATTAGTCAAAAGGGTGGATCTCAGTTTTTCTTTTTCTGTCGATAAATTCTTTGGATTTAGAAATAACCTGGCATTGTTGTGAAAGAGCACCTGTGAAAACGTTTGGGTGTAGTTTTAAATTTGTGTTAGTTTTAATAAAGATTATGTGTGGATTTAAGTTGTGATAGATTTAATTAAATAACGAAAATGGAGAAATATATACTGTTAATTATATTAGTTTTGACATTCGTTGGAAGTTCAAAACAGGTAAAAATCAATGATTTTGTTCCAATTTTTCATATACGATATTTGCTGTAAGATTCTATTCACACCGCATTTTCCAAATCGAATGTATACTGATAACATTTAAGATGATAATTCTAAGATAAACTAGTGATTTAGTTTTTAGCCTCCTACGATGCGGTGTAATATTCAGGAAAAAACGAACAAGAAACAAACGTTCCCACAGAAGATCTATGCCTACTTAAGATTCTTCGAAACCAAATTTTTGCCAAACTTTTTATTTCAACCCTTTTCCCAGATAAAATTGTACAGAATGACAAGATTTTGGAAAAATGGTTTTTAATAGGAGGTTAAATTAACAGAGGGTGTTGAAGCACGCTTATCTGATGCTGTTATTTAATATTGGGTCAACATAGCATTATTTAATGCTTTCAAAAGCGACAAATCTTAGAGCGGTCCAATATGACAGCTGTTCCAAACGATTTAATTATAAAAGACAAATATAACTTTTGTGTAAGACCAAGGACAGACAATTTTGAGGCAAAAGAAGAAGATGCTACAAATCAATATTTTCTCCTCATGCATTTGTGTTTCTCTATTAAAATCGACAGAAGCAGGTCTTGTTTGAAAGATGGTGGGTTAAACAGTAGACTCGTTAATGGCGATTTTCATGTTAATCGGTTGTAGATCCGTCCATAAGTTTTTATTACACCCATTTACGATATAACCCCTTTCTATACGAAAACAAAATAGGACTGTCCAAATTTTGGAAAAAAAAATGTTGGAGCGACAAAAATAATGCTGTGAACTAAAGCAGGATATTTAATACAGTTTCATGGAAACGGTAATTGAAAAAGAATGCAATGGTGATCATCAGCCTTTTCTTCTTTTCCCTCAATACTTTTCAAGGCTTTTTCTGCTAGAGACGTCAAAACCAGGTCTAAATTAGGAAAGGGGTAACTTTTAACCTACGGTTGGTTGGTCGGAGTTTATATTCTGATCGTATAGGTCAGATGCGAAATAGGGTGCCGAAATCTGAATCAACGCTATTTTTCGTCGATTTAAGATGAAAAGTGGCTTCCTAACTTGAATATCTGCAAATACCCCCCCCCCTTTCCGGAGAAAGCCTGTGTCCAAAATAACGCTTTTTGCTACTTATACGGTTATAACGTTCTATTACTATATTGAAAAAAAGTACATGATAATATTTCTATTTCAATTTTAGTCATATCTTGGTCTTATTACAATATTCTTTTTCTTCATCACATCCAGCGTAAAAATCAGAAATTCGTTAGTTTGAGTTACCCTATTACACAAAGGTTAGGGACCGATCTGGCCAGGTCGATGCTTGATTCAACCAAGAACTTGAATTCCTTGATTGAACACTTCATCTCATTTCTCCTCATTTCACCTATTCTTGATAGGCTCATGGATTTTATAATACTAGCCAAGTTTTCGAATATGATAGCCTTTGGCCTACGGTTCGCTAGCTAGAGTTATGTGTCACCTGTATAATTAAGATGTGAAAATAGATACCGAAAAGTGTATTGACTCTTTTCCATACAAAGCTTGCTTTTGAAGCCTCGAAGAGAGAAAGTGAAAACATAAAGGGGCAAGAAGACAATGCAATGATGACGAACAGCATTTCCTTTGTGTGTGATAAATGTCAAATTCTAATCATTCGTAAGCTATATACTGATACAAAAATAAGAAAGAAAAAAAAGAAAACTTTACCTGTTTGTATAAACATTTTTATGCTCTAACACACATTCTAGTTTTTAAATCAATTAATTTTGTCTTCTGTAGCTACTGCCAAATGAAATTTTACCGATAAAAGTGGTAATTTAAACGACTCTAGAATCAGTGCAAAAGGATAGCAGATATCCGGATTAGGAAGCCTCTTTTTAACATAATACGGCAGAAATAGTTTGATACGCTTTTTCGGTATCTCTTTTCACGATCTAAATTAAATGATCGAAAAGTGACTGTTGCCAACAAAACTTTAAACTGTGAACAAAGATCTGGAAAGGGGTCCTTATAGCGTTTCTTACCACCATGTTTTCATATCGTCCTGTGTCTAAGTGGAATCTGAGCAGGATCCATCTACCATAGGGACCTGACACACCGAAAAATATATTGTTGAATGAATATGTCAATATATAATGTATTTTCACATATATGATAAGGGAAATAAATCAGGGTGTAAACCTTTGATTGGTATAGGCAATGGATTGTGGGCCTTGATGCTTAGGCACAGGCTGATCTGGATCCATGCTGACCAGTCTTGGTATGCCTACTCTTTTTGCTGATTCCATTGCATGAATATATTATACGGAAAAGACTGAAAATAAGGACTGTGCCTCTATAAATATCATAAAGGTATAAGTAGTTAACACGTACTCAGTTTGATTTGTGCCCGTATCGCTTCGCTTCGAACAAGCCTTTTAAACACATTCCAAATCGGAATTAATAAATGATCTTGGTTGAATTTCAGTTAAAATTTCATTTCATTTTAAATGACGTGACACATTCAAGTTTTCTCAATAATTACATTTAAAAAAAAAAAATAAAAACGCCTTACTCGCAAAGGGCTTTCTAGCATATTTCAAGTGATGTGATTTATTGACTTTAAAAAAAGTAGACCTAGATCTAGCAGTGGCAGATCCAGATGGGGTTCGGGGGGGGGGGGGGGGTGTTCAAACGACCCCCCCCCTCGGAAGCCTGATTATTCCATTTTTCATGCAGAAATTAAGTCAAAATTTTGTTATGATAGGAAAACGAAAACACTATTTCTATATTAGAACCCCCCTCACAGAATTTCTGGATCCGCCAATGATCTAGGCTTACATCGTAGGAATTTTTAACCAGTAAATGCACACACCGCTGAAATCGAAATTTAGTGGCACCCCTCCTCAGGTCCGAAAATATTAATTTTAAAATTTGTTGCATTGAAACCTTGCTCAAAACAACGTTGGTTGATGTTTTTCCACAACTTGGCGGAACCCGCGAGGTTGGGCGAAGGCCAGTACAAACGAAGCTTCCTGTCTAATTTTCCAGTCTAATTTACTTCCCATGTTATTTCCCGCCATTATGTCCAAATCTGAATCTGACGACTAAAGTTTGGTAAAGTCTAGTCAGTCGTGTAGGAGCCAGCTCATATCACAGGTTAAAGACGCGGTGATTGGTCAGTGGGCTATAGCCCCCCACCTACCCCCCCCTTTGAAAATTATAGATATGGGATGTCAGAATCACCTAAAATTATTTTTTTATCAAATATAATCCAAAATAATAAACATATTTTTTCTCCTTTTTTTCTATCACTTTCTATAGAATTTTGATAGAAAATGAGAAAAAAATCAAATTATATTATTTTCGATTGTATTTGATGAAGAAAAATAATTTTAGGTGATTCTGAGGTCCCATATTAAATTTTCTAAGGTGGAGGGGGTAGGGGGGGGGGGCTATAGCCCACCGACCAATCACCGCGTCTTTAACCTGTGGCTCATATCTGCAAGTTTTTGGAAACATGATAGAAAAAAAGAATAAAGTTTCATTGGTGGAGGAAATAAAGAAGGAAAGACCATTTTCTGCATTTCATTTAATAATCCGAGTCTTCTCTGATGTAAATACGCTCTTTGATATTTTGATTTTTCGCTATTTACATCAGAGAGCGTTGCTCTTTGAAAAAATCAAGAAGTTCGCAACAAATTGTTGCGCATCGTTCACCGTCCGATCTTAAACGCTATCGTTAAAACCCCTGATGATATCGATAAATGAACCATTTATTGTTATGGCTGCTGAAAAAATTACGACCAAAAAGTATTTCTAAAAGGTTAATAGGCAATGTTTTGTAACAACCCTCACCTGAGCAGCCTTTGTTTACCTTGACCTTCCATTCAAAACCAAAGGTTATACTCATCCAGCAGGCCGATTTGAAATGAAATTTTTGGTCAGGTATGACAAAAAATGATTTATTGATCTATACCCTACAGTCTTTTACCGAATGATTCGATATGATACACAAAAACAAAGCTTCAAGTTACTTGTAACGTTACCGATTTTTCCGCAGTTTTCAAAGAGCAACGCTCTCTGATGTAAACAGCGAAAAATCAAAATATCAAAGAGCGTATTTACATCAGAGAAGACTCGGATTATTCATTTAACTGGGATAACCGAATGAAACATTTTAAGGACCTAGATCTAAATAATGAAAGTTTTGTGGATATTGAAGAAAAGGATGCTGATTACAAGCATTTTCTCTCTTTTCTTTAGTATTTCCCACCCTACAATTCGAAATGGGGGGGGGGCTATAGAAAGATTTTTCCTAAACGACAAAATTTTTAGGGTTGTCCAATTTGAAAGCTGCTAGATTTAATTGATGTTGATAAAGAAGATAGAATTTGTGTAGATCTACAGTAAAGCTCATAGAATATTGAGACAAAAGTAGAAAAATGCTGGTTATCAGCATTTTCTTCTTTTGTCTCGATGTTTTCCAAAGCATTTTCAATTTAGGATGTTAAAACCAGGTATTGTTTGGGAAAGGTTAAAGAAAGGTTTCATTGGTTTGACTTGATTAGATCTATTTGTATTAATAGACCTTATTTCAATTTCTTTTCAGGACGGCCACGACGATAATGATGATAATAAATATTTAGAATGTAACGCTGCTCAAGGATTCCACCATCTTAGTCTAAACAAATGTGTCAAAGTGTTCTACAGTCAAAATGGAGGTCTATTGTCATGGCATATGGCGAAGGACGTCTGTGCGAAGTAAGTTTTGATTCTATACCCTCTTCTAAATGGCAAAAATTGTAACCGCTCCAATTGGAAACTGACCACAGATGACAAATTTGTTGATAAGGATAGGATTTGAGAATGACACAGCAAAGATAATTCAAGATATCAGTCATGGTTAGAGAAAAAGAAATTCCATTTATGCTGAAGTTTACACTTTTTTTCCAAGACAGTTTTGACTACTAATATTTTTCAGGAGTATACTCCTGTACTATAATTGTATGCGATTTACAGCAGTTTTGCACTTACCAGTGATTGGGAAGGATTATAGAGTAGTTAGATTGCTCCATTCTTAATAGCAATTCCTAACTCAAAGAAACATTTAAGATTTGGGGCCAGGCTTCGTTGTGACGATCAAAGATCAATATGATAATGATAAGCTGGTTCAAGTGACAGCTATTGCAAAACAAAATTATATATTATTATATGAGCCGCGCTCTGTGAAAACCGGTATCTTTGACATCGCGATAAATTATTGGAAAAACCCCGATAAAACCCGACGTCTAAAAATAACTCGATAATTTCACTCATTGGTTTTGCAAAATTCGAAAGTTTTGTCAATGAAGTTGGCTGATTCGGTTCTATTTCATACAAGAGATAGCACAGAATATCAGCTTGGAGTAACAATGTGTTTTCTGACCGATTTCTAGCGATTTTATGCCTTTTTCTCACACTTTCAGTGTTGTTGTGCCGGCGGGATTTTTCAACTTTCCGAACGGAGAGCAGAAACCTAAAACAGCAAGTTTCACGAGTTTGTCCAACATAAACAAAACAAGTGGCTAATAAGATTTGTTTCTCTTCCTTATATTAATGTTAGGTTAGGCTTAGAGACACGATTTAAATCGTTAAATCTTACTTATTGGCCGTTGTTTGCGTATTTTATGCCATCTACCCCCACCCATGCCGATGACAAAAACTCGGAAACCGAAGTTTACCGAACATTTAAAAAATCACTAAATATTTGCATAATCTGAAGTTTTTGTTTGAGGAAAATGTGAAGATCAATGAAAATCAATTAAAAGGTGAAAATGGACAGGTTTATCTCCATAAATGAACAATTTATTTCATATAACGCAAGCATATTTGGTTTAAGTAATTTATAATCACATTTGTTACGTGTGGCCGCGGTGGTCGAGTGGGTTAAGTAGGTGGCTTGAAAACCTACAACATATTGTACTTTTAGTTGTCGCGAGTTCGAATCTACCATGCGCCAATATTTTTTTCAAATGAATTTTATTTTCTCTTTTTGTTGATGATATCCAAATAAATTATCAACACGCACAATAATTTCCCATCTCAAAACAACATTTGATATCACATCAGATGAGAAAAACAACATCTCTAGATCACGAAGATAAACATAAAAAGTTTGTTGTTTCGATTTTTCCCTTGATCAAAAAGGCTTACATAATACCAAATGAGTGTCACAAAATATTTCAGCTAATAGATGTCACTCGTACCAAAATGTATACATGATGCATGTAGTCGGCTACTGGTAGGCAGTACATAGGCCTATATCTGTCTGTAGTAGATCTAGGCTAAAATCGATTCATGTAAAATTATGACTCAAAAATAAGGCTTCCCCAATCGTTTTTGCATTCTTAGCTTAAAGTTAATTCTGATAACATTTTTGAGAGCATCAGCAAAATAATGACCATTGCAAAAACAGCACAATGATCGGGCGGATATAGATCGACAAAGAGATCAATTGGCGTTCGTTCACTTGAAAGATTTTGTCGATCGGCCATGGCCTTTTCCATGTAGCCTAATTTGTGAAAACGGTCCAAAATTTGAAAAAAAACCTTTATCGAATATAATAAACAACAAAGAGAAAATCTTAACATGTATAACTGGTACCAATTTCATTATTCTGGACTGATTGAACATATCTCAGTCTTAGCCTAAATGTCCGGATTCTAGTTTTCTGACTCAACCAGAGTTCATCCATCATTATTTTGGTGGGTCTAAAAATCTGGGCTCTCGTGTCTATCATCATAGATCATGTAAATGACGCATTATCTACAGTTTTTTCCTTGATAAGGGATGTTTTCTGAATTTGGAAATAGCGGACTTTTGGGATAAATAAATAATCATAATAACACAAAACTTCGATTCAAATACTGTACATAGGCCTAAAACATGTATTTCCATAACTGTAAATAACTACTAGTAACTGGCCAAATGATTTTTCTACCATGTGTGCGGGGACTGAACTGCGTTTTTGACCTACATCTAATTGATGATATTTGTTGCAGTTGTTGTTGATGTTGTTGAATTTCTCTAACTTTTCAATATAATCATTGACCTCCGACAAAGACATCCTTATAATGTCATCTGCATATATATCCAATGTTTCACTGGTGGACAATCGACTGACCCTATTGATCAATCAATAGGGAACGATTTTATCAAGTAAGCAGTCTCCTACTTGAAAAAAAACCTGTATTTCGTCGATGTAATTCTAAAACCTCGTAACTACAACTTGGTTTGAGCTGCAGTTACGAGATAATTACAACATCGACGAATTATCAATATAAACAAATAAGCCTAGTTTGTTTAAGCACAAGGTAAGAAAAAGGAGCTGGAATTTTGGCTCACCTGTTATTGATAAATTGAACAACATGGCAACAAGTAAAGTTCTGATGCTTTAAAGGGGGACATGCTAGATTGACGAATATACAAACTGTCGTCTGCTGAAATATCTATTTAAGAAATTCCGCATGGATTTGTCATCTTGAATGAGCAGATCATTTTTGCCCAGCCAATATTCGCATCAAGTTTATTCGGTCCTCTGTATCTTTTTACTTACCCGCAACTTTCATAACTAGTAATATTTATAGAAAACTGGTCATCGATTAAAAAAGTGAAAAACCTGGTACCAACGCCAAAATGCATTTTCCTCTATCGATTCCTAGTTAATACGAAAGGCTGCTAAACGAGAGTAAACTATCCTGACTGTCCCTGTATGAAATATCTACAACGGGCCCTTTAAAAGTAGGGGTTAGTCCTATTTATAAGCCCTGCCATATTTTATTCTTTGTCGTAATGTCAGGTCTTATCAGATCTGCCATTTTGTATATAGCACTTCCGCAAGCGGAAAACAGCGGAGGTTTAGCCCTCAAACTACCATCTCTGAAATTGAAAGTTCGATCTAAAAATGGTGTGGATATAATGATAAATCAATTGTTTTCACTTCGGTATAATTTCAAAATAAAATTTTACATTTTTTCACTTAAATCAAACCAAATTTCCAACAGCCGTTAACAAAAGCAAGATGGCCGACTCGCTTGGCAATGGAAATGAAAATATGTTTCAAATGCATTATTTAGTAGACAAAGCAATATTTTAGTTACATTAAGGTAGTTTTAAACATAATGCATTTGTTTTCTTTGCTTATGCCATACTTTACCTTGAATAGGGACTTAGAATTATTTTACATTTGCTACACAGAGCAGTCGCAACCGGCTTGGAATAGAGTGAGGGTCTGGCGTTTGGTGATAAGTTTTTAGACGGGTATAATCTAGCCAAAGCTTTGATTTCATCTTGAAAACAAAATCAGAGATGTTTCGTATTGTTAAAGTTATTCAGGTTTTACACGTGTATCGTATGAAACACTAATTTGAGAAATAAATCTTAAGTCAGAGTGTCAGTAGATCTCCGCCTGCAGGTTTTTACGGCAGCCGGCCATTCTCTAACCTTTTCGCCCCCTGTATTTCTCGGCAACTATGAACATAATAAGGTCAGATACGATCCACCGTTCATGGGTAGACTCAGTATCATATAAAGGCCTAGGTGTGGCCCTCACGCCAAAAGGAACATTCAGTCAAGCGTAAAAAAAATAGTATTGATTCTTTTCAGTCGGCGCAAACTGACTAGGATCAAATCTTTTCACCCTGAGATAAATTTCTGAATCTATGCTGTTTTTCTACCCCCACTGTATGTCTATTATCCACATCCGACATATCGTTCACCATAACTGATTCTTATCTGTTTTTTCATGTTTTGGATTTACCGACCTCTAATATGGTCCCTTTAAGCATAACGGGTCACACTTATCAAATTTTAAATAGTATCCATTGAATTTCACGGAGATGTGTTCCTCATGGTATTTGTTTGGTTTAATGACAAGGCGCTGCAGAGGGACATTTTCACACGAAAACGGAAAATATAGATCTACATTTAATAAACTTTAACAACTTCTTTTACAAATTTTGGCGTTGAATATATCGATTTTAGGACTATCGTGTAAAATAAAATTTGCTTAGTAGAACTATAAAAGCATTTAATAATCACGAGGAAATAGTTAGTCCACCTACACAAAGTTTCAAAACGACGACGTCATGTACGTGACGTAACGTCATTTCGCATCTCAAAATGAATTATACCTGCTGACTTTGAAGGCTCATAAAATAAAAAGTATTCGCGTTATCAAAAAATAATTTACAGCTTTGAGCTCGGCAAAAGTTGAAATTTTTCATCGGTCAAAAAAACAAATTTCGAAAATTTTGTCATTATGACCGGTTTTCCCAGAGCGCGGCTCATATATACATTTACAGTGATTTAGCACTGCAACATTGATATATTTGAAACATTTCAGGTACGGTGCCCGTCTTGTGACAATCAAAGATCAATACGACAATGATAAGTTGGGACATTATGTGGCCAATGTTACAGGCAGGGCTGATACCAGCTATTGGATTGGTAAGATTGTTTAATCGAATTTAGTTTAAGGTATTTTACGGGCAGCCCGAATGAGATTCAGGCAACATTCAGAATATTTCATGTGATGTTAACATTCGTTGCGTATTCGCACCTTAGAAAATGCCCATTGATGCACTTGAAGAACACGCTTACTAAACTAAATTAATCTTCTTCGCTTCTTGTGGAGCATAGGTCTGTCACGAATTTCAAAAAATGAAATGAAAAACCCGCTACATTTGCACAATTTTCTTCTAAGCTATAGTATACAATGTAACAATGTTCCCTCATTCAATACATGGTAGTTTATTCTATTTTCATGACCAAATCACTTTCGAGTTTGGATCATGTTAGAACTTTGTTGCCAGGAAAAGGGTTAACCCTTTCCAACATAATAACACCATTTGCTGCCCCACAAGATAAAGGCTAATTTTGTTATGGAAAAAGTGGGAAATGAAGGAAGTGCTTGTTACAAGCAACTACTAGTACTTCATTTCCCACAATGTATTCTACCCAACAGAGCTACGGATAAGTGGGGATCAATACATTATGAATTTTTTATTTGAATTCCTAACCGTATATGGTAAGTACTCTTTTGAATTGTCTTGATGAGACAATTCCAATGAGTACTCACTGGGTTTGATGAAAAATAATTGAAACACTGCATTTTGAAAAGACATCACCCCCTCTTATCTGTAATCTCTTAAAACAGAGCACATTATCTCTTCATTCCATTTCGATAGAATGATACTCTGTTCTCACGGTGTCATTTCATGTATAATCTCGGGGCCTTTGCGGGATTTCGTTTTCCAATCGTTGGCTTAAACAACAGAACATTTGAATAATCAGATACAAATTTTTATTGGCGCTTCAAATTACCGGCTTCAGCCAAAAATAGAAGCGACGTAATGTATACGTAATCATGCAAGATAAAACTGAATGATTTTGATTGCTAATTCAAAACTTACCGTCTTCAGCCAAAAATAGAAGCGACGTAATGTATAAGTAATGATTATAAAAGATAAAACTGAATGATTTTGATTCAATAATTCAAATGATGTGCTATAATTAGATTATGACGACCAAATAGGCTGTTGGTGTATCAAAAACTGCAGAGGTCATATTTGATGGTTCAATCAATAGACCTCGGCTTTGGAGAGTATCTTATCTGTAGCTCTGAATCAATCAATTAATTTAACTTTTACAGGTCTATCCGACTCTTCTGAGGAGAATTGCTCACCTTGCACCGATCTGAAGTGGGAGAATGGTGCCGACGCGACGGAAAACATGGGCTACTGGGCCGACGATCAGCCGAAAAACCAGTTCAGTAACTGCATTTTCGCACAGAAAAATATGGAGGATTACATCTACGACCGGCCATATGCATGGAGTTATGATAATTGTTATTCAAAACGAGCTTTTGTTTGTGAAAAAGAGATTGCCACAAATGGTAAGTTACTGCTTAAATTAACCCATTCCCACATGTTGATGCTCTTTTATGTCCAACAAGATAATGGCTTTGGAAAACATTGTGGAAAATGAAGAAATAGATTCTCACATGCAATTTCTTTATTTCTCACAATATTTTCTATCCAGAAAGAACAGAAAATATAAAATGTCATTCAATTTGAATTTTTGTCCATGCAAAAGGTCCTAAACCATACATGCCAGCAATTTCAAACTTCACACACTCGTAAGATCATGCATTGAATGTTTGCCATTTACAAGGGCAATGACTCTGGTCCCCTTGCTTTCTTAGTTATTGCCCTCTTGTAGTTTTTTTTTCAACTCTGAATTTTTGTCTGGGTTTTGTCTCCTGAGTCATACTAAAATTTTGTTATCTAATTTTAATGTCCCTAATTATGATAGGACATCCAACATTTTCTCCTTTTGCCTCAATATTGTTTGTGCTGTATTGTTAAAGAATTCTATCTTTACCAACTTCCATTTTGTCATCTGATGCAGCTTTCACACTAGAAAAGTCCAAATGATTGCCTTTTAGGAAAGCGTTAAGCCTCTCTTACAACCATTGGTACATGCTCCTACATGTGGTCTGGGTCTAAAACGTAGACGCACGAGCGTGCAACATACAATTTTGGTGGACACAACCACGATGCAGACTGCACGCAGCAAAGAATTGACCGGACAATTCTTTAACCCTTTCCCAAACAAGACCTGGTTTTGACGTCCTTAATAGAATAGGCTTGGGAAAACATTGAAACAAAAGAAGAAACTGCTGATAACCAGCAGTTTCTCCTTTTGTCTCAATATTTTCTATGCTACATTTTTCACAAATAGTATCTTTAGTAACATCCATTTTGTCATTTGTGGCAGTTTTTGAAGTGGGTCACCCTAAAATTCTGTCGTTTGGGAAAGGGTTAAGCCTCTTTTACAACCTGTCATGCGTCTTTGCAAATTGTGTGTTTTAAAAATCTCCAAAGACGCATGTTGGGTTGTAAGAGAGGCTTTAACCCTTTCCCAAACGACAAAATTTGATGTGATCCACTTCAAAAGCTGATACAAACGACAAAATGGATGTTATTAAAGATAGGATTTGTGTAAAATATGGCCCAGAAAATATTGAAACAAAAGGAGAAACTGCTGGTTATCAGCAGTTTCTTCTTTTGTTTCAATGTTTTCCCAATCCTTTTCTATTAGGGACGTCAAAACCAGGCCTTGTTTGGGAAAGGGTTAATTGATGTTCAGATAGTTTTCAACTATATTTTCTGTATTTGCAGGAACGTTCCATTGTTTCACCGGTGGGTATGTACGTATGACGGATAAATGTAACGGAAAATCTGACTGCGCCGATTGTTCAACTGCATGTATATTTTCTGTATTTGCAGGAACGTTCCATTGTTTCACTGGTGGGTATGTACGTATGACGGATAAATGTAACGGAAAATCTGACTGCGCCGATTGTTCAACTACATGTATATTTTTTGTATTTGCAGGAACATTCCATTGTTTCACTGGTGGGTATGTACGTATGACGGATAAATGTAACGGAAAGTCCGACTGCGCCGATGGGTCCGACGAATTGGATTGTCGTAAGTACTTGTTCTATCCTTCTTTAGCCCATTACCAAACAGCAAAAATTTAGGCTGGTCCAAATTCAAAGATGTTGCAGGCGACAATTTTAAGTGACTGAATGAAGTTTAAACTGTTATTGTCTTTTTGAGTAAAAAACATTGTGGGAAATGAAGAAATTGCTTGACACAAGCAATTTCTTCATTTTCCACAATATTTTCCAAAGCCATTTTCTTGTGGGGAGACAAAAAGAGTTAATATCTGGTAATGGTTTAACCCGTTCCCAAACAACAAAATTTTAGGGTGGTCTAATATTAAAGCTGTTGTTGAAGACAAAACAGGTGTTTATAAAAATAGGATTTGTGTTCAATATGACACAGAAAATGTTGGGGTAGAAGGAGAAAATACTGGTTATCAGCATTTTCTTCTTTTGCCTAAATGTTTTTGAAGCCTTTTCCTTTTCCTGTCAATTGCTCGATTGGCAAAGGAGACCATTGCCTTTGAAAGTTCTTCTTATGCCTTAATTATTGCCTTTTCTATTACATGCATCAGAACCATATCGTCTTTGGATATGTGTTTACAGGGCATTTTTCACAAAGTTAAGGTAATCACGCAAAGTTGGAATTTTTCATACAACATTTTAACATTATTAACATTGAGTATCATCTATGTGTGCACACCCTTTCAGGTGACGTCCTAAACATTCAGCAGTGGGACCTTCTACTGCCAAATGTTTAGGACATTTCCCAAATACGTTCTAGGTCGTGTAAATTAAAATCTCATACGGAGTGTCCTACCTTAATAATTTGTTATTCTATTTTCGTAATTTCAGCCGGCCAGTGTGCGTTCCTTTTACAAGGCTCCGGTGCCCAATTGAACTCGTTTAATTACTTGAATGCACAGACCTGTACCTGGGCTATTGTCACAGAAGAAGGGACTAGTGCTTTTGTTGAGGTGAGGATTTTACCAGAGCTACAGATCGGAAGGGGTGATGACTTTTCAAAATACAATATTTCATTTGTTGTTCATCAAACCCTGTGTTGTGGGTGCACATTTGAATCGTCTCTTCGAGACGATTCATATGAGTACCCATAACATAGGGTTTGGATTTGAAATAACAAATTTAGAATGCCTTCACCACCCTCTTATCTTTTGCTCTGTTTTTAGCACAACTTTTCGTAGAATAATGCGAGGGGGTGCGCTATTCTGGTCATCTAGGCGTTGGTGTTAGCATTGGCAATTAGAAGCCATGTCAATTGGCAGGCAAATTTTGCCAACTATCTGTTGTATAGAGTCAAAGTTTTTTATGCTCCCCGAAAAAATTTTGGGGGAGCATATAGTCGCCATGCTGTCCGTCCGTCCGTCCGTCTGTCCGTCCGTCCGTCCGTGTGTCCGTCCACAGCCAGATCTCAGCAACCCTTGGGCCAAATTCAATGAAACTTCACATGTGGACTCCCTGGGATAATCCCTAGGGACCTTTTTCTCCATTTCTCAATTTGAGGCTGCGTCATGGAAAAAAGGGCCTTAATGTAAAAATTAGTTTTTCTCTGATTTCTCTTCATCTAATGGGCAGAATTCAATGAAATTTTGTAATTTTGTATTTTGTGAGATGTTCTAGACCATATTCTATAAATAATGTGTGTACAAAAAAATCCGTCATGGGAAAAGGGGGCTTAATGTATGATAGTTTTTATTTTGTGACAAACACCTATTCGGGGAGCATATTCCGTCTATGACGGCTCTTGTTGTACCTGGGCCATTGTCACAGATGAGGTGACAGGTGCCTTATTGAGGTGAGGGTTTTAACTCTTTCTAAAAGGATAAGATCCTAGGGTGCTCCAATTTGAAAGCTGCTGCAGGCGACAGTATAGATGTTTATAAAGATAGGATTTGTGTACCATATAGCATAGAAAATATGGCAAAAGGAGAAAATACTGATTATCAGCATTTTTCATTGCTTGTCAACTAAAACCTTGTAACTGCAGCTTGTCATAAGCTGCAGTTACAAGTTTTTTGTTGAAAAGCAGCAATTTCCTTCTGTTGCCACAATGTTTTTCCATGCCTATTTCCCTAGAGACGTCAAAATCAGGTCTTGTTTGGGAAAGGGTTAACACATTACCACACAGTGACGCCTTTTGACTCCACACGAGATAAAGGCTTTAGAAAACATTGTGGAAAATGAAGAAATTGCTTGTGACAAGCAATTTCTTCATTTCCCACAATTTTTTCTATACAAAATGTCCAAAAATGTAAAATTTTATTCACTTGAATTTGTCGTCTGCAACATCTTTGAATTTGGACTAGTTTGAAATTTCGTCGTCTGGTAATGGGTTAAGCATAGCTTTTAGTAGAATGGGTGGGGGATATGAATAATCAAAAATGGTTTGTACCTGGGCTATCGTCACAGAAGGGGAGACAAGCGCTTTTGTTGTGGTGAGGGTTTTTAACCCTTTACCAAACGGCAAAATTTTAGGGTGATCCACTTCAAAAACTGCCACAAATGACAAAATGGAAGTTATTATTGATAGAATTTGTGTACAACATGGCATAGAAAATATTGAGACAAAAGGAGATACTGCTGATTATCAGCAGTTTCTTCTTTTGTTTCAATGTTTTTCCAAGCCTTTTCAATTAGGGACATCAAAACCAGGACTTCTTTGGGAAAGGGTTAAACACAACAATTTGTAGAATAGGAAAGGGCTATTCCAGTCACCTGGGTGTTGATGTTAGGGGACTGATTTGGTGAAGTGGTAACACGCTAGACTTGTAACACAGGGGTCACAGGTTTGATCCCCCGCCTCTCCAGTCTTCCGGATGAGACTTTAAACTGAGGTCCTGTCACCATATGAGCCTGATTGTGGAGTGGGATGTAAAATTCCATTCAGTCAATCCAATAGGCGTCGTGTAAGCATCTGTAATAAAAAGCCTTGTCAATGGGCGTCGTTTAAGCATCGTCAGTGAAGGATTTGCCAACTACCTCTTGTATATATATATATATAGTCAAAGTTTTTGTGAACACATTATTTAACCCATTCCGATACATTGACTCTTTTTGACTCCCCCAAATAAAAAGGCTTTGGACAGCTTTGTGGAAAATGAAGAAATTGCTTGTGACAAGCAATTTCTTTATTTCCCACAATGTTTTCTACCCTAAATGACAAAATAATTGTAAAAATTCACCCATTTTGAATTATCGTTTAGAACATCTTTGAATTTGAACCACCCCAAAATTTTGCTGTTTTGGAATGGATTAACACAGATATTTTCTACATGGAATAAGTGTTTATTTTGCTGTCAGAAACTTCTTTCAGCATTCAGCATTTTCTTCTTTTGTTTCAATATTTTCCCAAACTTTTTTATTAAGGACATCAGAACCAGGGCCCCGTATTACTAACAAACATACAATTATTTTTTTGCGTAAAAAATTTGTAACAACAAACGCAAATGGCCAAATCTGATTTCTCATGCAATCAGATGTCTTCTTGCAAAGTTTACACAAAAACATGGTTGTAAGATCGTTATTAAAACGGGGCCTAGGTCTTGTTTTGGAAAGGGCTACTGTAACTATTCTTATATTTTCTCTGTTACAGCTCCGTAATTTTGTGACTGAGAAAGACGCGGACTATGTGAATGTATTTGTGGGTAGTATCATCGAGACACAGGCGACGCGTGTGGCCAGAATATCGGGAACACTTGGGACACAGCAGTTCCAGAGTTATAACAACATGATCCTGATCAAGTTCCAGTCGGACTCGTTCGAGACAAGAACTGGATTTGTTGGTCGATATGCCCAAGGTTGGTATCTTTCTTAGACTTATATATCGACCAGAGCAACATAATAACCTCTTATCAAATGACAAAATTTTAGGCATGTCCAAATTCAAAGAATTTACAGACAACGTTTTCAATGTGAAGAAATCTTGAAATTGGGTAGAAAATATCGTGGAAAATGAAAAAAAATGCTTGTCAAAGCAATTATTTTTTCATTTTCCAAAATGTTTGCTAAAGCCTTTGAAATTGGGGTAAAGCCATTCTAAACTTGTTATTATGAATTCAAACCCTATGTTGTGGGTACTCATTTTAACCCTTTCCCAAACAAGTCCTGGGACCCGTATTACTAACGATCGTACATTTGATTTTTGCATAATTACTTATAACAACAGCCCTGATTGGCTCAGTCGGATTTCTCGTGCAATCAGATGTCTTGTTACACAGTTTACACAAAACTTGATTGTAAGATGTTTAGTAATACGGGGCCCTGGTTTTGATGTCCCTAGTACAAAAGGCTTGGGAAAACATTTATACAAAAGAAGAAACTGCTGATAACCAGCAGTTTCTCCTTTTGTCTTAATATTTTCTCTACCATATTTTACCTAAATTCTATTTTTAATAACATCCATTTTGTCTTTTGTGACAGTTTTTGAAGTGGATCACCTTAAATTTTGTTGTTTGGGAAAGGGTTCATGGTCTTGGTGACCATATAGGGATTGATCACCAATGAAGAAGATATTGAATTTTGAAAAGACAAAAAAACCTTTATTGTGACCATTGAACTCTCATTTCAGTTTCCCAACCGCAAGACAACGTCATGAGTTTGATTGCAACAGACGTACCCCAAGTAAAAACAACGGAGCAAGACGTCGGACTCCTTGGTTCCTTCGTTGGAATGTACGACTATGTTTATGTGATCACGACGCAAAACGATCAGCTCGGAAAGATTATTACTCTTGAGGTAAAATTTGAACTGTTAAAATAGCAAACTTTAGAATGGTCCAAGTTGAAAGCTGCTACAGACTTGTTGTTAGTTAATTGAACCCTTTCCCAAACAAGACCTGGTTTTGACGTCCTTAAGAGAATAGGCTTGGGAAAACATTGAAACAAAAGAAGAAACTGCTGATGACCAACAGTTTCTCCATCTGTCTCAATATTTTCTATGCCATATTTTGCACAAATTCTATCTTAAGTAACTTCCATTTTGTCATTTGTGGCAGTTTTTGAAGTGGATCACCCTAAAATTTTGCCGTTTGGGAAAGGGAAATAGTGTGCATTACAGCATAGAAAATATTGAGGCAAAAGAAGAGAATGTGGGTTATCAGCATTTTCTTCTTTTACCTAATTTTTATGAGGATCCATGCTGCTGCCTTAAATTATTCCAACTCTAATTAGATTCATGCGAAATTGGAATGTTTCATGGTATGTCATAAACAGTTAACCCTTTCCCAAAGGACAAGATTTTAGGGTGATCCATTTTCTCTTAGTGACGTCAAAACCAGGTCTTGTTTGGGAAAGGGTTAAAGATCGATTATGTTATCAATTTTTGTATCATCTTAACAATTATCCTTTCCCAAAAGTTGTTTGAAAATTTGTTTTTTTTTTCCAGATTCTTGACATGATGATCAATGAAGATGAATTTATCGAGATTTACGACGGACGCACTCCCGACAGCGCGAGGCTCGCTCGTTTGTGCATGAATGGGTGCACAAATCCTAAAGTGATCTTCTCCACTGGACGACAGATGTCCATCTTTTATAGAAGAATGAAGTCGCTGTCCATGGATATCAGATTTTCTTTTAGATATACCGAAGGTGTGTTGTTGTTTTTCTAATTATTTGTTATAAATTATTTTTAATTATTTTTATTATACGGCAAAATTTTAGAATAATTCAAAGTTAAAGATGTTGCAGACAACATTTTGAATGAAATAGAAATTCTACATTATTCGGTATTTTTTGGTAGGAAACATTTTGGGAAATGCAGAAAAGGCTTGTCACAAGCAATTTCTTCATTTTCCACAATGATTACCAGAACCATTATCTTGTAGGGAGTCAATGTGTGGAAAATGGGTTGATTATTTTTCTAAAGTGCGAGACTTCAGACGCTTCTTTTTAGAAATGGGTTTCAGACTACCGAATAAGGCTTGGTGTTCTTTTACCCTTTCCCAAACAAGAACTCTATTAGGGACATCAGAACCAGATTTGTTAAGATAGGGCTAAACTTTAATTTTTGTAATTTTTTGCAGGTTGCGAGTTTACGACCACAGACAAATGGGGAATGTTTTCTTCTCCCGGTTACCCTATTATGAAATATCCAAACTTCGTAAATTGTGTGTGGAAAATCATGCCGATGGAACCTTTTGCCGTGTATTTCGACATGAATCTTGGTCTCGCTGACAATGCTTTCAACCTGGCTGAAAATTCTGACACTTTGGAGGTAGGATTTAAATTGATTTGCTGTAACTGCAAAATTTTAGACTGGTCCAAATTCAAAGATGTTGCAGATGACAAATATCAAGCAAATATAATTTTAGATTTCTGTGTCTTTTTGGTTAGAAAACATTGTGGAATATGAAGAAATTGCTTGTTACAAACAAATTTCTTTGTTTTCCACTATGTTTTTTTCAAAGGCTTTATCTTGTGGGGTGTCAAAAATCCCCAATGTGTGGGAATGGTTGTTATACACTTTAATCCATGACCGCATGGCAATATTTTAGACTGTTCCAAATTCAAAGATGTTGCAAAGGACAATTTTTAATGGATTTTACCTTTTTTGGTCTCTGTACTCAATAACAAAGCTTTGAAAAACATTGAAGAAAATGAAGAAATTGCTTGTAAAATGCTACTGAATTAGTTGGGAATACATTCCAGATAAGTTTGGATTATTCATTTAAATCAGTTTATTATTGTTTTTCTACAATATTTTTCAACAGATGTACGATAATGGTACTCGACTACACATGGCAGACAGAGGGTTCAACGCGACGGAATTGGCGGGGAAAACATTCCAAATTAGCTCCGGAATCCTTGAAGTCCGATTCAGCACATCTCCTATTAGATCCGACATTGGCTTCAATGCTACTTATTCCATTGGTGAGTTACTCTTTACCCATTGGTCAACATTTAGTATGTAAATGATTTACTTCTGTTGCTTTAGAAAGCTATTTTTGTCTATTGTTGTTGCCTGGACAAAATCTTATTATTTTATTATCATTCATTCATTCATATCATTCATGGCTTTAACCCATTACCAAACAACAATATTTTAGACCAGTCCAATTTGAAAGCTGCTGCAGACGACAAAATGAATGTTGATAAAGATATGATTTGTGTATGATAAAGCTCAGAAAATATTGAGACAAAAGGAGAAACTGCTGGTTATCAGCAGTTTCTTCTTTTGTTTCAATGTTTTCCCAAGCCTTTTCTATTAGGGACGTCAAACCAGGTGTTGTTTGGGAAAGTTTTAATTAATACCATTACATATGAAAAATCTAATGTAAATTTTCATAGACCTTTAAAGTCAGTGACACCATTGACCAATAAAATCAATCAATAAGATCAATTTTCTTTGAAAGAAATGTTTCACCAAAATTCAGGGTGTCCAAACATAATTTAGGACAAACTTTCAATTCTACATGTTTATTTTTGTGTGTGTGGAATTCACTCCTTTTACAGTTTTTTTTTCACCTATTTATTCCAGGTTGTCCAAACCCAAACTACGACTCATTCACAATTAGTAATACGGGCTCGGTGGACTTCTACTATACGGCAAAAATGACCTTGACATGCGCTCAAGGTTATGCGTTCCAGCAAGAACAGATCCCGGTAAATACTCTAGGAGTTACAGTAGAATGCGGCTATAGAGGGATCTGGGCAAACTATCTGCAGATTCCAAGATGCACTCGTAAGTTTTTGATCCATTTTCATACGATGATGCTTTTTGACGCCCCCATGATGATGATTTTTGGCACTCCACAAGATGAATGCTTTTGAAAACATAGTGGAAAGTGAGGAAATTGCTTGTGACATGCATTTTTTTTCTTTTCCCACTATGTTTTCTTACCAGAAAGATTAAAAATATTTTCAAATATTTCAAATTTTGTTAACTTTGAAATTTGTGAAACATCTTTGAATTTGGACGGAATTTTTAACACTAGGAGTTAAAGTAGAATGTGGCTATAGAGGGATCTGGGCGAACTATCTTCAGATTCCAAGATGCACACGTAAGTTTTTTTTATCCATTTTCATACGATGATGCTTTTTGACGCCCCCATGATGATGATTTATGATGCCTAACAAGATAAAAGGCTTTTGAAACCATAGTGGAAAATGAAGAAATTGCTTACGACATGCATTTTCTTCTTTTCCCCCAATGTTTTCTACACAAAAAGACCAAAAAATGTGACATTCCATTGATTTGAAATTGTCGTCTGCAACGTCTTTGAATTTCGCAATCTGGTTAACATGTAGGCGGATCTTATTCTACACTACCTGCTTGCCTAAATTTAGAATGATTAACCCTTTCCCAAACAGCAAAATTTTAGGTTGATCTATTTCAAAAACTGCCACAATTGACAAAACGGACGTTATTAAAGATAGAATTTGTGTATAATATGACAAAGTAAATATTGAGACAAAAGGAGAAACTGCTGGTTATCAGCAGTTTCTTCTTTTGCCTCAATGTTTTCCCAAGCCTATTCAATTAGGGACATCAAAAACAGGTCTTGTTTGGGAAATGGTTAAATGGCGTTTGCAGATCCCATTCAATGAATCAATGCAAGTTCAACTGAGAGCCTATAATGGTGGGTATATCTCAGGATAAATGAACAGGCAGAGCATCTCTATCAATTAGCAAGAGATTCTCTGCCAGGTCATTTATTGTGAGCTATAATATCTTTTCAAAATGCAATTTTTCATTATTTTGTTTCTCTAACCCTATGATTTGGGTGCTCATGAAAATTTGTTTTCCATTTTAGCTGTATATTGCGGCGACGTGCCAGAACTGGCAAACGGTTACATCTCGGACTCGACAGGTGTTGTTTTTGGCAGCACGGTCACTTACGAGTGCTTCCCGGGATTGAGCATCTCTGGTCCCACGACCATCACCTGCCAGAGCAATGGATTGTGGTCACCCGGACCAGCCTGTATAGGTAAGATCAGAGGCGTGTTCTTTATCTCTTTCCCAAACAACAAAATTTTAGGGTGATCCATTTAAAAAACTGCCACAAAGACAAAATGGAAGATCATTAAAGTAAGAATTAAAAATATGGCATAGAAAATATTGAGACAAAAGAAGAAACTGCTGGTCATCAGCAGTTTCTTCTTTTGTTTCAATGTTTTCCCAAGCCTTTTCTATAAAAGACGTCAAAACCAGGTCTTGTTTGGGAAAGGGTTAGAGTGAGATTTTTGAGATTTCTTAAGATGTCTTAGATAAAGTGTTTTCAAGACCTATGACTATCACCTGCCAGAGTAATGGACTGTGGTCACCCGGACCAGCATGTATAGGTAAGACCAGAGGCGTGTTCTTTAGAGCGAGATTTCTTGAGATTTCTTACCATGTTTTAGGATAAAGTGTTCTTTAGAGCAAGAATTTTAAAATTTCTTACAATGTTTTCAGATGAAGTGTTCTTAAGAGCGAGATTTTTAAGCTACTCAATGAGAGCGCCATTACTCTCTACAAGATATGCATGAAATAGTTTGATACTGATTAAAATAGAATAAAATGGAATCAAACCCCATTGAGCCTATACTGAACCAAAAATGTAACTTTCACAAGTTTGAATGTAGATATAATTTTTCAATCCTTAAAGTGACATTTTAGAATTTTTTGTCATAAATTTTACTTTTATTTTTATCTGAAAGAGCATATTTCCTTATGAAAATTCTGAAAATTTCAAGCCAAAATATTGCGCCGTTTACGAGAAATTTATATTTTTGTGTTAAAATTGAACAAATTGTTGTGGACAACAGTTCGGATTTATATGCAATTTATCAATTATGTCTCAACTTTAAATGCGTGTTTCTCGCTTATTGGCCACAACTTCAAAAAACTAATAGTATTTATACTCATTAGAATAACCAATCTTGGCATCAAGGCATACTTTAAAAAATTGAAATTGGAATGAAATGTCCCTTTAAATAAAACTCGAAATTTACCAAATAAGCATATCAGACTTTTCTATGGATTAGCTGACCAATTTTGTAAACAAAACAAATTTTAAAAGCTACTACATGCATACAAAAGGTTTGTTTATTATAGTGTCACCCCTATTTAAAGGGCCGGCCAGTTTTGGCTTATGAGACACTCTCTTTCTCAATACGCAGTACCTCCCGATTCCCCACTCATGATGCCGGGCGTCTGGCAGAGATGGGTCTACGGTAACCATTAGTTTAATTAGCTGGCGGCTCACCAACCGGTCGCATCAGTTCTAATCCGGCAGGCCGGCTTCCACCGGGATTCGAACCTTCGACCTCCCGCTTCCAAGGCGGACGCCCTAACCTAGGCCACGGAAGCGGTGTACATCTAGGTGGTACCTCTTGAACAATTGGCACATATTTTGTAAAAGTTTCTTTTTTATACCCGCTCCAAAACAAAGTTAACCCTTTCCCAAACGACAAAATTTTAGGGTGACCCACTTCAAAAACTTCCATAAATGACAAAAAAGAGATTATTTAAGATAGGACTTGTGTAAAATATGGCACAGAAAATATTGAGACAAAAGGAGAAACTGCTGGTTATCAGCAGTTTCTTCTTTTGTTTCAATGTTTTCCCAAGCCCATTCTATTAGTGACACCAAAACCAGTTCTTGTTTGGGAAAGGGTTAAGGGCTATTTAGGAATTACCTTGCATGTTCAGATTTCTGGTGAGCGCAACTTCTGTCAAACTGCTGGACCTATTCAATAAGGATCAACATGACATGGACCTTTTGGTAAAGAAATTTATTAGCTCTTTAACCCTTTCCCACACATTGACGCTTTTGGACACCCTACAAAGTAAAGGCTTTGGAAAACATTGTGGAAAATGAAGAAATTGCTTGTGACAAGCAATTTCTTCATTTCCCACAATGTTTTCTACCGAGAAAGACCAAAAAATGTTAAATTTTGTGCTATGGAAATTGTCGTCTGCAACACCTATGAGTTTGGACTAGGCTAAAATTTTGTTGTTTTGTAATGGGTTAAAGTCAACCAAAGGAGTTGATTTAATTTTTCATTCACTTGAAATTATTTTCTACAACATCTTTACATTTAGACCAGTCTAAAATCTTGCGGTCTGGTAATCGGCCAAAAGCCACATTTTGTACGTTTTCTGTTATCAGTTGGCTCCTGTCCGTACAATCCATCAGACTTGATCATCAACGCTGGTTCGGGCGAGCTAACAAACGGCGACGGATCAACCATTGGTTCCATAATTAAATACGAGTGTAACGCAGGATGGGAACTAGTCGGGGAACCGATACTTTTCTGTCAGGCTAATGCAACTTACACAAGTTCAACCCCCTCTTGTAAAAGTAAGTTTGTTTTCACCTTTTCTCAACTTTTTCTCCCTTTGCCTTTGAGTGACATTTTACATTTATTTTTTCATAAATTTTCTTTCATTTTTATCTGAAAGAGCATAATTTGTCATGGAAATTCTGAAAATTTCAAGCCAAAGTATTGAACTGTTTACGAGGAATGTATATTTTTGTGCTAAAATTAAATAAATTGTTGTGGACAACAATTCAGATTTATATGGAATTTGTAATTTCTGTCTCAATTTTAAAGGCATATTTTTTGCTTATAAATAACAATTTAAAAAAAACTTAGAGCATTTCTACACATTAGAATAATCAATCTTTGCATCAAGACATACTTTAAAAACTTATAGCATTTCTACACATTAGAATAATCAATCTTTGCATCAAGACATACTTTAAAAAAATGAAATTGGAATATTATGTCCCTTCAATAGATTATGTGTTATATCAAACACAGATCTTTTCTTTAAAATCGTAAATTTTGTTATCTGCAGCATGTTTCTATTTGACTACCCTTAAATTTTGTCGTTTGGAATGGGCTTAACCCATTTCCACACATTGACACTTTTTGACGGCTTAGAAGAAAAACATTGTGGAAAATGAACAAATCCCACAATGTTTTTGTCCTAAAAAGACAAGAAAATATGAAGTTTTGTATATTTTGTGGTCTGCAACATCTTTTAATATGGACTGGTCTAAAATTTTGCGGTTTGGGACAGTGTTAATAAAGTATTCCATCTTTCAGGATTGACTTGCCAGCTACCTATGATCATGAATGGCCGGTACCAGTTTTTAAATGTGGACGATTTCGTCGACTACGAGGCAGATTCTGCTGTCGTTTGTAATACTGGATACCAGTTTCAGAATACTAGTATCACGTCAGTGATGTGCATGGCGGACCGTTCTGTGTCGGAGCTACCCGTGTGCATAGGTAATTATACATGTACTTAACAAACAATCTGATTAAAGTAAAATACCCGTAATGTGGCCATGTTGAAATTCATAAAACATCGGCTTTTTGCGAGCTACGGTGTAACATATTCGAACCTATTCGAGCGCTGTCGTAAACATTCGGCGGTGGAAGGTTCCACCGCCGAATGTTTCTGACGTCGCCCGAATGATTCCGATGTCGCACGAATCTCTTTAGGGGTATACTACCTTAAAATCTGATATTGTTATGACATCAACATCTGACAGACCCCAGTTATGGGTCATCTACAATTTCATTTTACCTTGAAATATCTGAAGTTACTCTCATTCAATTTTTGTTCCGTTTTAATCAAAATATTTCTATTGGTCATCAACTTTGTAGTCTGCAGCAGCTTCAAATTGGACCACCCAAAAATTATTCTATTTGGGAAAGGGTTAACCCATGTGGGCAAACAACTGGAAGTTCAAGAAGGATTGTGGGGAAGTACTGGTATGAGATATGGCAGGAATCCACATTTAGGTTCTCCAGCTGCCATTATATGACCATAGCAATTGAAAGAGATGTTAAACCCCAATCAAACAATAAATCAATAAAAATTTAACCCTTTCCCGAACGACAAACTTTTAGGGTGGTCCAATTTGAAAGCTACTGAAGACAGCAAAATGGATGTTGATTATGATTACATTTATGTATGATATAGCATAGAAAACGTTGAGACAAAAGGAGAAACTGCTGATTATCAGCAGCTTCCTCTTTTGTTTCAATGTTTTCCCAAGCCTTTTCTGTTACTGACGTCAAAACCAGGTCTTGTTTGGGAAAGGGTTAAGCGCTTTTGAACATACTTTTGTATGATAAAAGCTCTATATAAGTCTGGTATTTAATAATAATAATAATAGTATTATAATCAATTAATCAATCAATATTTGTGAAAGGATATATAACTATTTCTCTTTTCTCCCCAGATACAAATGAATGTGACAACTCTCCATGCAGTCAGGATTGTACCAACACCATTGGCTCGTTTTTTTGTACCTGCGGCGATGGTTACAAGCTAAATGCAAACGGCTTGTCATGTGATGGTAATATTTTCTATAATTTACTTTAATCTTTCACAGAATTGTTTTACTGTTAAAAAATGTAAATGATATTCAATGTACTTTATCCCTTCATGAAAAAAATATTCATGGTAAAACATTGTATGATATATTTTAGCCTTTCACAAAAATATTTTGCTGTAAAATATTTTATGATATCGCTGCTTTTCAACAAAAATCTCATAACTGCAGCTTTAAACAAGCTTCAGTTACGAGGTTTTCGTTGAAAAGCGATGATATACTTTAGCCTAACACAAAAAATACCATTGGCTTGTATTTTGTTCCTGTCCCAAGCATAGCAGGCTGGATGCAAATGGATGGAATTGTGACTGTAAAAATCTTTTAGGATTAACTTCAAAATTCTACAAAAAAAATGCATGAACCTTTTCACAAACAACAGGCGATTTTGATGCAAGCAGAAGAAATATATTTGAAAAAGTCAAGAAAAAGGAGGAAGTTGCTGATGATCAGCAATTTCTTCTTTTTCCCTCAGTATTTCCCATCCAATAAACAATTTATTTTTATGCCCCTATATCAAAAGATGGGGGCATATTGTTTTACTTGTGTCTGTCTGTTGATCTGTCTGTCCGATAACTTAATATTTGCCTTTTCTCCAAAAGTATTTGACATACAAAGCTCAAATTTAGGTATGTAATTTTCTTTCAATGATAACTATCTGTTCCATGCAATATGACTTTAGGTCATCTATTAACCCTTATCAAGCATTTGTGACCCGTCACGCTAAAAGGGACTTTATCCAAACTCCAAAAATCCAAATTTTGACAAACTTGTCTGACTCAGCACAGGTCAAGCAGATCCCTTATGCAAAAAATGAACATAAAGTAAGAAAGGGAAAACATTCCCAATTTAGAAAATTACATAAAAGTGAAAAGTGTCGGCCCTAGTCTGGCTGTGCAGACTGCGCAGACTGACTAGGGTTGATATTTTTCTCACTTCCTATAAGGTCCCTTTTAGCATGATGGATCACATTTTAGAAAAATGGCCATTTCCAGGTCATTTCTGTTTCACAAACACATCTTGTATCATTTTAGATATCGATGAATGCACAGAAGGTTCGAGTAACTGCGACGGTGGTTGTACTAATGATATCGGAACGTATGCGTGTAGTTGCACTCTGCCGTTGGTCCTATACACAGCCAATGGTGACCAGGGATTTATCATTCCTGCTGGCGAAACGGGACTTCTTCCGACTGATACATACCATCTGAACCATTCTTGTGTCTGTAAGTATAAATCTTTTCTCTAGTAAAGTAAATAAAGTAAAGATGGTTTAAAGTCTCAAATTTACAAACTAGGTCCATATTCGCACGACTTTCACACTTTACTCTACGATCATCGAGCTCCAAGTCGGCTGTTTACAGTCGGCGCCTGCGGCAGCCACAGCACTTCAGCTTTCATCTCTCCCGTGTACCCATTTATACACCTGGGTGAAGAGGAGCAACGTGGGGTAACTTTTTTGCTCAGAAAAATTCCCGTGACCTTGACGGGATTTGAACCCAGTACCTCTCGATCCCTAAGCCCGCATCCTACCACTACATCACGGCGCCCCACTCTAGCCTGATAAGCTTTAGGGGCCAGCGACATGGCTTTAACCCATTACCGCACATGACTATTTGACTACCCAAAAGAAAAAGGCTTTGGAAATTCTTTTGGAAAATGAAGAAATTGCTTTTGACAAGCAATTTCTTCATTTCCCATAATATTTTTTTCCACATAAGACCAAAGCATCTTAAATTCAATTTACTTGAAATTGTTATCTACGCCATTGCTGAATTTCGATTAGTCTAACAATTTTGCTATTTGGTAAAGAATTAACCCTTTCCCAAACAACAAAATTTTTGGATACAATTAGAAATTTGCTGTAGACATCCACATGGACATCAATCGAAATGAAATTTGTGTACAGAGTATTATAGAAAAAATTGAGGCAAAAGGAGAAAATGCTGATTATCAGCATTTTTATGCTCCCCGAAGGGAGAGCATATAGTCGCCGCTTCGTCTGTCCGTCCGTCTGTCATTCCGTCCGTCCGTCATTCCGTCCGTCCGTCCGTCCGAAGCGATTTCTCTATAACCCTTGGGCCAAATCAAATGAAACTTACCATGTGAACTCCCTATGACATAATGCCGATGTACTTTTCCCAGTTTTTGGATTTGAAACCTTGTCATGGGAAAAGGGGACTTAAGGTCAAATACACCTTTTCTCTAATTTCTCATAGTCTAATGGTCAGAATTTGATGAAATTTCATATTTGAGTAGCAAATCAGATGCCCTTGACAATAAACTACTTGAAATTTGCGTATAAAAAGTATTTCATGGAAAAGGGGGCTTATCGTTTGTTAGCTTAATCTTAGCTCTGTATGGCATACATTTATTGTGACAAAGCCTTATTCGGGGAGCATTGTCCGTCTCTGACGGCTCTTGTCTTCTTTTGCCTCAATGTTTTCTGAAGCTAACGGTGACCAGGGATTTAACATTCCTGCCAGCCAAACGGGACTTCTTCCGACAGACACATCGATGGCTCAGCGCGAAAGGGTTGTAACTTGGTTTTGCAAAATTTTACAGGAGAGACAAAAAACTGATTATTTTTTAGATTTATTAGTTTTATTAGCTTAAAATGGAGTAATATGATCATGAGCTATTAATAAATAATAATATATTAGTAAATTTGAAAAAAAGAGTCTTTGAAAGAAAATTTTGATAAAAGCTTGAGTTACAACCGTATTCCCTCCCAAAATTGATTTTCAGTTGAAAAAATTTCAGCGTGAAACAGTTGTAACTAAAGTTACAACTGTTTCACGCTAATTAATTGTTCTAACTTTAAATGGAAAAATTTCTTTAGACAATGTAGATTTAATTATGCTGCAGATAATAGTTTTCTAAGAGTAAACTGTAATATTTTCACATTCTTGGAGACTAAAATCATCTTAATTTACACTTTATCAACAGTATAAAGTATCACTTTAAAAGCATGGTTAATATAAAATATTCCTTTTTGACATGACTGAAAGACTATGGCCAGCAAAGTCTGATCGAAGCCTATAATCATCAATAATTATTGTTGTTTTAACATTCTTTTCCTGTAAAATCCCTGATTTTAAGCTTGACTGTTTGTAGAATAGGGAGCTATTATGGTCACCTGAGCATTGGCCATGGCATCAGCAAAATGCTTTTGTTAAGGTTTTATATACATGCAACTTTTCATATCTATGTTTCTACCAATGCTGTTGTTTTGATACTTTGCACATGCTTCTGTGAACATAATATAATCATCTATACAGAGATTTACATGTGTTACTCTTACTATTAACTTAGTGGAATATTTAACCTTTCAGACTAAGATATTTTTGGTCAAGTTTTATGTAGAACTGTCACATGATTGATATTTTTTCTGTTTGAGCTACTGCTTTCAAACTTTGCACATGCTGCTTTGACCATGATACCATCTTCTATACAAAGATCCATTACTCTGGCCATTAATGTTGTGGAATTTTAACCTTTTTGGACAAAGAATTTTTCCACTTCCCAGCACTTGATAGTCGCGCTTTGCTGTCCTCAGACAATCTGTTCTTGTTATGTCTCTTGTGATTTTATTCTTATGGGAAAAAATAAAGGAAATTCTTTTTTATCATATTCTTCTTAATCTTTCTCAATCTTAGGAAGCCAAATGCTATTCAAATCTATCAACCATCACAATCCCAAAGGTTATGCTGTGCGGTGAATGGTAAAATAATATTTCCTGGAATAAATGGGTGACAATTTCTAAAGTTATAACTTTTAGATCTATGTCAAAATGATATTCAGTCAGTCAACTTCTTTTTTTCTTGAGTGTTTAATTCATTGGCACAAATCAACTTCTTGTTTAAGTTATTTTCACATGTTTCACAAGTTCATGAAAAATAATGATCAAAATGTTCAGCATTAGCAACTTAAACAGAAAACAAACAATTGAACAAAACAAATTGTAGTCATATTTGATAGAGAATCACCAATGTCCCACAAAATTGGGCGATTACTTCCACAAGTGACTTTTATCTAAACTGATGACATTGTTACCAGGAGATGGCTTTGATGACAAACATAATCTCATGATGAAACTTTTTTTTACATTGTTGTTACTTTAGAAATTTTTTATTTTCAACTGTGTTCAGTAAATGGAATTCCAAGCTATCAAATATAGCTAAATCTTGAATAAACTTGCACAACTTCAATTTTTCCTCTGAGCTTACTTAATTTACCATATATTTATAAGTATTTTATTGAGAGCTTATTTGTGAGAATTATAACATGCATTATTGTTGAGCTGAACTGATTATCATACAGATTTAACTATCAAAAATATTGGACATCATTTACTTGTCCAGATGAAGGATTTGGAAATGACCAAAATATTACCTAACAAAGGTCATTTTTGCTTCTTTTTTATTTTAAACTAAAAAAGCATTTTCCATGGTTGACATAAATCGGACTCGTGAGAAATTGCTACCATTGTACAAGACGATAGAGGTTCTATCAGCCTGAATGAAAAGAAAGCTGCAATAGGACGGATATTGTTTGGGTTGGAAATAAGTAGGCTGGTTGATGAGTTCTTAAGTTTGTCTGGAAGGCATCTAGTAGAACTATAATGAAAATAATTCTCTTTTCCTAAAGATCACTTTGTTAAAGTCTAAACAAACTTAATGGTGCAATTTCTCAGAGAATTCCTCATCATACCAAATGACAAAAAGAAGCCAAGGAAAGCATGATCATATTCATAGGAGAGAGGACTATGTGGGTTTTGTCATGTCAATAGATCCAACAGTGATATCGAAACGACATACCAACTATAAGTCTAGGGAAGGTGTGCCACTGGAAGACCATAAGCATCATGGAAAGAACTAAGTTGAAGAGATGCAAGATAATAGTGATTGTCAATTCCCAACACCCATGACAGGAAGAGATGGAGTGAAATCTGCCGGACATGTAACCAGCCAGGTACCATCCCGAGGTCCCATTGACTTCGAAACAATCCCACTTGCATGTAAATCAATAGTGATGATGATGATGATGATGAAGCAAGACACAATAAGCAGAAGAAGTATGCAAAGAATCAAAAGATCCTGAAATACATGATGAATATACAGAAGTCTTTCTTTGATTAGTCTGTGACCAAAGACCTCCATATTACTGCCACAAAGCTAAATCTGAGCAAAGCTGGACAGTTTGCAGTATGATTGTCCACTAATTTTATGATTATCTATCCCATGCTAGTCAGACATGTAACAGTAATCTTGAAGGAAGTTTTTTGAGATGAAAATTAAAACCAGTAGTTATCAAACAAGAGGGACAAGATGGCCCTGTATCGCTCACCTTAGAGATCATGAAGATAAAAACTTGTCTCATCTCACACTCACAACTTCTGGACAACTTTCATTACAGAAAACAATTTAAACAATGCTGGTAGTAGAGAGTTATACCACCTTGGGAACTGCAATTTTTTTTTTTTTACCTTAAGGATCTCTGACAAACAGAATTGGAGAAGATTGTATCATTATGAGGGAATTCTACCGACAAACTTTCAAAGCTTTAGGCCAAACGGTTCAGGAGAAAAAAATTGTTCAAGGTTTCCTTCTTTGTCTCTATATGAAATTCGATACCCACAACATTGGGCCAATTTTCCTTGTATCACAATAATTTGAGGTATTTTGGTAGAGGGTCTTGAGATGATTGTACACACAAAATTTCAAAGTTCTAAGCCAAACGGTTCTGTAGGAGAAGATTGCACAAGACTTCCTTCTTTGTCCCTATATGAAATTTTAAATACCCACAACAAAAGGCTAATTTTCATTGTATCACAATAATTTGATGTATTTCGTAAGGGGCCTTGATACGATTCTACAAACAAAATTTCAAAACTCTAAGCCAAATGATTCAGGGGTAGAAGATTGTACAAGATATCCTTCTTTATCTCTAAATGAAATTTGATACCCACAACATAGGGCCAATTTTCCTTGTACAACTGTATCACAATAATATGAAATATTTTGGTAAAGGGCATTGAGATGATTCTACACACAAAATTTCAAAACTCTATGCCAAACGGTTCAGGTGAAAAAGATTGTATAAGATTTCCTTCTTTGTCTCTATATAAAATTTGATACCCACAACATAGGGTCAATTTTCCTTGTATCATAATAATTAGAAGCGTCTTGGTAGAGGGCCTTAAGACAACTCTACACACAAATTCCAAAGTTCTAGGCCAAACGGTTCAGGAGAAAAAGATTGTACAAGATTTCCTTCTTTGTCTCTATATGAAATCCGATACCCACAACATAGGGCCAATTTTCCTTGTATCACAATAATTTGAAGTAATTTGGTAGAGGGCCTTGAGATGATTCTACACACCAAATTTCAAAGCTCTAGGCCAAAAGGTTCAGGAAAAAAATTGCACTATACCCTTTGACACTGGTCATTATGTATTTACCATTCATTGTTTACTTCTGCTAGATTTATTTACATTAAAACCTCAATTATTTTCTGGAATTGTTCAATAATCTTCAAAAGGCAAGTTAATTCTTTCAAACATCAATGATGGATACACTAAAATAAATTTCCAGATCTTGGAAATATTGATTTTGTATTCATGAGTAAGTGAATTAAAGGTTCAGCGTGAAAGGGTTGTAACTTGAGTTACAGCCCTTTCACGCTAATGTCCATTTACATTTTGAGTTACAACCTTAGGACAAATATTCAAATAAAACAACTTCTAGAAATATTTGAGGCTTGCCCTTTTAACACATCATGTATCAGTAACTAATGATTCATTTTATGCAAAAAAGTGGATTTTGAAAAAAATCATAGTTACAACCCTTTCGCGCCGAGCCATCGACATACCATCTTAACCATTCATGAGTCTGTAAATAGATCATAATGAGCCGGAATCTGGAAAAAGGGCCCTTATAGCATTTCGGAAAAAAGAGTTTCGAGATAAGCCCATGATTAAATGTAGTCTAAAATGGATCCAATTTACTAACTTAAAATTGCTACTGGTTGTCTTTATATGTTCTGACTTGTTGAGTGGGAAGTAAGACTCTATTCGATCTAATCTAGTCGTTTTAGATTAGTTGAATATGGTATCCTTTAAGGCTGAAAGAGGTACAAGACTTGTACCCATGTACCCGTCTAACAATTACCCTTGGGTACCCGCATACCCGCACAAATAAATAATTTGTGAATTTAGATGGCTCAATCCTGATATAATATAGGAGCAATCCAGCAATGCATTCTGGCGAGAACATTCTATCGAGGCAACTGGCGTGCATGTTCCCATTGGTGGATTTCAAAATGAGTCCTCTTATAGAATGTGATTATTGACAACATGTTATACCATATTTTCATCATTTTATAACTTTTTGAATGACTAGATATGTTGTAAATTACATTGATGTAATGTAGTAAAAATGTTGTAAGTACAGCTTCAATAAGCTGTAATTACCACATTTTACAACACAGCCAACATCTTGCTTTTATGCGCCAGTATTGAAAGATCGGGGACATATTGTTTTATTTGTGTCCGTCTGTTCATCCGTCCGTCCATCTGAAAACTTATCATCTGCTGTGCTGGGGGTATTCATGTTTCACAAACACTTCTTGTTTTATCCTTGTAGTAATCGCTTGTCCTGATCCCCCCATGGTCGGAAATGGAACGATCCTTGATATGAGGACTAAGCACCGATACGGAGATTACGTGGAGTACAAATGTGACGTGGGATTTCAACCTACGTCTACAGTCCTCATGTGTATGGCTGACGGAACCTGGAGTGGCTCACCACCCACATGTCAAGGTAAACAATTAACCCATTACCAAACAACAAAACTCTAGCCTAGTCCAAACTCATAGGTGTTGCTGATGACAAGTTCCTTTGAACAAAATTAAACATTTTTTGGGCTTTCTTGGTAGAAAACATTGTGGGAAATGAAGAAATTGCTTGTCACAAGCAATTTCTTCATTTTCCGCAATGTTTTCCAAAGCCTTTTTTGTGGGGCCTCCAAAAGCGTCAATGTGTGGGAAAGGGTTAACCCATTACTGAACAGTGACGCCTTTTGAACACCTTACAAGTAAAGGCTTGGGAAAACATTGTGGAAAATGAATAAATTGCTTGTGACAAGCAATTTCTTCATTTCCCACAATGTTTTCTTACCCTTTGTGAAACTATTTTTAGAATAATATCAACTTGAAATTGTCGTCTGCAACACCTTTCAAATTGGAACAGTCCAAAATGTTGTCATCTGGTAAAGGGTTAACATAAAATAACATTATATGGTCGAAACTTGTGTTGAAGTTGGAAGGACCATCAAAATACCTCAACAAATCCCGAGTTTGACTCATCTGATTTTTCGTGCGCCGCAGAAAACATTTGTAGGTTTCCAATTTATACAGGCACATTACAGGTTAGAAAGAATCAGTATTTTCCACAGCCAAATGTTTACAATGTCACCCGAAAAACAATCTCCTCTCAGTTGAATTGCGCCACTCTGCTATGGTCATTTTTAGCTCGACTTTTCGAAGAAAATGAGAGCTTATACTGTCACCCGGGCGTCGGCGTTGGCGTCGGCGTTGGCGTTGCAACCAAGGTTAAAGTTTTTTCAAACATCAATAACTTCTATACTATCAAAGGGATTCAACCCAAACTTGGTATACTTATTCACCATCACACCCTCTACCTTACTATCAGGGCCCATGACCCTGGGACCACTCTATTTGGAGTTATGTCCCCTTTATACTTAGCAACTTAGAAAGTCGAGCGCGCTGTCTTCGGACAGCTCTTGTTTTTGTGTGTGATTATTAACCCTTTCCCAAACAACACCTTTTAATGGTAGTCCAATTTGAAAGCTGTTGCAGATGACAATAGGAATGTTGTAAAGATAGAATTTGTGTATGATGCAACACAGAAAATATTGAGATAAAAGGAGAAACTGCCGGTAATCAGCAGTTTCTTCTTTTGTTTCAATATTTTCCCAAGCCATTTCTTTCAGGGACATTAAAACCAGGCCCCTGTTTTTCGAAAAAACTTAAGTACATACTCATCAGTACATGCTCAACTTCAATGGATTACTCTCCAACGTTGGAGGGTATTCGATTGAAGTTCACGCTGATTTTGTATGATTTGAGTAAGGTGCTCAGATTTGAGTCTGAGAATGTACTTAAGTTTTTTGAGAAACCAGGGCCAGGTCTTGTTTGGGAAAGGGTTAAACTACCTACTTTGGTCAGGGTTTTTTAGGGTGTCTCAGGGGCCGAAATTTGGCCCCTTTCCCAATGGAATTTAGCCTACTTTTTTCCCAATCTGAAGAAAAAATTCACAATCATAAGTTAGAAAAAATATCAAAATTATCAAAACACCAGTAAAATTGCTTTTACAAGTCATTGAGAACAAACTAAAGCTCTCTACTCAATATCCATATCAATATATTCATCTATTCAATTTAAAAAATAAAATTTTATTTAATCTAACACCTTGTATGAGGTAAGTGTATAATGTTTGAAATTTCCCAATTTTAGGGTTTACGCCGCTAATTTTCCCAATTGAAAAGGCCCCAGGGCCCCTTCCCAAAATTGCCAAAAAAATCCCTGTAATGGTAACATAATCAATCTCTTGTATTCTTTCAGCGGCTACTTGTACACCGCCAGACCCAAACTTTATTTTTCCGGCACCAGCCAACGTAGCTGCTTACACAATGGGAGATTATTCGTACCGTGCACGACTCGATCTCAACTGTTCCAAAGGTGGCCAGGAATACATGCAGTTTCGTCATTGCACATACGATCCAGAGGATGACCAGTATGAATTCCAGGGTTCGCCTTATGATTGCGGAGGTAAGATTTAACCCTTCCCGGAACGGCAAAATTGTAGTGTGGTCTAATTGTAAAGCCACTGCAGATGACAAAGTAAATGATCACAAAAGGCTAAAATTGTAGGGTGGTCCAATTTTAAAGACGCTGCAGAGAACAATGAATGTTACTAAAGCAAAAGGTTGTAAATAATATAGCACAGAAAATATTGAGGCAAAAGGAGAAAAATGCTGATTATCAGCATTTACTTCTTTTGTCTCAGTGTTTTCCCAGGCCAATTCAGTAAGGAACGTCAAAACTAGGTCTTGTTTCGGAAAGGGTTAAAACAATTTCTTCATTTTCAATGAAGTTATCTACCTGGAAAGACCAAAATATTGTAAAACTTCAAATGCATCTGATGCAGTGGATGACTTGTATTAAACTTTATTCATTCGTTGTCAATTGTGGGATGCAGCAGCTTTCAAATTAGAACAGCCCAAGTTTTTTTCTGTATGGAAAGCGTTAGCATTACATATATTATCTTGCAGTGATTGACTGTGGAGCCATTGAGTCTCAGTTTGCCAACTTCGTGACTGACACCATATACCCTGCTCAGTTTGTTGCAACTTGCCCGCCAAATTACTCCTTGATAGGAAAAGGACCGGATGGGGGCTCGACGACGGTCACTTGCTCTGCCGATGGACTCTGGCAATACGGAAACTTAAGTTGTACTGGTAAGTATGGCTGATACAGGTACAACATTTCTACCTGGGTACCCTATAACAATTACCCATGGGTACCTGGGCATGGGCGGATCTGGAGGGGGGTCAGGGGGTCTGGACCCCCCCCCCCCCCCACTGCATTGGCCGAAAGTTAAATTTTGACTTTACAAATTTAGAGTAGAGGCGGGTAATTCCGACATGCGCCCAATTCCGACACTTTTTTGAAAAAAGGTCAACTGTATTGCATTATCTTTGGAAAAATCAACAACTTTCTGTTTTAAACATTATGTCGTACATTTTCCCAAAATTATATAATAATCATTGACATGTAAAGGCTTGCTTTCTTAAGAAAACAAGGTTAAAGAAAGACCACCCTGTTTGCGGAATTTTCAAAAATGCAGTCTAATAGATTTCTGTAAGAGGGGTGTCCTGAAAAATTAAAAATAAATTCATGTACAAGTCATCTTCCTCGATAGATTTTTGTATAAGATGAACATTTAGACAATTCTCTATCATCCTAGCCGTCATAAAACAGTATCAGAGCGTTATTTATTCATAAATCATGGTGTCAGGGTTGACAGTCTTTTTTGGCCAGAGAGTATTACTCTGACACCATAAGAAAAAATTAGAGGAAATTTCCCACTCTCGCTTACTTAATCTTTACTATACCGACGGTATGTTAAAGAAATGTGTAAAACCAGCTTATTCAAGCTTATGGCGACACCTTAACATATAGAGTTGCATATTTTTTCACATATGTTCGCAACATTTTTCTCATGTGTCGGATTTGACCGAACCCTCAGAGTGTGAGTTATGAGCAAAATTACATTCTGTTTATAACCTAATTTCTAATTGAGAGAAAGGTTTACAGTATTTGTATAACAAAAGAAAGTGTGGTTTTCTTCCCTTTTCAATCCTAACTTCTCTGTGACATTGCATCACATAGCTCATTTTGCTTCAATGATATGTTTGGTGTCGGGTTTGACAGAAAAGTGTCGGATTTAAGATGCTTCATATGTGGTAGAAATTCGGTTAAACCATCATTGTTTATGGCCAGAAGACACCGTAGAATATACAAATGTGTTGCATAAAGGTTAGTTCGTGTAAGCCCGACACGAAATATTATGGCGTACCAAATGGGTCAAAAGTCTATTTAGAGCGTGCACGCATAAAATATACGCGTAAACGCGTACATTTTATGCGTCGATGCGTATATTTACGCGTCGACATATAAAATTTACGCGAGCAGTTGAAAATATATGCGTCGACGCGTAAATTTTACGCGAGCAGGAGTAAAAATGTGAAACCGAGGCTGGCCAATGGGAGAGGCAGTTAGAAACCTTTCCCTTTGTACCATAGAATTGATGGATGAAACGAAGGATCTGATTGTTTAATAGATAAAATACGCGTCGACGCATATATTTACGCGAGCAGTTGAAAATTTACGCGTTGACGCATAAATTTTCAACTGCTCGCGTAAATTTTATGCGTCGATGCGTAAATATACGCGTTGACGCATATAATTTACGCGTCGACGCGTATATTTTAAACGTGCATGCTCTATATAGACTTTTGACCCATTTGGTACGCCATGAAATATGACCTCATGTAAGTAGACCAAGAAATATATTGATTTTCCCCTTAAAGTGTAAAGTGTCGGGATTACCCTCCTGTACTCTAGTGTAGCGTTACATATTTACTACATTTTAAGCCATAATTTGGGCTTGGAACACACCACCCACCCACCCCTCCCGAAAAAAAATCTTGAGCTTGGAACCCCCCCCCCAACCTGGAAAAAAATCTTTGATCCGTCCTTGCCTGGGTACCTGCACAAATGGATGAATATGTGAATTTAGGTGGTTATATCCAATTGTAGAATAGGAGCAAATTTCGAAGAATTCAACAACAGAAACATGCAGGCAAGTAGATTTCCAAATGTGTCCCCCTATCTAATGTGATCTTTGACAATATGTTTTGCATTTTTTATGCCGGAGGCGGTCGTATATTGGCGTCATTTTCTCCGTCTGTCCATCCATCCGTCCGTATGTATGTATGTAAGTCCACTTTTCTTGTCAACGCAGCTCCTCCGAAGTTTCTGGCTGGATCTTTTTGAAACTTGGCCAATGTTATTACCTTAATGGGTGGATGAGTATGAAGAAAGGATTTTATGGTTCATTGATTTTTGCCTGAGTTATGCTCCTTAAAACTTAGTCTATGGAGCTTATTGAAATTGCAGCCTTGCAGCCTTGCGGTGTACATTGTTACTATGGCACTCTTGTTTGTAATTGCATAAGCCTTTGACTGTCTAGATTATGCTGAATTATCAATACAAGTTTACAGCCAAAAATAATTCTCGAGTAAATTTACAGGGATGTAAGTTGTTGAAATTTTATATATCTTTCAATTTTTGGTTAGAAAACTTTGTGAAAAATAAGAAATTGCTTGTTACAAGCAATTTCTTCATATTTCACAATGCTTTCAAAAGCCTTTTTCTTCTAGGTTGTCAAAAGGGGTTAATGTGTGTTAATTGGTAAACACCCATTTTGTTGAATCAGTTTTCAAACTGGAACAGTTCAAATATATGCGAATAATTGGGAGTGGGTTAACCCATTCCCGCCTTTTGATACCCAACAAGATAAAGGGCTTTGAAAAATATTGTGGAAAACAAAGACATTTTTGTCATATCTTAATTTTGACAAGTCTTAATCACGTGGATAATCATGTGATGCAATAATTACTGAATATCTTCAATAACTTTGTTAATACGGGACCGATTTGAATTCGGTTTGAAGCAGAAAATGTGGACAGACATCACGCATTAGATGGACATGGTTGATTTTTGAAAAATCAACTGATAAAAAAGTTATTGAAGATAAACCAAAATTTTGGCTTATCTTCAATAACTTTTTATCAGATGATTTTTTAAAAATCTATGTTATTCCTGACATTTTTCCACCTTCTCTGCTTCAAACCGAATTCAAATTGGTCAAGCATTTACAAAGTTATTGAAGATTATAGGAAATTCTAAGTCACATGATTATACACCGTGTTAATATTGTTGTTGTTTTTCTTGTAGGTGTGGCATGTGTAGATCCTGGCTATCCGGCCGGCGGTGACATCATAGCGACCTCATTTGCACGCAGCTCGGTTGTGTCGTTCGTTTGTAATCGCACGGGTTATACACTATCAAGCGACGTTACAGATCTGACTTGTCAGGGATCAACCTGGTCTGGAAGTTTTCCTGTAAACATACAGGGGTGTATCGGTAAGTTTACAGTGATCAATAGCAATGAATTTTGTTCTTAAAATAGACTTGCTTTACCGTTATGTTTTGATAAACCATCAGTGTTGTTATAAAATCTCATAACTACGGCTTCAATAAAGACATAGACATAGACATAGACATAGACATATTTTATTCAAGTATTTAGGCCAATGGCCCATGATACAATATACAATACAAACATGAAAACATGAGTGACATAACAAAGATAATTCTGCAATTTAATGATTAACAAATATAATTACTTTTCTACCAATAACATAATTTTATATCGATAGTTAAAAGCCGTAGTTACAAGATTTTATAACAACACCTTGGAAATACTATTGTTTGTCTGAAATTATGTCACGGTTAAATAGATAAAATGGTTCCCTATTTTGAAACTTTGGCTCATAGGCCAATGGCGCACCAGTAGAACTAACCTGGGCCATAAGCCAGAGATGCGTTTTTTAGAGCAATATTTCTTAAGATATCTTGAGATAATCAATATGCTAAAATGTTGTCTGTGCTATTTTGCTAACAAATTTGACCCAAGTTACATCCACTTTGTCATCTGCAGCAGGGACGCGGCCTTAGCGCAGTTGGTTGCACATTTGCCTCTCATTCGAGAGGTCCCGGGTTCGATACCCGGCCGCGGCTAATACCCTTTCTGACAAAATTGTCACCCACCAATGGGTTTGAAATCGTTAACCTAAGTGGGCGAGCAGATTTAGGCTCGGTAAGGGTGTTGTGGTAGTACTGGTTTGAGAAATAACAGGAATCCATGGGTAGCAGCTCCAGCCGCCGCGATATGACCCTGGTAGTTGAAAACGGCGTAAAACCCCATTAAACTGATCTGCAGCAGCTTTCAAATTGAAACACCCTAAATATTTGCTGTTTGGGAAAATTTTAACCTATTACCACACATTGACTCTTTTTGACTCCCTGAAAGAAAAAGGCTTTAGAAAACATTGTGGAAAATAAAGAAACTGTTTGTGCCAAGCAATTTCTTCATTTGCCAAAATGATTTTTACCCCCAAAGGACCAGAAATTCTTAAATTCCATTCATTTGAAATAGTCATCTGCAATATTTTTGAATTTGGGCCAGTCTAAAATTTTTCCGTTTGGGAAAGTTTTTGATTTATTTCCATCTATTCTACAGATACTGAAGTACCAGAATTCTCCGGACCCTGTGGATCGAGCATAACTCTTGACAGATACGAGTTTGTGCCGTCAAATCTTCCTGCTGTTTCTGCGACAGACAATACGGGCGTCCGACTCAGCACCATTTTTCCGGAGAACGCGAATTACTCACTGTACATTGAGTCTCCATTGACGGTCAGATATCAGGCGTTTGATTACAGGAATAATGATCCAACTTGTGAAATCAGTATCAATATAAGAGGTAAGTATATCCTGTCCCATATAAGACCTGAGGCGTATTCTGTAGAGCAAGATTTTTTAAGATGTTTTATAAGATAAAGTGTTCTTTAGAGCATGAATTTTAAGTCTTTCAATGGGAGGCGCCATTACTCTTTCAATACTGTTGAAACAATATTAAGGAGAATTGTGTGAGTTGTTCCAAATGTTCTGTTATTCAAAAACCTCGGTTTTTTTATTGCTCCAACCTTTATACAAATATATATATATTTATATAAAGTATGAAGTACTTGGAACACTTTGGCCAGAATCTTTGCCTTAAAGGCACTATATCTAAAACATTTTAAGATATCTTTAAAAATATTTGTTCTAAATATAGCGCCTCTGGTTTTGACGTCCTTGGAAGAAATTGTTTGGGAAAAACTTTGGGACAAAAGAAGAAAATGCAAATAACAAACATTTTTATGCCCTCGTATCGAAAGATTGATGAGTTCATATTAACATAGAAATGTAAGAAATCCAAACCCCATGTTGTGGGTACTCATTTGAATCGTCTCAATATGTGGTTTAATGAAGAATAAATGAAATATTGCATTTTGAAAAATCCATCAACCCCTCTTATTTGTGTAACTATGGGTAATAGGGAACAATTTTATCCAGATAATTGTGACTTAATTTCGGGCAACATTAGTATTTCGTGGACGTTGTTATAAAATCTCATAATTACGGCTTGATTCAAGCCGTAGTTATGAGATTTTACGACAACACTGATGGATTATCAAAACATAACTGTAAACCCAGTCTATTTTTAGCATAAAATTCATTACTTTTCTTGTTTATACTTTACAGATGAGACCCCACCGACCATCCTTTGCCCGAACCTACAAAACATTTTCTTGGATTCGGAAGAGGATTTCGAGCTTTTTGATACGATTGCTTCTTTGTTTACAAGAAATGACAACATTGGGGTTCAATCGTTTGGAATTATAACCCCACTTCCAAAGGATAATTTTACGATTATGGATTTGTACGAAACATTTACTTACGAGGCAATAGTGAGGGACGCAGCAAATAATAATGACACCTGCAAAGGTCAAGTCTTTGTGCAACGTAAGTTGGTCTTATTTTAAAGTGACATTTCACAATTATTTTTTCATAAATTTACTTTTAGTTTTATCTGAAAGAGCAAACTTTCTTATGAAAATCCTGAAAATTTTAAGTTCAACTATTGAACCGTTTACAAGAAATATATACTTTTGTGCTAAAATTAAACAAATTGTTGTGGAAAAACAGTTCAGATTTATATAAAATTTGTCATTTCTGTCTCAACTTTAAAGGTGTATTTTTCACTTATAAATAACAACTTCAAACAAGAGGACCATGATGGTCCTAAATCGCTCACCTGAATCAAGATGACAAGAGTGATAATGGCAATTTTGTCAAATTCAAAGGCATGAAACTTATAAGGACTTTCTGTTTGGAAACAATTAAGAAATAATTTTGTTCCAATCGATCCTGTAAGGTTGGGTATGAATTAGCACAATTATTGAGTTAGTTAATTTTCAACAATTATTTCATGATTTCGCAATGTACAACATAGGGCTAACTTTCAAAGCATACTGATCTGTTAGAGATTGATCATTTATGATAGGCTCAATTAACAAGATTTTGCCTGTGATTGATAGAATTTAGTGAAAGATTACCATCTGATAAGCTAAGGCTAATCCCTTATTTGTTTACATAAGATAAACATGGGGCCAGCCTGAGAGCAACAGATAAGGGAAATAGAAAATTGGCCCAATGGTTTATTTTTAAAGAATTTTCTTATTATTTCTCTAAGTCTGATAAGCCCTTCCTCCCTGCCATGCCCACATTTTTTGACCAATGGAAAAATTTGTGAACACATTTTGAAAAGAGTAACTCAAGGAACATTCGAGTAAAGTCTGGTTCAATTGGGCACAATGGTTGATTTTTAAAGAATTTTCTTATGATTTCTTTAAGTCCGATAAGCCCCTTCCTAATTGCCACTCCCACATTTTTTGACGAATCAAAAATCCGCGAAAAAGTTTTGAGAAGGGTCACTCAAGGAACCTTCCAGCAAAGTCTGCTTCAATTGGGCACTATGGTTGATTTTTAAAGAATTTTCTTATGATTTCTCTAAGTCTAATAAGCCCCTTTCTCCCTGCCAAGGCCACAATTTTTTACAAATAAAAAGATTTGTGGTCAAATTTTGAAAAGAATGACTCAAGGCACATTCCTGCAAGGTCTGGTTCAAATTGGCCCAATGGTTGATTTTTAAAGAATTTTCTTATGATTTCTTCAAGTCTGATAAGCCCCTTTCTCCCTGCCAAGGCCACAATTTTTTACAAATAAAAAGATTTGTGGTCAAATTTTGAAAAGAATGACTCAAGGCACATTCCTGCAAGGTCTGGTTCAAATTGGCCCAATGGTTGATTTTTAAAAGAATTTTCTTATGATTTCTCTAAGTCTAATAAGCCCCTTTATCCCTACCACGGCCATGTTTTTTTTTTTCAAATGTAAAATTTCTGAACAAATTTTGAAAAGAATGACTTAAGGCACATTCCTGCCAAGTATGGTTCAAATTGGCCCAATGGTTGATTTTTAAAGAATTTTCTTATGATTTCTCCAAGTCTGATAAGCCCCTTTTTCCCTGCCACGGCCACAATTTTTGACAAATGAAAAAAAATTGTGAACAAATTTTGAAAAGAGAGACTCAAAGAACATTCCTGCAAAGTCTGCTTCAAATTGGCCCAATGGTTAATTTTCAAAGAATTTTCTAATGATTTCTCTAAGTCTAATAAGCCCCTTTCTCCCTGCCACGGCCACATTTTTTGACAAATATAAAAATTTGTGAACAAATTTTGAAAAGAGTGACTCAAGGAATATTCCTGCCCAGTTGGATTCAATTGGGCCCAATGGTTGATTTTTAAAGAATTTTCTTATGATTTCTAGTCTGATAAGCCCCTTTCTGCCTGCCACACCCACATTTTTTGACAAATCAAAAATTCACGAACAAGTTTTGAAAGGTATCACACAAGGAACATTCCTGCCAAGTTTGGTCAAAATTGGTCCAATGGTTCAGGAGAAGAAGATGTTGAAAGAAATTGTGAACGGACCGACGGACGGACGGACAGATGGACGGACGGACGACGGACAAAAAGCGACCACAATAGCTCACCTTGAGCACTTCGTGCTCAGGTGAGCTAAAAACTGATAGCCTTTATAGGTATTAGATTAATCAATATGTGCATCAAGACGTACTTTAAAAAATGAAACTGGAATGTTATGTCCCTTTAACCATTTTCCAAACAATAAAATTTAAGGATGGTGCAAATAGAATGCTACTGCAGACAACGAAATGAATGTTGCTAATTTCTTTATTTTCGGCAATGTTTTCCACCTAAAGAGACCAAAATTTGTAAAGTTAAATTCACTTCGAATTGTTGTCTGCAACACCTTCAAATTTAGATCTGTCTAAAATTTTGCCATCTGGTAATGAGTGAACCCTTTCCCAAACAAAAACTGGTTTTGACGTTGCTAAAAGAAAATGCTTGGGAAAATATTGAGACAAAAGAAGAAACTGCTGATAACCAGCAGTTTCTCCTTTTGTCTCAATATTTTCTCTGCTATATTGTGTACTACACACATCATATCTTTATTCACATATTATTTGTTCTCTGCAACTGCTTTCAAATTAGACCACCCTAAAATTTTGGGAAAGGGTTAACCCATTACCACACAGTGACTCGTTTTGACTCCCCACAAGAAATTGGCTAGGGAAAACATTGTGGAAAATGAAGAAATTGCTTGTGACAAGAGATTTCTTCATTTTCCACAAAGTTTTCTTACACAAAATGGAAATATTTTTAAAATTGCATCAAATTTAAATTGTCGTCTGCAATATCTTTCAAATTGGAACAGTTCAAAATGTGTTGTTTGGTAATGGATTAACTGTCAGACTCTGGTTTTACAGCACGGCCAGGTTGTAATGTCCTTGGTTACACGACCCCGTTGAATTCCGTGAAGACGTGCACGCCCACTCAGACCGGCCTTTCATGTACCATAACATGCGACAACGGATACACATTCCAAACGTCCCCGGGGAAAACTATCAATGTGAATTGCAACAATGGCGTCTGGGATACTGAACCGGTTCCTGCTTGTGTTCAGGGTAAGTCCTGTTTGTTTAATTGTGAATATAAGTTTTTAAATGTACTGATGGTTTGATTTTTATGCTCCCCTAAAAAAAATTTGAAGAATCATAATTATTATGATCATGTTCACCAGATATTATGACTATTCATACAAAAGTAACTTTAGAGATACATGTAGTTTGGTAAAGTTAGTATATCAAAAATAAGCAAAATCTGAGATTGACAGAAGAAAGAATACAGAAATTCTACAAATTATACATAATTTAATGATCCCCAAAATGTTCTGTCCTTGGTCCATTTAAAGTACATGCAAAATTTCGTTTTGATCTGATCTACACAGAAAAAGGTATTCAACTTCAAAGTGGAAATTCACTTCTTGTGTTAATTTACCCCACCCTTTTTGTTAGCCATTATCTCCAAATATAAGCAATTATCAGATTTTTAGCTCCACTGGCCTTTCAGGCCATCGGGCTATTGTCATAGCGGTGTGTCCGTCGTGCGTCTGTCCGTCCGTGCGTCCGTCCGTCCGTGCGTCCGTAAACTTTTTCTTTAAAAATCTTCTCCTCAGAAACTACTGGATGGATTTCAACCAAACTTCACAGGAATGATCCTTGGGTGACCCTCTCTCAGATTCCTACAATTAGTTTGGATTGAACTAGAATAACTTGAGTTATCTGCCCTTGAATGTCAAAAAAAGCTGGTTTTGACTTTATTTTTACTCTAAAATCTACAAATATTAACCAATCAAGACAAAACTTGGACAGAATATATATAAGCATGATATCCTGCCTGGGTTCAATTTTCAGCTTGATCGGAATTTTACATCATGAGTTATGTGCCCTTGAATTTGACAAAATTTTCATTTTTTGACTTTGTTTTCACTCTAACAACCACAATTGTTAACCAATCAAGATGATATTTGGACAGAATCTTGTTGACAACAAGATCTTGCTTTTGTGTAATTTTCAGGATGATTGCATTACTACAATGTGAGTTATGTGCCCTAGAAATTGACAAAATTTCAGTTTTCAACACTTTTTTAACTTTTGTGGCCACATATATAGATTAATACTGACAAAATTTGGACAGACCATAAGATCTTGCTCGAGTTTAATATTCAGCTTGATTATTGTGGTGTTCAAGACATAAATTATCAAGTCAAAATCATATTTTTAGATCAGAATGTCTTTATTTTCATGACCACTATGATAAATACACAATCGCAACTTCTTGAACTAATTATCATAAAGAAAAACAACTCTTACTGAACTTTAAATTGCTCATATCAAAAGTTACTTCCCTTAGTCTACCACAATTATCAACTCACATATTGAATTATGTGCCCTTGAATTTGGCATAATGACAGTTTTCAACTTTATCATCACTCTAAAAATCCCCAAAATATTAGTCAATCATTTACCTTCTTTTTGCTTTGACCACATAATTGCTTCTCTTTACTTTGTTTCTGCTCTAAGAATCACAAGAATTTTAAAATATATCAGTTTAAGCATTAAGATAAATTTGTCAAATTTTTTATAGTAAACCACAAGAAATTCAGGCCTGTGGAGCGACTCAAGACCTTCAGGTCTTTCTAGTTTACACATACAAATTAAAGGTATTAGATAACCCTATAAATTCACAGAATTTAAAGAAAATCTATTTTTTAGCCCTATTTGCGACCCATCCTTTAGAACACCCTGATCCCCTCTTATGTATGACTCTGGTCAGGTAATGACCTTCGATTTTATTTCATGTTTATAGACAGAACCAAGCCAGATATCATATGTCCATCGTCACGAGTGATTCGAATTACGGAAGAAGGTGAACGACAACTCATAGATTTTGGAAGTCTTCTCAATGCAGGCCAAGGATATTCCGAATCCGACTTGAACACAATAAGTACTAGGATGACGGACCCAATGAGCAAGAATTTTACGTCCGCCGACCTCTATCGGACGACTGAGGTGACGCTTACCGTCGAAGATTTGGCGGAAAATGAGGCAGAATGTCGATTCCAGTATAATGTGCTACGTAAGTAGAAGGCATCTAATCCTTTGACCCATTACCACATTATTAACACATTGCTAAACTGCAAATCTGGACTTGTCCAAATTCAAAGATGCTGCAGACGACAATTTCAAGCGGACAATGTTTGTGATCTTTTGGTATTTTGGTGAAGAAAACATTGTGGGAAATGAAGAAATTGCTTGTTACAAGCAATTTCTTCATTTTCCACAAGGTTTTTCCAAAGTCTGTTATCTTGTTGGGCGTCAAAAAGCTTCACTATGTGGGAATGGGTTACGAATTCACTATTTGGGAATGGGTTACGAATTCACTATTTGGGAATGGGTTACGAATTCACTATGTGGGAATGGGTTACAAATTCACTATTTGGGAATAGGTTACAAATTCACTATTTGGGAATGGGTTACGAATTCACTATTTGGGAATGGGTTACGAATTCACTATGTGGGAATGGGTTACGAATTCACTATTTGGGAATGGGTTACGAATTCACTATGTGGGAATGGGTTACAAATTCACTATTTGGGAATGGGTTACAAATTCACTATTCGGGAATGGGTTACGAATTCACTATTTGGGAATGGGTTACGAATTCACTATTTGGGAATGGGTTACAAATTCACTATTTGGGAATGGGTTACAAATTCACTATTTGGGAATGGGTTACGAATTCACTATTTGGGAATGGGTTACAAATTCACTATTTGGGAATGGGTTACGAATTCACTATGTGGGAATGGGTTACAAATTCACTATTTGGGAATGGGTTACAAATTCACTATTTGGGAATGGGTTACGAATTTACTATTTGGGAATGGGTTACAAATTCACTATTTGGGAATGGGTTACGAATTCACTATGTGGGAATGGGTTACGAATTCACTATGTGGGAATGGGTTACGAATTCACTATGTGGGAATGGGTTACAAATTCACTATTTGGGAATGGGTTACGAATTCACTATGTGGGAATGGGTTACGAATTCACTATTTGGGAATGGGTTACGAATTCACTATGTGGGAATGGGTTACGAATTCACTATTTGGGAATGGGTTACAAATTCACTATTTGGGAATGAGTTACGAATTCACTATGTGGGAATGGGTTACGAATTCACTATTTGGGAATGGGTTACGAATTCACTATGTGGGAATGGGTTACGAAGTAATCTGATCACCATGATTCACTGTGGGACTGGAATGGTAGTTAACCCTTTCCCAAACAAGACCTGGTTTTGACGTCCCTGATAGAAAAGGCTTGGGAAACATTTAAGCAAAAAAAGAAACTGCTGATAGCCAGCAGTTTCTCCTTTTGTTTCAATATTTTCCGTGCCATATTTTTACACAAATCCTATCTTTAATAACATCTATGTATTTTGTCATTTGTGGCAGTTTTTGAAGTAGATCACCATAAAATTTTGTTGTTCTGGAAAGGGTTAAGACGAGTAATAAACCATGGTGGAAAATTGCAGTGATTCCACTGGTTTGTGTTGAAAAAACATCATGGCGGCCATCTTGATTTTCAATCTGAAACCACTCGAAATTCAATTCCGTTGAGTTTGAGTTTATTTGGGTTTTACGCCGTTTTCAACTACCAGGGTCATATCGCGGCGGCTGGAGCACCTACCCATGGATTCCTGTTGTTTCTCAAACCAGTACTACTACAATACCCTTACCGAGCCTCCAGCTGCTCGCCCACTTAGGTTAACGATTTCAAACCCATTGGTGGGAGACAATTTTGTCAGAAAGGGTATTAGCTGCGGCCGGGTATCGAACCCGGGACCTCTCAAATGAGGGTCAGATGCGCTACCAACTGTGCTAAGGCCGCGGCCTCAATTCCGTTGATGTGTTATAAAAGACAAAAAACACGCGAGCTGAACTGTAGATGTTATTGCCCATGTTTCAAACCCATAGAGCAGAACAACCATATATATAGATTGATTGCTGCAACTTATAAATCAGTGGCGGATCTAGAGGAATTCAGGATGTTCAAACGAACCCCCCTCTTTGTAGCCTGATTATTTCATTTTCATGCAGAAATTCAGTTAAAATAGTATAATACTAGGAAAACGAACCTGCTATTTGTATATTCGAACCCCTCTCACAGAAATCCTGGACCTGTCATTATATTTAGATTAGCAGGTGAAATTATATAACAATACAACTTTCATTTTATGCATTAATATTGTAAATCACACCTGCAAATAGGGAACAATTTTATCCAGTTATGTATGACGTAATTTCTGATAAACAAATAGTATTTCGTGGGTGTTCTTACAAAATCTTGTTACTACGGCTCGATTCAAATGGTAGTGACGAGATTTTGTAACAACACCAACGGTTTATTTAAACATATTGGTAAACCAAGTCTAATTTTAGCACAGAACTCATTGCTCTTCATCAATTTTGTTTTTTTGCAGCGTCAGTTTGTTCTCCCCTTTCTCTACCTACACCTATTTTCGGGAAACCGAATGTCTGCACACGACGATCAGTTGGTTTTACGGGTTACGACTGTACGCTAGAGTGTCAAGATGGATATGTTTTGAGAGGACACGGGAACATAAAGACAATCTCGTGTGACGATGGCAACCCCTGGCCAGAAATCCACCCAGGATGTATTTTAGGTGAGTATAGATTATGGATTTCTCAAGAAGCAAAAAGTTGGACAGTTCCACAGTTAAAGATGTTACAGATGATGATTTGAAGTGAATGAAATTTTACATTTTTTTGCTCTTTTTGGATAGAAAACATTGTGGAAAATGAAGAAATTGCTTTTCACGTGTAATTTCTTCATTTTTCACCATTTTTTTCAAAGCTTTTATTGTTTGTTTAGTCAAAAAGTGTGTCAGAATTGGCTAACTTTGTTGTCAGCTACCTCTTTGAATTTAGACTTGTCCAAATATTGTTGTATGGGGAAGTGTTAACCCCTTTCTTAACAAAACCTTGTTTTGACGTCCCTAGCAGAAATGGCTTGATGGTCAGCAAAAATTTTTCCTTTTGCCTCAATATTTACCTATCTGTATTTATTCTATCTTGAAACCCATTTTGTAGTCTGCATCATCTTTCATTCCCAAACAGGGTTAGTTTAGGGTGGTCCAATTCAATGCTGCAGACAGACAATTTTACATTAAAGTGACATTTCACATTTATTTCATTTTTTTAAAGTATGGCTTGATGGAAAGAGTGTTTATTCTAATGCCTAGAAATGCCATCAGTTTTTTATACGCCGCCGGAGGCGGACGTATATTGGCGTCATCTTCTCCGTCTGTCCGTCCGTCCGTCCGTCTGTCCGTCCGTCCATCCGTCCGTCCGTCCGTCCACTTTTCTTGTCAATGCAACTCCTCCTAAGTTTCTGGCTGGATCTTCTTGAAACTTGGTCAATGTTATCACCTCAATTGGTAGATGTGCATGAAGGAAGGATTTTATGGTTCATCGATTTTTGCCTGAGTTATGCCCCTTAAAAACTTAGTCTCTGGGGCTTATTGAAATTGCAGCCTTGTCAACGCAACTCCTCCTAAGTTTCTGGCTGGATCTTAATGAAACTTGGTCAATGTTATCACCTCAATTGGTAGATGTGCATGAAGGAAGGATTTTATGGTTCGTCGATTTTTGCCTGAGTTATGCCCCTTAAAAACTTAGTCTCTGGGGCTTATTGAAATTGCAGCCTTGTCAACGCAACTCCTCCTAAGTTTCTGGCTGGATCTTAATGAAACTTGGTCAATGTTATCACCTAAATTGGTAGATGTGCATGAAGGAAGGATTTTATGGTTCGTTGATTTTTGCCTGAGTTATGCCCCTTAAAAACTTAGTCTCTGGGGCTTATTGAAATTGCAGCCTTGTCAACGCAACTCCTCCTAAGTTTCTGGCTGGATCTTAATGAAACTTGGTCAATGTTATAACCTTAATTGGTAGATGTGCATGAAGGAAGGATTTTATGGTTCATTGATTTTTGCCAGAGTTATGCCCCCTTCAATCTTAGTCTCTGGGGCTTATTGAAATTGCAGCCTTGTCAATGCAACTCCTCCTAAGTTTCTGGCTGGATCTTAATGTCACTTGTTCAATGTTATCACCTCAATTAGTAGATGTGCATGTAGGAAGGATTTTATGGTTCATTGATTTTTTCCAGAGTTATGCCCCCTGAAAACTTAGTCTCTGGGGCTGAAACTTGGTGAATGTTATTACCTTAATTGGTAGATGTGCATGAAGTAAGGATTTTATGGTTCATTGATTTTTGCCTGAATTATGCCCCCTTCAATCTTAGTCTCTGGGGCTTAATGATATTTTAGCCTCGTGAACGCAATTCCTTCCAGGTTTTTCACTGGATATTTATAAAAACCTTTTTGTGAACACATTTTTTTACAGGTTTTTCAGTGAATATTTATAAATCGTTGTCAATGTCATTTTTTTGTCTCAAGTTTTATAAGTGGCGGCGTATATTGTGACGATGGCACTCTTGTTTTAAGTTGTTATATATAAGCGAAAAATATGCCTTTAAAGTTGAGACAGAAATTACAAATTCTATTTAAATCTGAACTGTTGTCCACAACAATTTGTTTCATTTTAGCACATAAATATATATTTCTCGTAAACGGTTCAATATTTTGGCTTGAACTTTTCAGAATTTTCATAAGAAAACATGCTCTTTCAGATAGAATAAAAGTAAAATTTATGTAAAAATAATTGTGAAATGTCACTTTAATGAAATTAGACTGTGTACAATTTAGCAAAGAAAATGGCTGTGGGATTACAGGCATCAATTAGGATTTATGAAAACAAATTACCTTATAAGAAAAACTTGAATCTTTATTGTTGATCAATTTATGATATACAATCTATTTTAACCCAATACCACACAGATACGCCTTTTGACGTTCAACAACATAAAGGCTTTGGAAAGCATTGTGGAAAATGAAGAAATTGCTTGTAACAAGCAATTTCTTCATTTTCCACAATGTTTCTAACGAAGAAATATGAAATAATCTAAAATTTTGTACACATCAAATTATCGTGAGGAACGCATTTCAATTTGGACCAGTCCAAACTTTTGCCGTCTGGTAAGGGGTTAAGGTTCTGGAGACATAATATGTCATCACATAAATAAATCTTATTATTTTTAATCGCAGTTAAAAATTAGGTATTTTGACTGCTGTGTTCAACATGTTAACGCTTTCGATTGTGAAATGACAGTCTATGCATTATACTGAAACCAATTTTCAAATGCTTTATGAGAAAATCAGCAAAATCTTTAATTTTCTAAAGTTGACCTTGAATCAAATTCTATCTCTGACAGCATCAATTTTGTAGACTGCTTCAGCTTTTAAATTGGCATTTGGTAAAGGGTTAATATAATTTTGTTGTCAACAACCCTTTTGAATTTCAGCTAGTCCAAGTTTTGTTGTGTAGGAAAGGGTAACAATACTTATTTCTGTCTTTCAGATACAACTCCCCCCAAAATCACATGCCCGCAATCACGCACCCTATATGTGGCTAGCTCAACAGAAAGATACAATGTCACATTCGGACAAGGCAATTTTGTTGGCGTTGCCACTGACATTGGCGGAACTCCGTCCATCGTGTACAATCCAACCTTCCTTGAAGTTAGCAGTGCACTTATACGGGATCCACCGCAGCGCTACGTTGTCTCCATGACGGCCACTGACCTTGCTAACAATGAAGAAACTTGTCTTTTCAGCATTATTGTGTTACGTAAGTTCATGGATAATTGCATGATTCAACAATTTCAAAAAATCATCAATAATTTTGTTGATAGGGAACTTATTTGAATTCAATTGAAGCAGAAAAGGTGGACAGTTGCATGCATTAGATTGACTTGGTGGATTTTTAAAAAATCAGCTGATAAAAAAGTTATTGAAGATCAACCACAACTTTGGTTGATCTTCAATTACTTTTGTATCAGTTGATTTTTCAAAACTCCTTTACATCCAGCTCATTCCTGATATTTTCACACCTTCTCTGCTTCAAATCAAATTTAAATTTGTCAAATATTAACAAAAATATTAATGATTTTCTGAAATTCTGAGTCACATGATTAACCACCGTAATGTTACTGTTTTGATGTTTGTAACGACTTTACAATTTTAGGGGATCAAAACATGTAGACAATGCATACTATTTATATGGTATGCGGTAAAAATGCCAGAGGTAAAATTGCCATATGCAAAATTGCCATAGGTAAATTAGCCATAGGTAAATTAGCCATACCCAAAATGGTAAATTAGCCATAGGTAAAATTGCCATAGGTAAAATTGCCAGACTCCCATTAAAAAGTGTGTTTTCTTCTATTTTCTACACAGAATTTTGATTATGATGTTATAATTTGAAAATTTTGATTTAATAATTTAATAATTTGAAAATTTTGATTTAGTAATTTAATAATTTGAAAATTTTGATTTTTTTTTAACAGGAGGGTTACCCCTAAATAATGGATTTTTGTTGAAATAAAGTTACAAATATATTTTTTGTGTATAAATTAAGTAGTGACTATTTATTATGAAGTAGAATGGTTTTATGACATTATTTTTGGATCATTTATTCACTTTTCATTATAATTATCGAGAACTTTGGTTTTGTATTTCAATATTGAATGAAATTTGACACACATTTTAAAGAGTTTCTTTTTATCCTAAATTCAACCATAAGTTCTGTTTTCTCAAAATTTTAGTTATATTTATGCAAAGAGTGTTGTTTAGTTATATGTATTATTTCAGAAACATATTATGACAGTTCAGTAATTTAATTGACATACCTGCCAAGTTTTCAAAATTTCCATGGGGGAGATTGCGCGTTTTTCAGAAATTTGCGCCAAATTTTAACCGATTTCAGCGCACGCAAAAATTCCTTCAATATTTTCATGGGGGAGATTTTTCTGAAAGAACATTAGAAATAAATAAGATAGATCTAGTTGAATGATGTTGCAAGCTATTTAGGTATTTCATCAATGAATTTCTCCTTTTTACACAATGTTTTCTACTCATGTTTGTTTTCTTTTTTACCAAAAAGCACTCTTCTTACACATCTATCTATCTTTATATACTGCCTAACTCCCCTTTCGGATATTACTGGCAGGTACTGGCACAATTTTGAAACAAAAATTTGAAACTTATTCATTGAGATTTCAGTAGCCTGTGTAGCAGGAAAATCGATTTTGTTGCACCAAGCCATTTGTTCCTTTGACACAATGTTTTTTACCTGACAGGTTGTACATAAGCAGCCCTTTCTCTCAACTTCATATCATAACTCAATAATCTCATCATTCTCCTTCAACAATCTGCTTAAAAGTCTAATATCTCTCGTTTTCAAAAAGTGTGAAAAGCTGGTTTTGTTTACCTATTAATGGCGGTGGTTTCATCAAGGGCAAGAACTGCGTTTTCCAAGATCAAAGTATAAAATTTGCAGGGAGATAAATCTTGAAAACAAAGAACTCTTCAATCACCGATAGGTTTTGGTAATCTAAAAACACTTATTCAGGTGTTGATTTACTGTAAAGGGGACCCGATTTAAAGGCATCAGTGATTAACACATTGCAGGCCTGAATAGCGGTCATAATTACCCCATAATTAGGTCAAATCACACTCGCCTGGAAAGGTCATAAACTGTTAGGATGTGTGAAAACGGGGTGAAAAACATCGTAACCATTCTTTCTTTACACCATAGATAAGATATTTTAACATATCTATAGGATTAAGATAAAGTTTTCCCGATTACACCCTTCACTCTAGTTTTCCGATTATGACTGGAAGACAAAATGAAAACCTTTTGTTATGTTTTTATAATGACGCTAAGCGTGAGACCTGTACAAAATCGTGATTTTTGCACTTTTTTTGAAAAACGATCGTGAGATCGTGTTTAGATATCAAAATCGTGATATCACGCCTAAATCGTGAAACTTGGCAGGTATGAATTGAAGATACTATCACTTGGGACTTATTGGTGTGAATGTCATGTCACATTTACTGTTTATTGTCAGTCATGCTATCATCCCTTATCCCCTTTTCAAAACAACAGATTTTTACTATTTTAAACCTTTCCCAAACGAAAAAAAATTAGGGTGATCCATTTTGGAAGTTGCTGCTGACGACAAAAGAGATGTTGTTAATGATAGATTTTGTGTATAATATACCATGGAAAATATTGAGACAAAAGGAGAAACTGCTGGTTATCAGCAATTTCTTCTTTTGTTTTAATGTTTTCCAAAGCCTTTTCTATTACGGACGTCTAAACCAGGTCTTGTTTGGGAGAGGGTTAACAAAGCTGTTGAAAACCTTGTTATAGCTAAGTAAAATAAAGAGAAATCCTGGATCCAAACAAGACCCTTGTAGAAATGTTTTTGGTAAACTTTGAGAGAACAGAGGAAATTGGTTATATCAGCAATTTTCCATTTTCGCTCAATATTTCATTTGATATGACACACAATTCCTTCTTTTGACACCAACCTTGTCATCTATATGAAAAGAATAAAATGTTGATAACCAGGATTTTCGTCTACCTATTTCCATCGATTGTCACGTTTGTTCTTTTATTTAACAATAGGAGAAATCGGTGATATCCAAAAATGTATTGGGTTGTCCAAATTAAAAGTTGCTGCATATGACAATTGGCTATCAATTAGCATGGAATATTGTGATCTAGTTCATACAAAAATATTGAGGCAAAAGGAGAAAAATGATGTTTATCAGCTTTTCCTTCTATTGTCCTTCTATTGTCTCAATGTTTTCACAAGCCTTCTCTAATAGGGTCCTCAAAACTAGTTCTTGTTTGAGAAATAATTACAAAAAGGCGGGTCATTTAATTATATTTTGTTAAAGTGTGACCAATTCTTTTTCATGTCTGACCTTTAATTTCTATTTCATGTTCAATTGACAATTAACTTATGTGCTTTATAAATAGGTGAGGCAATCAAATGGACAATTAAAGGATTTACATAACTAAAAATATAACTAAAAATTTAGAGAATACACAAACTTAAAATAGTACCAATATGGTATAAATGTAAATGGTGGTTGGTTGAATTTAGGATGAAAAAACTCTTTAAAATGTGTGTCAAATTTCATTCAAGATTGAATTACAAACCCAAAGTTCTCGAACAATAATTATAATGAAAAGTGGATAAATGAACCAAAAATAATATTATAACACCATTCTACTTCAAAATAAATAGTAACTACTTTATTATACACAAAAAAATATTGACTTTATTTCAACAAAATCCATTATTTGGGGGTAAACCCCCCCCCCCCCCCCCCCCTGTTAAAAAAAATCAAAATTTTCAAATTATTTTAACCCCTTACCAAACAAGACCTGGTTTTGACATCCCCAGTAGAAAAGGTGTGAGAAAACATTGAGGCAAAAGAAGAAATTGCTGATAATCATCAATTTCTCCTTTTGCCTCAATATTTTCTAAACTAAAATTATCACAAATTTTATCCTTTTCAGCGTCAATTTAGTCGTCAGCATCAGCTTTCAAGTTGGACAACTCCGAATTTTTGTTGTTTGGGAAAAGGTTAAAAAATATAAAATCAACTCTTTCAAATTATTAGCTCACCTGAGCACAAAGTGCTCAAGGTGAGCTATTGTGATCACTTTTTGTCCGTCGTCCGTCTGTCTGTCTGTCTGTCTGTCTGTCCGTCCACAATTTCGTGTTTACACTCTAGCATCTACAAATATAAGCCAATCTTGACCAAACTTGGTCAAAATATGTATGGCCATAAGATCTCGGATGAGGTTGATTATGGGTCAGATCGAACCAGAAAGTCAGGAGTTATCTGCCCTTGAATGCGAAAAATACCTAGTTTTGACATTGTTTACACTCCAGCATCTGCAATTATTAATCAATCAAGACAAATCTTGGACATAATGTTGCAGACCATAAGATCTCGGATGAGCTTGATTTTCAGTCTTATCGGACCAGAAAGACGAGAGTTGTGTGCCCTTGAATTTGACAAAATAGCCATTTTCGGCTGTTTTTTACCTTGTTTACTCTCTAGAATCTACAATTATTCATCAATCAAGACAAAACTTGGACACAATGTTTGGGACCATGAGATCTCGGATGAGTTTGATTTTCAGTCTTATCTGATCAGAACGTCAAGAGTTATGAGCCCTTGAATTTGACAAAATTGCCGTTTTTGACTGTTTTCGACCTTATTTACACTCTAGAATCTACAATTTTTGACCAATCAAGACAAATCTTGGACACAATGTTGGAGACCATAAGATCTCAAACGAGTTAGGTTTTCAGTCTGATCTGACCAGAAAGATGAGAGTTATGTGCCCTTGAATTTGATAAAATTGCCATTTTCGGCTGTTTTTGAGATTGTTTACACTCTAGAATCTACAATTATTTATCAATTAAGACAAAACTTGGACACAATGTTTGAGACCATAAGATCTTGGATGAGTTTGATTTTTAGTCCGATCTGATCAAAAAGTCGAGAGTTATGTGCCCTTGAATTAGACAAATTTGCTGTTTTCGGCTGTTTTCGAACTTGTTTACACTCTAGAATCTACAATTATTGACCAATCAAGACAAATCTTGGACACAATGTTGGGTATCATAAGATCTCGGATGAATTTGAATTTCAGCCTGATCTTATCACAAAGTCGAGAGTTATGTGCCCTTGAATTTGATAAAATTGCCGTTTTCTGCTGTTTACGACCTTGTTTATACTCTAGAATCTACAATTATTGATCAATCAAGACAAAACTTGGACACAATGTTGGGGATCATAGGTTCTGGGATGAGTTTGATTTTCTGATCTGATGAAAAAGTTGAGAGTAATGTGCCCTTGAATTTGACAAAATTGCTGTTTTCGGCTGTTTTCGATCTTGTATATACTCCAGAATCTACAATTATTTATCAAACAAGACAAATCTTGGACACAATGTTGAGCACCATAAGATCTTGGATGAGTTTGATTTTCACGTCATTGACCATAAGTTCGTTTTCAGTCTTAAAGTCATAAATATTTATTGAATTGAACAAAAATGTTGCTCATATCATTTTGGTTCAGGTGAGCGATATAGGACCATCATGGTCCTCTTGTTTAATTATTAAATCAAAATTTTCAAATTATAACATCATAATCGGTTATCAACAAAATTCTGAGCAAAAATAGAAGAAAACACACTTTTTAATGGGAGTCTGGCAATTTTACCTATGGCAATTTTACCTATGGCTAATTTACCATTTTGGGTATGGCTAATTTACCTATGGCTAATTAGTCCCCTACCGGTGTTCACACCGGTAGGGGACTATAGGTTTGCCCTCCGTCCGTCTGTCCGTCCGTCTGTCCGTCCGTCCGTCCGTCCGTCTGTCCGCTCAAATCTGGATCCCGCGATAACTTAATAACTAAGCAAGTGTTTTTGATGAAAGTTGGTATATGACTAGATGGCAATGTGTAGATTATGCACATCATTTTATTTTTGTTTTTCGACTTAAATTGAGGTTGCTATGGTTACAGAAATAGTGAAAATATGGCCAAAAATGGGATCCTGCGATAAGTTAATAAGTAAGCAAGCTAATTTGATGAGACTTGGTATATGACTAGATGGCAATGTGTAGATTATGCACATCATTTTATCTTTGTTCTTTGACGAAAAGTGTGGTTGCTATGGTAACGGAAATAGTGAAAATATGGCAAAAAATGGATCCTGCAATAACTTAATAACTAAGCAAGCTAACTTGATGAAACCTGTTTTAAAATGTTAAAAAAATTTATAAGCCATGTTAGTCAGGGTGGTGATGCAGCAGTATTAATCACCTCCAGTTGGGCATAACATTTCATATGTTTGACAATTATTTTGATGACTTGTTCATCTTAATCTATTATTGATTACCATATTGAGTAAATGTGAAGCCGGTAGGGGACTTTATGTGTTGCATACAACACCAGATACTTGTTTACCTATGGCAATTTTGCATATGGCAATTTTACCTCTGGCATTTTTACCTACATTCTATTTATATCGTGTACATACAATTAGTATAGAGATGTCCCCATGATTAACCAGGGTTTTTCCTGGCACATAAAATTGTGCATTTTGGCGCAGTTTAACTCAAATGACCCTCTAAAAATTATCAGCTAGGATATGATGAAACAATGTTACAATAAGTATGACCACCTAATTTGAGGACCAAGGGGACATAATGACGCCCTATAGAAAAAGTCAAGGGTAAACTCTGATTAACCTTGTATTTTCGTTTTGTACAAGGTAATCAATTACGGGACTTGTATCATTTTGTTTGTACTGTTTTCAATGGTTGTAATGCATGTACTATCAATGTTCACTATCCCACCATCTGTATTTGTATGCCACATGGGTCTACATCCCACTTGATATATCTAACCCTTTTCCAAACGAATTTTTTTTTAGAGTAATCCAATTCAAAAGCTGCTTTTACCGACAAAATATGTGTTGATAAAGATATTACTTGTGTTAAATATTATGCAGCAAATATTGAGGCAAAAGGAGAAACTGCTGGTTATCAGCAGTTTCTTCTTTTTTCTCAATATTTTCCTACGCCTTCTAATGGGGATGCCAAAACCAGGTCTTGTTCGGGAAAGAGTTGATAAACTTGATACTATGTTGCAATATCGGTGGGAAATCAAAACTGTGTAACTACAGCTTCTATGTCCATGGAACGTGGGAGGTATTATATGATCATAGGAAAAATAGGCTTAATCTTTTAACCCTTTCCCAAACAGCAAAGTTTTTGGTGATCCACTTCAAAAACTGTCATAAATGACAAAATGGATGTTATTAAAGATAGGATTTGTGTAAAATATGGCATAGAAAATATTGAGACAAAAGGAGAAACTGCTGGTTATCAGCAGTTTCTTCTTTTGTTTCAATGTTTTCCCAAGCCTATTCTCTTAGGGACGTCAAAACCAGGTCTTGTTTGGGAAAGGGTTAAAAGAAAAAATATCATTTTAGTATCTAAAGGCCTTGTCACTTGCTCAATTCCGCGCCCACATCTAAAACACATCCAAAAACTGTCAGTGGTGCAACATATTTTTGGTTGCAGTTTGGACGTTATCTGGACGCTGAATTGTATGCCACCAGGCCTTTAACTTCTTCAAACAAGACCTGGCCCCGATTTCTCGAAAAAAACTTAAGTACGTTCTCATGCTCAAATCTGAGCACTGTGCTCAAATCGCGCGAAATCCACGTGAACTTCAATCGAATACCCTTCAACGTTGGAGAGTATCCCTTTGAAGTTGAGCATATTCTCATGAGAATATACTTAATTTTTTTAGAGAAACCGGGCCCTGGTTTTGACACCCCTATGAGAATTGGCTTGATAAGACATTGAGACAAAAGAAGAAAATGCTGATGATCAGCATTTTCTCCTCTTGCCTCAATATATTTTGTACTAAATATTTTTCACAAATCCTTTCTTGATCAACATCCAATCAGTCATTTGCAGCAGCTGTCAAACGGGACCACCCTAAAAAAGTTTTGTTTTTTGGAACGGGTTAAGCAAGTATATATCTTGTTGCTCTTTTCTACTTTTAGCTGAAAGTTGTTCAGACCTAGCCATCCCTGCACCTGTCAATGGAAATAAGTCATGCGAAGAGAACGCACTTGGACAATGGACGTGTACATTTGCATGTAACTCAGGTTATTCATTCGTGACGACGACCGCCAGTACGATTACGTCCACTTGTAGTCCGTCCGGAACCTTCGACACTTTTGTTCCGTCGTGTGTCAATGGTAAGTTAACATTTAACCCTTTACCAGACGGCAAAATTTTAGACTGGTTCATATTCCAGAATGTTGCAGGTGAAAATTTTAAGTGAATGAATGTTTAATTTTTATGCCGCCATATCCATAGATCAGGGGCATATTGTTTTACTTGTGTCTGTCTGTCATTCTGAAATTTTAACATGAAAATTTAACTTGAGCATTTTCTGGGAATTCGTGTTTCACAAACTCATCTTCTTTTTTCGGTATTTTGAGGTAGAAAACATTGTGGGAAATGAAGAAATTGCTTGTCACAATTTCAATTCCCTGCAACGGAGGTAATTCTTGAATCTTTTGTACACCTAAAGAGCTCCAAATAAAAGGGGTTAAAGGTTTAAAAGCAAAATGCAATATTTCATTTATTGTTCATTAATAAACCCTATGTTGTGGATCCTCTTTGGAATGGTTTAATAGAGACAATTTCAAATGAGTACCCACAACAAAGGATTTGGTATTGAAAGAACGAAATTAGAATGTCTTTACCCCTTCTTATCCGTCACACTTTTAACACGAGTAATGATGCTGCGTCTAGGAAACAGAATCAACAGCAAACAATCTTTTTTCCAAATTGATGTAAAAGTGAATTAAAGGCCCAGTCATATACAATTCCACATCCACATTGTGTCCAAAAATATGCTGACTGACTGTTACGGTTAATGTGGAGACGGAATTGTGTTTGTGACTAGAGCCGCGTTCTTTAGAGCGAGATTTTTTAAGATTTCTTAAGGTGTTTTGGATAAAGCGTTTTTAAGACCGAAACTTTGACCGAGCTGTTCCGAATGCTCCATATTTATACAAATGCGTCATCATGACATCATTTGTATAAAGTATGGAGCATTCGGAACACCGCGGTTTACGAATTATGGAGTGTTCGGAACAACTCAGTCAAATCTCTTTTAAATTGTTTGTACAGAGTTGACCAAGGGGTTCCGCACAAAGTATTAGGGTAATGGCGCCTCCCATTGAGCGTCTTAAAAATCTTGGTCGACCAAGCTTGAATGCTTTATCCTAAAATATCTTAAGAAATCTCAAGATATCTCAAGAAATCTTGCTCTAAAGAACGCACCTCTAGCCTTAATTATTGACAGATGTTAAAATTTTAGACTAGTCCAAATTCAAAGATGTTGCAGACAACAATTTCAAATGAATGAAATATTAAATGTTTAAATCTAGCTTGGTAGAAAACATTGTGAGAAATGAAGAAATTGCTTGCCACAAGCAATTTCTTCAATTTCCACAATGTTTTCTCAAACTGTTTTCTGTTGATGAGTGTCAAAAAGTGTTAATGTGTGTTAATGGGTTAATTGATATTACGCTAAATCTTCAATTAATCAGATGATTAACCCATTACCAGACAGCAAAATTTTGGACTGATCCAAATTCAAAGATGTTGCAGACGAATATTTCAGTTGAATGTAATTTAAAATTTGTTTGTCTTATTGGGCAGAAAACATTGTGGGAAATGACAAAATTGCTTGTGACAAGCAATTTCTTCATTCTCCACCATGTTTTCCAAAGACTTTACCTCTTGGTGAGTCAAAAAGAGTCTATGTGTAGGAAAGGGTTAAAGGGACCCATGCTAAGTTGTCACAGGTAAAATTGTATTCAAGAAATATTGTATGGAGTGGTCAACCTGTATAGATAGATTATTTCTGTCCAAGGCAATTTCAAATAAAGTTAATTTAGTCCTTTAACCCTTTCCCAAACGACAAAATTTTGGACTGTTTCAATTTGAAAGGTGTTGCAGACGACAATTTCAAGTTGATGAAAATTTGTAAATATTTCCATTTTGGGTTAGAAAACATTGTGGAAAATGAAGAAATTGCTTGTCACAAGCAATTTCTTCGTTTTCCACAATGTTTTCCCAAGCCTTTTCTTTTGAGGGAGTCATAAGGCGTCACTGTACAGTAATGGGTTAAGATAAAATCTGTTTATAATTGACTGACCCACCATTTATATTCATAGTAACATTTATGGGAAACTGGACCTTGATAGATAGTGAAAAAAAATGGTTAAGCGTTAAAATTCCTTTCTTTTTGCCCCTAGATAAATGCCCCACACAACAATGAATACTCTGACTACCCCCATGTTGTTCTGATCCCTGAAAAACCTAACATGGGCCCCTTTAAAATATAAGTGTTATTATACCCCCACGAAACAAATGTTTTAAGGGGTAAACCAGAATCAACCTGTCTGTTCATCTGACTGTCTGTACAAAATACTTTTCTGGAGAAAATATCTCTGAAAGTAAATTAGATATGATCATGAAACTTTCTGGGTTTATAGATCTCACCAAGGAGAAGTGCAGTGTACAAAGAGCGATACTCTGCCTTGCTTATTTCATGAGTTATTGCACTTTTTTTTTACAAAAACGCTTGTCCACACAAATGTAGTGTGTGTGTGTGGGGGGGGGGATAGTTTATTACATTTAGTAATAGATTTTTAGTTAAGCCAGTTAATTACAATATAAGCATAGTTTAATCTAAATTGATTACATGGAAATATTTGATACATTTTCAGATGATCCTGGTATGTACTTATAGAAAATAGGCTCTGTTTGAAAAACTTTTCCTTTTTCTAAACTGTTTTGATATGTCCTTGTAGAAAATAGGCTCTGTTTGAAAAACTTTTCTTTTTTCTAAACTGTTTTGATATATGTCCTTGTAGAAAGTAGGCTCTGTTTGAAAAACTTTTCCTTTTTCTAAACTGTTTTGATATGTCCTTGTAGAAAGTAGGGTCTGTTTGAAAAAAAAAAAAAAAACCTTTTCCTCTTTCTAAATTGTTTCTGAACTCTTTCCCATTGAAAAAATTATAGGGGTGGTCTAATAGGGTATGTAAGTCTCATCACGTGACCTTGGAGATTTCACATTTTGAAAACAAATGAGCCAGGATCTGGAAAAACGTCCCTTAAGGCTTTTGAGCCCAACATAGATCCAGATCAGCCTGTGCATACGCACAGTCTGATCAGGATCCACATTGTTCTCTAATAGCTTCTTTGTGACCCGTAGTAACTTACAGAGAGCAGCAGGGATACTTATTGGACTGCATTTGACAACAGGCTGATCTTCAAACTCAATTTCTAAAAATGCTTTAAGGGATGTTTTTCCAGATCCCGGCTCAAATAAAAATGGATGATCATGTCAAATGTAGTACTGTATGTGTAGAAATATTCACGGGCTTCTAATTTTCGCTATATTCGCGCTAGACCATCGGCCCGCGAATTCATGATTGCGCAAATATTTGTACTCCCAATTCTTCCTGAAAAGTTTAATTTTCGCGTAAGTTGAAATGTATGTTTATTATAAACATTACATGAATATACATTCAGTTCGTACATGTATATGTTTTATTGACTAAATATGTTGAATAAAAAAGGTGACAAAATACATGCATCAAAACCGATTGAACAATAAAACTGTGAAAAACCATTTAACACTTTGTCGGACAATGTATTGTTTGGCATTGTTTGGTTTGAAATATATGTAACAAACCCTTTATTAGAATGCATAAAGAAAATAATTAGTAATAATAAATCCAAATCCCGAATAATCCTACTCCCGACTGTTTAAGATACTGCAAATAAGAAAAAGGTATTTGCCCAGCACCTACATTCATTTTACTGTGCGCGAAATTAAGAATTCTTATTTTGTCTCTCCGCGAATTCAAAGTTGCGCGAAAATTTGTAAAACTCGAAATTGGGACCCTACCGCGAAAATTTCGCTCCGCGAAAATATCTACACATACAGTATTTTGAAGCAGGGAAATATAAGTTTCTCATCGCAGTGGGGGATCAAAACCTCGTAACTCCAGCTTTGACAAGCTGGAGTTACAAGGTTTTGACTCCACACACACGGTGGATACTCGCCTGACTCAAAGTTTAAGAAAATCATCAATATTTTTGTTAAAACTTGACCAATTTGATTTCGGTTTGAAGCAGAGAAGGTGGAAAAATGCCAGGAATAAGCTTAGTGTGATGGATTTTTTTGAAAAAAATTGCAAATGAAAAAATTAATGAAAATCAACTAAAATTTGGTTGTTCTTCAATTACTTTTCTATCAGCTGATTTTTTTAAACATGCACCATGTCCATCTAATGCATGATGTCTGTCCACCTCCTCTGCTTCAAACCAAATTCAAATCGGTTCCGTATTAAGAAAATTATTGAAGATTTTCTGAAATAGTTGTATCACATGATTATCCACCTTGATAAATCTCGTGCAAGTAATGCCAATTGGGTAAGTAGATTTTGTCATGTGACCTGCATGATTGCATACTTCGCATTCCTGAGCCGCGTTCTTTAGAGCGAGATTTCTTGAGATATCTTGAGATTTCTTAAAATGTTTTAAGATAAAGCGCTCTTTTGAGCAAGATTTTTAAGACGATCACTGGGAGCCGCTATGCTCTATACTTCTTTCGGAACCCCTCGAAAAATTCTGTAGAATCTATATTGGATAGAACTGACCGAGTTGTTCCGAATAATCCATGATTCATAAACCGCGGAATTCCGAATGCTCCATACTTCATACAAATGACGTCATGATGACGTCATTTGTATGAAGTATGGAACATTCGGAACACCTCGCTTAAAATCTCGGTCTCAAAAATGCTGTATCAAAAACATCTTAAAAAATCTTGGAAAATCTCGCTCTAAAGTACGCGCCCCTGGGTCCAACATTCTCGAAGACTCTATGAAACTTACATATCCTATTTTGGAAAGCTGTTTCAGACCACAAAATAAGTCTTAGCGAGTATTAAACTTGTACATTATAGTCCTTGAAATATTTAAGGAAGTGGAGAAATTAACCCTTTCCCAAATGTCAATATTTTAAGGTTGTCCAATTCAAAAACTGCCACAAATGACAAAATGGATGTTATTAAAGGTAGGATTTGTGTAAAATATGGCACAGAAAATATTGAGACAAAAGGAGAAACTGCTGGTTATCAGCAGTTTCTTCTTTTGTTTCAATGTTTTCCCAATCCTTTTCTATTTGGGACGTCAAAACCCGGTCTTGTTTGGGAAAGGATTAAATGCTGAATATCAGTATTAAGTATTTTCATCTTTTTTCCGCCATGGTTTCAAAAGACTGTATTCTGGTAAATAAAATAGACTTCCAGCTTCTGGTTAAACGTTAACAAATTTTTTGATGGTTGTTAGGATTGTGTTTGAGATGGTGGAAAAAAAAACTTTTTAATTAGAAATAAGCCATCTGTTCTTACATCCATTCCTAATTCTTCTGTTTGTTTTTTTCTCAGTTCCTTCTAACTAAAAGAGTTTTTCTCAACTCCTACTTACTAAAAAATGTTACCAAATAACCCATTTTTCTCACAGTAACATATTTGTTTAATTAACCCATTACCACACAATGACTCCTTTTGACTCCTCAGAAGATAACGGCTATAGAAAACATCGTGGAAAATGAAGAAATTGCTTGTGACAAGCATTTTCTTCATTTCCCACAATGTTTTCTACAAAAAAAGACCAAAAGAGTTTAAATTTCTTGAACCTGAAATTGTCATCTGCAACATCTTTGAATTTGAACCTGTCCAAAATTTTGCCGTTTGGTAATAGGTTAATACTAGTTTTTAGACAAAAAAGAACTATTTCTCTGTCCTAATTATTATGAGCTATTTTGTTCTTACATTAGTTCACAGTATTTCAGTCTTCTTTTCTAAATTTCTATTAACTAAAATAATAAAAACACACACACAAAGTTAGCCATGTTTTATATTAATAAGATTTGTTCATCACTATTTCCTAGAAATAAAATATTTTACAGATTAAAGTGCTTTCTGAATCAATGATAAGCAATTTCTTGCATCAATTCATTAAATGAATAATTCTATTTTCTTTTCTTGATTTTAATTTAATTTCTACTAACTAAAAAAGGGCACACAAATTAGCCATTTGTTCTCACATTAACAAATTTGTTACTAGTTTTTAACTCTGGTCGAACAGCAAAATAAAAGGGTTATCCTATTTGAAATTTATTGTGGATGACAAAATGGATTTCGATAAAGATTGATTTGTGTACAAAATAGCTTAGAAAATAATGAGTCAAAAGGAGACAATGCTGATTCTCAGCATTGTCTTCTTTTTCCTCATTGTTTTCCCAAGCCTTTCCAATCAGAAACGTCAAAACAAGGGGTCTGTTTTATCAATGATCTTACGACCATGTTTTTATGTAAACTGTGTAAGGAGACATCTGATTGCATGAGAAATCAGTTTGGACCAACCAGGTTTGTTGTTACAAGTAATTTACGCAAAAAATTAATTCCTCCTTGGTAACATGGGACTCAGGTCTTGTTTTGGGTAGGGTTCAACTACAAAGATCCCCTTCTTGGACTTAGATTCTAAAAAATTATAAGCCATTTGTTCATAAATTAGTTCACAGTATTTCATTTTTCTTTTCCAAATTCCTACGAATTCAAATAAAACAAAAATATATAAAAAAAACCCACAAAATTTGCCATTTTTTATAATCAAATTTATTGCTAGTTTCTAGAAATAAGTTTGAGGTAGAAAAAAAGAAATAGACTGCTTTAAAATAGTTAGCTATTTGTTGTTATGATAATTGACAGGGTTTCAGCTTTCATTTCTCAATTATTACTAATTCAAAACAGAGCATTTTGTTCTTATATTGTTTGACAGTACCGGTACTTCATATTTCTTTTTTCAATTCATACCGACTAAAAATAACTTTCTGTTCCTACTTTAGTTGACATTGTTTCAGTAATTGTTTTCTTTTTGTAGTTCTTTCTAGCTTATAAAGGGCTTTTTGTTTTAGCCTTTTTATTTAGTTCACTTTATTTCTAGTTTTTTCTTCTTTTCTCAAATCTTACTAAATGGTTTACTTAGTTTACCATATTGCAATTTCTTTCAATTTATATAAGCAAAACTGTTGAACTGTGTAATTACTAAGGTCAGGTCAGATAAAATTTGCTAATCATTACCCCCAAAATATACATGCAGGGTTTGGTGATATTTGAAATATGTGACCCGTCACGCTAAAAGGGACCTTATCCGAACTCTAAAAATCAAAATTTTGACATACTTGTCAGACTCGGTACAGGTCAACAAGATCCCGTATGCGACAAATGAAGATATAGTAAGATAGTGAAACAATTCCGGAATTAGAAATTTACATAAAAGTGAAAAGTGTCAGCCCTAGTCTGGCTGCGCGGACTGCGCAGACTGACTAGGGTCGATATTTTTCACACACCCGATAAGGTCCCTTTTAGCGCGACGGGTCTTATATATTGTGAATTTCAGAATGTCTTACTCCCTCTTCCAACATTCTGACCCTTTTTGACTACCCACAATATATAGGCTGTGGAAAACATTGTGGAAAATGAAGAAATTGCTTGTGACAAGCAATTTCTTTATAATCCACTATGTTTTCTCAAGTATTCTTCTTCAGGGGCATCAAAAAGCGTCACTATGTGAGGATGGGGATAAACAATTATATCAATAATCCATCTTGAAAACCTAATGATTATAATCATATCCCTTCTTATCTGTAACTCTACTTTTTCAGCGGGTAACACTAACAGTATCACAACAACGAAGCAGTTTATTGGAACATTGACTTACCGATACGAATCCGACTCAGACGTCCCAGAATCATGTATACAAAGCTACATAACCCAACAGAATACGATTCCGAGCGGCCAATCTGCGTCGATAGTTCAGCAAATGGCCGGAAGAATGAGAATTCTGTGTCTGGCGTTCAAGAGTTACACTGTACAAGAGATTGTATTCCAACCTCTGTCCTTTGTTGGTTCTGTGACCTCAAATGTGAATGGCAATCCAAGAGTGGTAAGGCCAAGTAAAAAAACATGTGACCTGTCACACTAAAAAGGGCCTTCTGGGAAGTGTTAAAAGTTTCGACCCTAGTCAGTCTGTGCAGTCTGTATTTTCCAAAAGTGATATGTAATTGACATCTGCTAAGTGTTATTTGTTTCTCGAAATTTGTTTTTATTGATTTTCGAGAACGTCCTGTTTAGCGTGATGGGTCATATATAGGCCTTCTAAAATTAGTGGCAGATAAACAATAGACTATTTCATTTATATAGGGATATGTGGCTATTGATTTTAGATTAAAATCGTGTTATGAGATAAATTACCTGTTTAAGACATTGTATCTATCATTGATACGTAGTTAATCAGGTTAATTACGGTATAATTATGCCCCCTTTCGAAGAAAATTGGGGTATATTGTTTTGCAAGTGTCAGTCGGTATGTCGGTCGGTAGGTCAGTTGGTCGGTCTGTCCGTAGACCAAACCTTGTCCGGAGCATAACTCGAAAAGTATTAAAGGTAGAATCATGAAACTTTACAGGTGGATAGATCTCATTATGGAGAGGTGCAGTACACAAGAACCATTACTCTGCCAATCAAATTTTTAGAATTATTGCCCTTTGTTGATTTTCATACTTGATTCTTGTCCGGATTGTAACTCAAAAATTATGTTAGGTAGAATCATGAAACTTTACAGGTGGATAGATCTCATTATGGAGAGGTGCAGTGCACAAGAACCATAACTCTGCTGATCAAATTATTTGAGTTATTGCACTTTGTTGATTTTATAACTTGATTCTTGTCCGGAGCACAACTCAAAAAGTATGTAAGCTAGAATCATGAAACTTTACAGGTGGATAGATTTCATTATGGAGAGGTGCAGTGCACAAGAACCATAACCTTGCCTTCCCTTTTTCTTGCTCCAAATTCTTGGAGTTATTGCCCTTTGTTGGTTTTTACACTTAATTCTTGACCTTGCCTATATCTCATGTCTTTTTACACATACGAGGGACGGTCGGAAAGTAGTTGGACTTTTGACTAGTTCTCTAAAACCATTTAACTTTTTAACAAAATTTTTTCTACATTGTTTAAACAAATTGTCTATCTATGTCTATGCATTTTTGCCATCTTCGTAGGAGCTTTACTATTCCCACTGTTAACCATGACGTAGACCCACTGTATAAGGTATTGTGTAACCACTGGTATCAAAGGCGCCCTGGTCTCAAATGTCTTCCCAGCAAGCATTTTCATTAGTTCTAGACACAAATAAAAGTCATGTGGGGTAGGGTCTGGGCTATAAGAAGAGTAAAACAACTTTTGTCATGGGTAATAGTTGATAATCTCCACTGTAGATGCGGTGGTATGGGAGCATGCGTTATCGTGAAGAAGAAAATATTTTTCTTTGCTTATCTTGGACGCGTTTACTTCAGCATTTATTCTTAGATTCTTCTGAATTACTTCAGAATTGTACTTGGCAATGCCAGTTTTTACCATTTGACCTGAAATGACTAACTTTCAATCCTCGTGAATCCACAAAAGCAACAAACATGACTACCAGCCGAATGTAAAAGCTTAATCTCTTCAGAGGTTGGGAACCAGCTCGTTTCTATGAATGGTGTGACTGAGTTTTTATCCCAAGTTCGGAATTATGAATCATTATTTAATCTTCAGTGATAATATAGTTAAAAAACTTAACTTCTTCGCGATTGAAATGACTAGAATGTTCTTTTGTTTTGGTTACCCTTGCTGTTCCTCTGACAAATAGACTATTGTACATAAAACCCCTATCACATATAAGTGGACAGAATATTGAATATATACAATTATCTTTGAAAATAAACTGACCACATTATTGGCAAATGGATGTAGATTCCACCAATATATAATGTGTTTATACAGTTGCAAATGGAGAGACAGCAGCACGAAAAGTCCAACTACTTTCCGACCGTCCCTCGTACAGCCTTGATATCTCACACATAGATACCTCCTATCAACATCGTTCACATTTGACCATGACCTTGGACCTTGTGACCTTGAAGTTTGACCTACTTTTAAAAAAACTTTAACTTAGCCAATAAATCATGTCCTTTTACACATACAGCCTTGATATTTGACACATGGAAACCTCCGACCAAGACCTATCATGTATGACTATGACCTTGGACCTTGTGACCCTGACCTTGGAGTTTGACCTACTTTTAAAAAAATTAAACCGGGCATATATCTCATGACCTATTACACATACAGCCTTGATATTTCACTCATGGACACCTCCTACCAAGACCTTTCACAATTGACAGTGACCTTGTGACCTTGACCTTAGAGTTTGACCTACTTTTTAAAAAAACTTTTACCTGACCGATATATCATGTCCTTTTACTCATACAGCCTTGATATTTGACACATGGAAACCTCCAACCAAGACTTATCACATACAGTGCCCACCAAAAGTCTGGAGACAAACAAGAAATTTTCATTTTTCATTCCTAAATCATAAGAAATGCATTGTGTATATCATTTTTATAGTTACAAATATTATAACCCATCTTTACAAATAGTTCACATGAAAAATAGCGGATTTATCCTTTATTTTGATGTAACATCTGACAGTTTTCAACAATGTGTCCATTTTGTTCAATTATGATAAGAATCATCAAGTTGTTGCAACAACATTCAAATTGTGTTTTATCTAAAAATAAGGATGAAGGACTTTGATAAATGTTTCTTAATGTATTTCCCACCTTTAAAAATGATTTTCTATGAGAATCCAATATGACAACCGGCTTTAAAGTTCAATTGCTTGCATTCCGAGGGTATCGAGGAAAGGGTTAAATTTTTCTTCTTTCAAATTCAATTTTTTTCTATCTTAAGCTAAGCTTCTATATCACTTATGGTATTTCAGTACTTGAACTTGATTTTTTCTCTACAGGTTGACTGTTTACATGATGATAGAGCAGGTTGCCATCAATAAGCTCTTGCAATGACGGACCAAGAGTAGGCAAAACAAGGGTTTCTTCTCAGCAGAAAGACTAAATTGGAATCAGAGCAAGCATGGACAACCACTGACTAACAATACAAGATCTAAGGAATGCTTGGAAGTAAGCTGAGACATCAGGTTGAGACTCAGAAGTTTGTCAAAATCTACCTTCAATTTCTCTGATTACACCCATAGCCGTATAAAAGCCATCATTTATTACAAAACAAGCAAAATTTGCTTTCATTTAGACATTTCAACCCAAGGATCAGCCAGAATGGTCTCTGGCAAAGGCTGACTGCTTTTAAGTGGGTTTCGATATAAATGATGGCTTTTTAAAAGCATGGTGTGTATTCAAAGAAATTGACTGTAGATTTTGACGAACTTTTGCATCTCAACCTGATGTCTCAGCTTACTTCCAGGCATTCCTTAGTTCTTGTACTATTAGTTTTTGGTTGTCTATGCTTGCCCCGATTCCAATTTGGTCCTCCTACTGAGAAGAAACCCTTATGTTTGCAGCTCTTGGTCTGTTATGGCGAGAGCTTATGATAGCAATCTGCTCTATCATCTTGTAAACTGTCAACATTTAGAAAAAATCAATTTCAAGTAGTGAAATACCACAAGTAATGAAGAAGGGTCACTTAAGAATAGGAAAATTGAATTTAAAAGAAGAAAATTTTAACCCTTACATTGATATCCTCGGAATGCAAGCAATTTCTTAAGTTGAAAGTTCTTGGAACATTAAAGCCGGCTGTCATATTGGATTCTCATAGAAAATCATTTTTAAACGTGGGGAATACATTAATGAAACATTTATCATAGTCCTTCATCCTTATTTTTTAGATAAAACACAATTTGAATGTTGTTGCAACAACTTGATGATTTTATCATAATTGAACAAAATGGACTCATTATGGTAAACTGTCATATTTAACATCAAAATGAAGGATAAATCCAATATTTTTCATGTGAACTATTTGTAAAGATGGTTATAATATTTGTAAATATAAAAATAATATGTATCCAATGCATTTCTTCTGATTTAGGAACAAAAAATGTAAAAATTTTGTTTGTCCCCAGACTTTTGGTGGGCACTGTATGACTATGACCTTGGACCTTTTGACCCTGACCTTGGAGTTTGACCTACTTTTAAAAAAAATAAATTGGGCCTATATCTCATGTGCTATTACACATACAGCTTTGATATTTCACACATGGACACATCCTACCAAGACCTTTCACATTTGACCATGACCTTGGACCTTGTTACCTTGACCTTGGACTTTGACCTACTTTTAAAAAAACTTTAACCTAGCCAATAATGCATGACCTTTTACACATGCAGCCTTGATATTTGACTCATGGACACCTACGACCAAGACCTTTCACATTTGACCATGACCTTGGACCTTGTGACCTTGACCTTGGTGTTTGACCTACTTTTATAATACATTTACCTGGCCTATATTTTATGTCATTTTACACATACAGCCTTGATATTTCACACATGGTCACTTCCAACCAAGACATTTCACTTTTGACCATGACCTTGGACCTTGACCTTAGGGTTTGACCTACTTTAAAAAAAACTTAAACTAGGCCTATATCTCATATCCTGTTACCTATACAGTCTCGATATTTTACATATGGACACCTCCTACCAAGACCTTTCACATTTGACCATGACCTTGGCCTGTGTGACCTTGACCTTTGGTTTTTAGCTCGACTTTTCGAAGAAAATGAGAGCTTATACTGTCACCCGGGCGTCGGCATTGGCGTTGGCCTTGCAACAAAGGTTAAAGTTTTTTCAAACATCAATAACTTCCATACTATCAAGGGATTAAACCCAAACTTGGAATACTTATTCACCATCACACCCTCTACCTTACTACCAGGGCCCATGACCCTGGCTCCACTATATTTGGAGTAATGTCCCCTTTATACTTAGCAACTTAGAAAGTCGAGTGCGCTGTCTTCGGACAGCTCTTGTTACATACTTTTGTAAACCTTTAACCTAGCCTTTATCTTATGTCCTATTACACATACAGCCTTGATATTTCACACATAGACACCTCCTACCAAGACCTTTCACATTTGACCATGACCTTGAATATTGCAACCTTGACCTTGGAGTTTGTCCTACTTTTAAAAAAAACTTAGATATATATATCATGTCCTTTTAGATCTACAGCCTTGATATTTCACACATGGACACCTCCAATCAAGACCTTTTACACTTGACCTTGGCATTTGGCCTACTTTTAAAAATTTTAACCTGGCCTATATTTCATTTTACTTCACTGATATCTCACACATAGACACCTCCTACCAAGACCTTTCATATTTGACCATGACCTTATTATGGTTCAGGTTACCAGACAGATCAAAGCAAATTTGGGCTGACACAAAATTTTGTGCAAATTTTTTTTTAAAAAAATGAAAAGAATTTGCAATTCTGATCTTTTCGGCATGTAACATTAACCACATATAATTTTTACTTTCTTTTTATGCCCCCGTATCGAGAGATTGGGGGCATACTGTTTTACTCGTGTCCGTCTGTCTTTCTGTCCATCCGTCTGTCTGTCCGTCCATCTGTCCGAAAACTTAACCATTGCCTTTTCTCCAAAAGGATTTGACATACAAAGCTCAAATTTGGTATGCAACTTCCTTTCAATAAAATCTATCTGTTCCATGCAATTTGACCTCCCTCAAGGTCATCCCTTAACCCTTACCAACCCTTTACTCAATGAAAACTTAACCTTTTACTCCGAAAACTTAACCTTTGCCTTTTCTCCAAAAGTATTTGACATACAAAGGTCAGATTTGGTATGCAATTTCCTTTCGATGATATCTATCTGTTACATGCAATTTGACCTTCCTCAAGGTCATCAGTTTACTCTTATCAACCCTTTAATCAATGAAAACTTAACCTTTTACTCCGAAAACTTAACCTTTGCCTTTTCTCCAAAAGTTTTTGACATACAAAGCTCAGATTTGGTATGCAACTTCCTTTTAATGATATCTATCTGTTCCATGCAATTTGACCTTCCTCAAGGTCATCAGTTAACCCTTATCAACCCTTTACTCAATGAAAACTTAACCTTTTACTCCGAAAACTTAACCTTTGCCTTTTCTCCAAAAGTATTTGACATACAAAGCTCAGATTTGGTATGCAACTTCCTTTCAATAATATCTTTCTGTTCCATGCAATTTTACCTTCCTCAAGGTCATCCTTTAACCCTTAATAACCCTTTACTCCACGAAAACTTAACATTTTAGAAAAATGGCCATTTGGGGGGCATTTGTGTTTCACAAACACATCTTGTTTACTTTGCCTCTTGTGTTTATCATTGTATGAATAATTACAAATTCAATACACCTCATCTCATTACCATATGAAAATATTTCAGACAGTTAAAAAACCCAACTGCAGACAATATTGTGGACTGGTAAAAGAAAGAATTGCTTGTCACAAGCAATTTCTTCTTTTTATGCCCCCGATAGGGAGGCATCATAAATTTGACTTGTCCATCCGTCCGTCCGTCTGTCCGTCCGTCTGTCCGTCTGTCTGTCTGTCTGTCCGTCATTCCGTCCAAAAACTTTAACATTGGCCATAACTTCCTTATTACTTAACATATTCGCTTCATACTTTACCACAACATTCCTTGGTACATTACCTTTCTGTAGGCACATACTTTGGTGACCTTGACCCCTGGATGACCTTGACCTTGAACATAGATTGGCCATAATTTAAAATCAAAGCGGTGTCGGGGGCATTGTCATCTTACAGTGACAGCTCTTGTTCCAAAATGTTTACCCAAGCTTTTATACTGTGAGGGTGTCTAAAAGCGTTGTCGTGTGATAATTTGGTCAACCAATTTGCACATAATGACACTTTCTGAAACCATGCAAGATTTTGGCTTTGGTTAATAACCCTTTTCCCAAATCGAATTTAGTACCAGTATTAACAAACCAGTCTAATTCCAAATGAACTTTGAAATTACATACAACCTATGTGATTGAGCGAGATATTCATCTCACCCAATAAGATGGCTTGTAATGTAATTTAGATTAAGAAAATAATTTAGAAATACATGTGTTGGTGAATACAGGCCCCATACTCATTTCCATTTTCCTTTACAGGTCACAATAGATTATAAATACTCCTTTATAAGTAGTAACAATATTTCGGTGATCAGAAACTGCTCGGAAGTGTATGGACAGGAGATTAGCACAGACGATACCTTCGAGCTCGGACTACCCATTGCGAATGTAGCAAACTGCCCGAATCTGAAGGAGGCTTTTTTTGCAAATCAGACGGACGCCAACTTTTTCTGCCCTGCTCCGTACTTTGAATGGTTACAGAATAGGGATATCTGTGGTAAGTACTTTCAGTCTTTAACCCATTACCAAACGACAATAGATTTGGCTGTTCCAAATTCAAAGATGTTGCAGACGACAATTTCGAGTAAATGATATTTAAAATCTTTTTGACTTTTTGGGTAGAAAACATTTTGGGAAATGAAGAAATTGCTTGTAACAAGCAATTTCTTTATTTTCCACAATGTTTTCTTAACCCATTACCAAACGACAATAGTTTTGGCTGTTCCAAATCCAAAGATGTACGACAATTTCAAGTAAATGGAATTTACAATCTTTTTGACGTTTTGGGTAGAAAACATTTTGGGAAATGAAGAAATTGCTTGTCACAAGCAATTTCTTCATTTTCCACAATGTTTTCTTAACCCCTTCCCAACCGACAAAATTTTAGAGTGATCCACTTCAAAAACTGCCACAAATGACAAAATGGATGTTATTAAAGATAGGATTTGTGTAAAATATGGCATAGAAAATATTGAGACAAAAGGAGAAACTGCTGGTTATCAGCAGTTTCTTCTTTTGTTTCGAATGTTTTCCCAAGCATTTTCTATTAGGGACGTCAAAACCAGGTCTTGTTTGGGAAAGGGTTAACACATTACCAAATGACAATAGTTTTGGCTGTTCCAAATCCAGAAATGTACGCCAATTTCAAGTAAATGGAATTTAAAATCTTTTTGACTTTTTGGGTAGAAAACATTTTGGGAAATGAAGAAATTGCTTGTCACAAGCAATTTCTTCATTTTCCATAATGTTTTCTTAAGCCATTTTATCATGTGGGGAGTCAAAAGGACTTAATGTGTGGTAATGGGTTAAGTCCTGCTTTCAATCCCCTGCTGCGGCAAATACCCTTTCCGACAAAATTGTCTCCCACCAGGATGTGGTGGTAGTATTGGTATCAACAACGATAGGAATCCATGGTTAGGTGCTCCAGCCGCCGCAAGTGACCATTGCAGTTGATAAACGGCGTAAGACCCCAATAAATCTAAACCTGTGGTAAACGCTTTCAGAGTTACTGGTGAGAGGGGGTGATGGCTTGTTCAAAAATACAATATCTATTTTATAGTTCATCAAACCCTATGTTGTGGGTTCTCAATGAGACAATTCAAATGAGAACCCACAACATAGGGTTTGGAATTCAAGTAACAAAGATAGAATGTCTTCACCCCCACTTATCAGTTGCTCTGGCATGTGCCGTTAGAGTTATCAAATCCTATGTAACAGCTGGGGGGATTCAATTGACATAACAATTTCAGAAAATCTTCAGTAATACATACTTTTGTTGTAAACAATTTGATTTCAGTTTGAAGCAGAGAATGGGAAAATAGCTTAAATACTGTCTGCTTTCTCCTTAATTAATTTGGCAAAAATTTTAGATTTACTGAACTCGACATTCTTTATTTAGTATATCAACACTAAGTCTTGTTGTGCCTTTAGCCTACGGTACTTGATTGAAATAAGTCACCCATCAATGGTTTGATATCGTGAACCTATGTAGGTGAGCAGCGTTGTTGTAGTACTGGTATGAGAAACAAAAGGAATCCATGGTAAGGTGCTCCAGCCGCCACAATATGACCATACCAGCTTAAAACGGAGTAAAACCCCAATATACAAACAAACAAACTTGATTGAAATGCCTCTTAAATACTCAATTTATTTCAGAGACAAAATCTAAAGTCAGCAGGACAAGGGTTAATTAATTGATCTTTTTTTCTGACAGTGCTTTGCCCTGAGGGTTATGAGGCTAGTGGTACGACCTGCGTTCCATGTCCAATTGGCCAGTATAGACCCGGATTCTCCGGCGCACAGTGCCAGCTTTGTCCGAATGGAGGATCAACGAAATACCCAGGTGCCACATCCAGTAACCAGTGCTTAGGTAAGGTTAAAAAGTTAATGTTTTTAATAGTTAGGACTCAAATTAAGACTAAGTGCAACTTATTTGCATAAAACAAGTTTAAATAAAATACTTCACCTTGGAGATTGACCTTTTATGTGATAAGCTAATACAGTACAGCTCGTGCGTTTTTTGCCTATTTCTGTGCATCGCCGTGATTGGATTTTGGGTGGCAAAAGGCGATTGCTGCTGTGAGCGCGTTTTTCCTCACGAATCTGCGTGAATCGCCATGATTTTTCACTAAACCACTATGAATCATGGTGATTTGCGCGGACAGGTAATATAATAATTGGTCTTACCTTTCATAAGTACCCGAACGAGGTAGATCGCCTCAATCACTGCGATTTCACACCCATTGCCGCAATTCGCAGCGATGCGTGAAAATATCAAGTGGAAAATCATGGTGGTTGCGATGCCAAATCACCCGGATTTTTCACCTGAATTTTTTTTGTTGGCGTAGGGCGTGTGTTTAAGGCAAAGAATGTGTGAGCTGTACTGTATTTAGATTTTGTTGTTCAGAGCAATTATCGCCTTAGAATTATTATAAATTATTCCATTCTCTCATATTAACTCTTTGACTCCGAAAAAGAAAAAAACTTGGAAAAATGATGTGGAAAATGAAAAAGAAATGATTGTGACAAGCAATTTCTTCATTTCCCACAATGTTTTCTATAGAAAAAGGCTCAAAAATTGTTGTCTGCAACATCTTTGACTTTGGACCAATCTTGAATTTTGTCTTCTGGTAATGAGTTAACCCATTATCAAACAACAAATTTTAGGGTGGTCCAAATTGAAAGATCCTGCAGACGACAATTTCAAGTGAATGAAATTTTTTATTTTTAGGTCTTTTTGGATGGAAAACATTGTGGGAAATGAAGAAATTGCTTGTCACAAGCAATTTCTTTATTTTCAGCAATGTTTTCTATGGCCATTTTTCTGTGAGGATTCAAAACTGTTGTTTTGTGGTAATAGGTTAACAATCTGTATTTTTTAGATGTCTGTACTGGTGGGCAAGTTTCGAGTACCGGGTTCGATCCGTGCTACCCATGTGACCTGGGATATTACAGAATCAACTCAACGTATTGTCAGGCGTGTCCTGCAGGTCTTACGACAAACATTTACGGAGCAACGGATCAAACCGCATGTATAAATACAACGCTTACTAACATAGGTAAATATGTGATTTAATGCTATTATTGATTAAACGAGTTTGTATTGGTCAAGTAAAAGGTCAGAAGGCTTCTGCATGGGCCTAAAGCTGAATGCCAATGGCCCACACAGATAGCCCACAACGACATGTGTCATTGGGCTGATGCAAATTATTTTATTGATGAGATTAACTCTATTAATGAGATTAAATCTCAGCTCCACTTATATTTCTGCATTTCATTAAACAAACAAAGAAACAAACAAACAAACAAACAAAAACATAAGAAGGATAAGAGAACCTGGAAACTGTCAAGGTATGCTGAATGAAAAGGCTTCCTTGGTGTTTAAAATATGCTAAAATCATTTCGAGAAGTACTCATTTAAATCATGATGCCCATTTAACCCTTTCTGTAACAAGACAGCTATTGATGTCCGCTATAGAAAGGGCTTGGGAAAACATTGAGACAAAAGAAGAAAATGCTGATAATCAGCATTTTCTCCTTTTGCCTCAATATTTTCAACACTAGTTTGCACATACATCCAATGTGTATCAACATCTATTTTAGCTTCTGCAGCAGCTTTTTAATTAGAGCACCCTAGAATGTTGTCATTTGGCAAAGGGTTTGAAAAAAATCTAAATATGGGTATCAAAATTGATTATTATCAAGTTACCTGACGCCCAAGTGTGGAAAAAGCTTAGCAATTAGGGCTACAGATAAGATGGGGAAATGGCTTTTCAAAACATAAAATAGTTTTCAATGTTTATCAAACCCTATGATGATTATTGAATGATCACATTATGGTGAAATGAAATGAAAAAAAATGTTGAAGATGAGATTCAAACAAATTTTTATGCCCCTGTATTGAAAGATTGTGGCCATATTGTTTTACCGTGCCATAGTTTGTCTGTCTGTCCAAAAAGTTAACTTTGTCCTTTTCGAAGGCATTAGTGTTTCACAAACACATCTTGTTATCCTTGTATTCCAGAGCCTTGCCCCGCGGGGACGCAGTCTGATGGCGCTGGCGGATGTAACCTCTGCGACTTCGGAACCTACAGAACACAGTTTTCTGGACTCCCCACGTGTACCTCGTGCGCCGGGCTGACAACCACATACTATCAGGGAGCGACGACAAATAGCGCTTGCATAGGTATTGACTCTCAATCTGTTGTGTTAACCCTTTTCCAGACAAAAAAAATTTACGGAGAACCACTTCAAAAACTGCCACAAATGACAAAATGGAAGTGATTAAAGATAGAATTTGTGTAAAATATGACATAGAAAATATTGAGACAAAAGGAGAAACTGCTGGTTATCAGCAGTTTCTTCTTTTGTTGCAATGTTTTCCCAAGCCTTTTCTATAAGGGACGTCGAAACCAGGTCTTGTTTCGGAAAGGGTTAAACCATTATCAAACAAAATCATCGTAAGCTTGTCCAAATTGAAAGAAGTAACAGACAACATTTTCAATGTGATCACATTTTGAAATTTTTCGACTTTTTGGGTACAAAACATCATTGAAAATGAAGAAATTGCTGGTCACAAGCAATTTCTTCATTTTCCACAATGTTTTTCAATGCTTTTATCTTGCGGTGCATCAAAAAGCATCATTGTGTGGAAATGGGTTAAACCCGTATGTGGAATTTCTGTTGAAATAGGGATTCAATGAAACTCCAGCTGGAATTGTATTTATCAGCAATTCCAAAATTATTCCTAAGTAAGATATGCAATGTTCAAGACCATATTCTATTTCTATTATATGTGAAAAAAATGTATCATGGGAAAAGGGGGCTATACATCCATATTTTGTTTTGTGACAAACATTTTATAACATGACCTGTCTATGATGACTTTTGTTTTCATTACAGGATTATGTGGCAATGGACTTATTTCCGCCGACGGCAAGCCTCCATGTACCGCCTGCCCCAAGGGGACATTCTACTTTAACAGCACATATTGTCAACCCTGCTCACCTGGCTTCTCAACAGAGGGGACTGGCGCGGCTAGTGAACAACAGTGTACCCTGGAAACCAACCTCAGAGGTAAATTATTAACCCTTTCTCAAACAACTTGTTATACCCCAGCAAAACGAGTGTTTTCAGAGGTATACTGGAATCAGCCTGTCTGTCTGTCCGTTGGTCCATTTGTCCGGACATATCTCTGAAAGGTAGAAAACATTGAGGAAAATGAAGAAATTACTTGTCACAATTTCACAAGCAATTTCTTCATTTTCCACAATGTTTTCCAAAGCCTATATTTTGTGGGGCGTCCAAAAACGTCATTGTATGGGAAAGGGTTAAAAAAGCACATGACTGAAAAGTTTTTGATGACCATCCCAAATTTCATTTGTTGTTTAAAAAATCGATTAAATCTAGAAAACTGCATTCTCCTGAAGATGTTGTTTCAAGTGCTTCCCGGCAGTGCATATTGGATATGCCGTACAACTTATTATTTCTGCAGGTGCAAGTTTTTACCGATTTGGCAAAAAAAGTGTACATTTTATTATTGTGAAATTCGCTTTTTTATTAAATTCTTAGCTTATACTTATTTATCTTTTTACATTAAAATTTAATTATAAACTTATCTGTTGTCTCCATAAGACAATTCTAATGAGTACCCATTACATAGGGTTTGGTGAAGCTAGAATTAACCCATTCGCACATAATAACGCCTTTTGACACCGTACATGATAAAGTCTTTGGAAAACATTGTGGTAAATGAAGAAATTGCTTGTGACAAGCAATTTCTTCATTTCGCCCAAGGTTTTCTACACAAATATATCAGACAATGTAAAGTTCCATAAACAAGAAATTGTTGTCTGCTACATCTTTTAATTTGAACAAGTCTAAAATTTTGCTGTCTGGTAATGGGTTAATGAAACGTTGTTTTTTGAAAGGTTGTTACCTGTAATTCTGCTTGTGTCGTTTTCAGTAAATTGTCCTCGCGGAACGTACAGGAACAGTACAACGGGTAATTGCATGAATTGTGGAATCGGCACATACCAAGATATCGAGAATCAGTTTACCTGCAAACCTTGTGGCAGCGAACAATCTACATATGTGGTTGGAGCCACGTCTGACTCACAGTGTTTTGGTAAGAAGATATAGCAGTTTGCAAGGGCAGTCCCAGGATTTTTTTCCAGGTTGTCCAAGCCCAAATGATGGCTTAAAATGTGTTGAATATGTAACGTCACACTAAATTATATAGTCAAAATTTAATTTTTCAGCCAATGCCGGGTGGCGGGGGGTATGGGGGGGTCCGGACCCCCAACCCGCCCTCTAGATCCGCCCTTGGTTTGTTTTTTACCATTGCAAACAAAATGTTAACGTGTTTTAATGTGAAAGCTGCAGCAGATTTGATTACACTGTTAAAGGTTGAGACAAAAGGAGAAATTACTGGTTGCCAGCATTTTTTTGTCTTCTATTGGTGTTTCCAAAGCTGTTTTCACACAACATGGATTTTAATAAGCATGAGATAAGTGCCCAATATAGGACAGTAAATAACAAGCTGTAGTTACGAGGTTTTCGTTGAAAAGCAATGATAACCTGTCTATGACGCAGTGTTCTCCCCAGCCCAATAAGCTGTATCGGCCCCACTACAGCTTCATGGAAATAAGTATAATGCCACTACAGCTTCAAAAGTACCCCACAGCTTAATTTCCTCAAAAAGGTCACCAATTAGGGTAATTTGTAGACATTTCATGTCAAACAGCTATAAATAATGCATTCCTATAAAATCAAAGGTGATAATTTTGTATAAAAACTTATGGGAAAAGAAGAAATTGCTCAAATTGAGCAATTTCTTCTTTTCCCATTATGTTTTTATTCACAATTATGTGCATGAACACAATGCATTTCAAGGTTTACCAATACTTATAATTTGCCACTACGGCTTTAAATTATTCTGGGGAGAACCCTGTGACGGCTATTTTTTGTTACAGACACCTGTGCCCCTGGATTTCGATCAGACACAGGATTGTCTCCCTGCACGCCGTGTGGAGTCGGGAATTACTGGGTCGACGCGACAACTTGCAACCCTTGTACTAGCGGAGGAACTACGTCAACCGAAACTGCAGGATCGTCAGATGAATGCATCCGTAAGAACTTTTTTATACCCCCATTCTTGGAATTGTATTGAAGAATGTTAGGTATTTTTTAATGTCAGAAATCTTTTGGTTGTGATGGATCTTTTCAACAGCACCTGATTAAAAGGTTAATGACCAGCAAACAAATTTTGCATAGACGATTCCTTGGTATGATCACATACATGGTAGAAGACTCGTGAAAAATGAAGAAATTGCTTGTCACAAGCAATTTCTTCATTTTCCACAATGTTTTCAAAAGCATGTTTTGAGGGGTTATAAAGAGCATCACTATGTGGGAATGGTTTTAGTGCTCTTTTTATGCCCTCGTAACGAAAGATTTTGGAGCATATTGTTATACCCCTGCAAACGAAGTTTGGAAGGGGTATACTGGAATCAACCTGTCTATCCAGTGGGTGGATGGTTGGAAGGTTGGATGGTTGGATGGTTGGTTGGTCTGTCTCCAAAACTTTGTCCGGACAACTCCTCCTACACTTGTCGACCGATTTAGTTCATACTTGGCACAAGTGTTCATTGTGACCTGTAGATGTGCAAGACACAAATTTCACGAAAATCGGACCGATACTTTTTGAGTTATGGCCCCTGATTTGACCGAAAAATGCTTGTCCGGATAACTCCTCCTACACTTGTGGACCGATTTAGTTCATACTTGGCACAAGTGTTCATTGTGACCTGTAGATGTGCAAGACGCAAATTTCATGGAAATCGGACCTACACTTTTTGAGTTATGGCCCCTGATTTGACCCCAAAATGCTTGTCCGGCCAAGTCCTCCTACAGTTATTGTCCGATTTGCTTCATACTTGGCACATTTGTGCATTAGGACCTGTAGATGTGCCAGACGCAAATTTCATGAAAATCGGACCGAGACTTTCTGAGTTATGGCCCCTGATTTGACCAAAAATGCTTTTCCGGATAACTCCTCCTACACTTGTGGACCAATTTAGTTCATACTTGGCACAAGTGTTCATTGTGACCTGTAGATGTGCAAGACGCAAATCTCAAAGAAATCGGATTGATACTTTCTGAGTTATGGCCCCTGATTTGACCCCAAAATGCTTGTCCGGCCAACTCCTCCTACAGTTACTGTCGGATTTGCTTCATACTTGGCACATGTCTGCATAAGGACCTGTAGATGTGCAAGACGCACATTTCACGAAAATCTGACCATTACTTTCTCAATTATGGCCCTTGATTTTACCAAAAAATGCTTGTCTGGACAAGTCCTTTAGTTACTATCTGATTTGCTTCATGCTTGGCACAGGTGTGCATTAACTTCTGTACATGTGCAAAATGCACATTTACAACACTTTCTGAGTTATGGCCCCTGATTTGACAAAAATGCTTGTCCGGACAATTCCTCCTACAATTAATGAACGATTTGCTTTATATTTGGCACAGGTATGCATTAGGACATGTATATATGCAAGATGCAAAATTCATGGAAATCGGACGTCTGAGTTATGGACCCTGATTGGACCAAATTTCAATAAAATCGGATTGACAATTGCTAAGTGTGGCTCCTAAATCAACAAAAACGCTTATCGGAACAAAGGTGGTGGCAGGGGTATTTTTATCACCTTCAGTGATAGATTTCTAGTTTATTCTGTCTCTGTCTGTCTGTCCGTATGTCTGTCCGAAATTTAACATTTGCCTTTTCTCCAAAAGTATGAGTTGTCTAAAGCTAAAATTTGGTCTGGAACGTTCTTTCAATTATATCTATCTGTTCCATGCAATATGATCTACCTCAAGGTCATCTTTTAACACTTACCAACCCTAATCATGAAAACTTAACATTTTAGAAAATTAGTCATTTCGGGGACATTCATGTTTCACAGACACATCTTGTTTTCTTCTTGAAGCATAATCTTGAAATCCAGCATGGTGAATCAACTTATTTGAAGTGTATTTACAAGTGTGTGTAATTTGATGCATGTCCCATGGCTAGAAAGTGGTGTTTTTAATGATGGGTCATATACCTTAAACAACACCCAATAAAAAATTTATCTACCGGTAAACAATCTTTGCTGAGATGATTCTGTTGTATGATCACATCTATTAATTGCGCTTATTTTCTTTCCAGTTCCTTGTCCAGCGGGATATTTCTCGTTCAGTGGATTCGATCAGAATGATGCTTGTCGTGAATGCCCATTTAACTACTATCAACCCAACCCTACGTCGACAAGCTGCTTACAATGCCCAGACGACACTTATACAAATCAGACAGCATTAACAAGTAATGCACTATGTCTACCTTCAAGTAAGTAAACATTTTGTAATACAGTTAATTTTATCAAAATGGTGCTTGGCGCCCATGCCCATTTAACTACTATTAACCCCACCCAACATCAACTAGCTGCTTACAATGTCCAGACAACACTTGTACAAATCAGACAGCATTAACAAGTGATGCCCTTTGTCTACCTTCTAGTAAGTAAACATTGTGTAAAACAGTTAATTTTATCAAAATGGTGCTTGTCGCCCGTGCCCGTTTAACTACTATCAGCCCAACCCTACGTCGACAAGCTGCTTACAATATCCGGACAGCACTTATACAAATCAGACTGCATTAACAAGTGATGCCCTTTATCTACCTTCAAGTAAGTAAACCATTTTTAACTCGACTTTTCTAAGAAAATGAGAGCTTATACTGTCACCCGGGCGTCGGCGTTGCAACAAAGGTTAAAGTTTTTTCAAACATCAATAACTTCCATACTATCAAAGGGATTCAACCCAAACTTGGAATACTTATTCACCATTACACCCTCTACCTTACTATCAGGGCCCATGACCCTGGCTCCATATTTGGAGTTATGCCCCCTTTATACTAAGCAACTTAGAAAGTCGAGCGCGCTGTCTTCGGACAGCTCTTGTTAATACAATTAATTTTATCAAAATGGTGTTTGTTGTCCATGCCCGTTTAACTACTATCAACCTAATCCTACTTCAACTAGCTGCATACAATGTCCGGACGCCACTTATACAAATCAGACAGCATTAACCAGTGATGCCCTTTGTCTACCTTCAAGTGAGTAAATCCATTCCTAAATAGTAAAAATTTTAGACAGCTCTATTTAGAAGGCTGCTGCAGATGACTGGATATGGGTAGAGATAGGATTTGTGTACAATACAGCACAGAAAATATTGAAGCAAATGAAGAAAATGCTGGTCACCAGCATTTTCTTCTTTTGCCTTAATGTTTTCTCAAGCCTTTTCTAAACCAGGTCACAAAATGGTGCTTGTCACCCGTGCCTGTTTAACTACTATCAGCCCACCCCTACTTCAACTAGCTGCATACAATGTCCGGATAACACTTATACAAATCAGACAGCATTAACAAGTGATGCCCTTTGTCTGCCTTCAAGTAAGTAAACCATTTCTAAAACTTTCGAAATTTTAGACAGCTCTATTTAGAAAGCTTCTGCAGATGACTGGATTTTGGTAGAGATACGATTTGTGTGCAATGTAGCTCAGAAAATATTGAGACAAAAGGAGAAAATGCTGGTTATCAGCATTTTCTTCTTTTGCCTCAATGTTTTCCCAAGCTTTTTCGTTAAGGGATATCAAAACAAGTCTGATGCTTCTGTTACCATCATATCAGCCTATTGGCAATCAATTACCAAGATTATTTACCTTAAGTGGAATTTATATCTCTTTAAGGGATTAAGAATTCTTTTATTATCCAGGACTTGATAAATTGGATTTTCTGTCCTGTGAAAGCTCTTTTTCCATTTTGTTTCTCATGCCAGTAATTAAATGTGACCACTCATACTAAACAGGATCTTGTTTGACAACCATAAGACTAAATTTCTAGAAACAAACCAGGGCCAGTAGATGTAAACAAGATGTCTTAATTTGAAAATTAAAACATCATAAAACAGAGGAATCATTCTGGATGAAAAAATATGCATGTGCGAATTGTCTGTACTGACTGCAGACTGACTAGGATCGATACTTCAGACTTCCAATATGGCCCCTTTCAGCATGACAGAGTTACAGATTTTCTTTTCCTTTCTTTCAGCTAATTTGTGCGATAACTATTGCCAAAATGGAGGGAATTGTGTCACCCGGTTGAACGGAGTTTTTTGTGAATGCCCAACAGGTTGGTACAATAGCAATGAATTTTGTGCTAAAAATAGATTGGGTTTAGCCTTATATATTGATAAAGCCTCTCTTACAACCCATCGTGCCTCTTTTTAAATTGTACGTTTTAAAACTCTGCAAAATCGCACGATTTATAAAGACGCACGACGGGTTGTAAGAGCGCCTAAAGAATTGTCCGGTCAATTCTTTGCTGCGTGTAGTCTGCGTCGTGGTTGCGTCCACTAAAATCGTATGTTGCACGTGCGTGCATCACACGACTAAACATACGTTTTAGACGCAGACTGCACGCAGGAGCACGTACGACCGGTTGTAAGAGGGGCTTGGATTCAAGCCGTAGTTACAAGATTTTAAAACAACACCAACGAAATACTTTTGTTTGTCCAAAAATTATGTCACGCTTAAAAGTAAAGTTAAGTCACGCTTAACTAGATAAAGTTGTTACCTATGGACCTATTATCAGACGGTAAATGTTTGGATTGGTCCAAATTCAAAGTTGATGAAGACAATAACTTCAAGTGAATGAAACTGAAATATTTTACATTAAAGTAGTTTTTAGCTTGACTTTTCGAAGAAAATGAGAGCTTATACTGTCACCCGGGCGTCGGCGTTGGCGTCGGCATTGCAACAAAGATTAAAGTTTTTTCAAACATCAATAACTTCCATACTATCAAAGAGATTCAACCCAAACTTGGAATACTTATTCACCATCACACCCTCTACCTTACTACCAGGGCCCATGACCCTTGCTCCACTATATTTGGAGTTATGCCCCCTTTATACTAAGCAACTTAGAAAGTCGAGCGCGCTGTCTTCGGACAGCTCTTGTTCATCCTATTTATCTCTATTCCTTTTCCACCCTCTCTTTCCCTTTCAGTCTGTTTGTCTTTCTATCTCAAAATGGATGATTAAAAAAAAGAATTTGTGTACAATTCAGCACAGAAAATATTTAGCCAAAAGAAGAAAATGCTAGTTATCAGCATTTTCTTCTTTTGGCTCAATAGTTTCCCAAGATTTTCTATTAGGCATGCCGAAAATCAGTTATTGTCAAGAAAGATAATAGTTACGTAACAAGTTTTTGAAATTTTTACAGGATTTTTCGGACCGATCTGCTCGCAAGTTGTTAACTACTGTTTATCGAAGCCGTATAAAAGTTTTTGAAAATTTTTACAGGATTTTTCGGACCAATCTGCTCGCATGTTGTCAACTACTGTTTGTTGGAGCCGTATAATATAAAAGTTTTTGAAAAATTTTACAGGATTTTTCGATTTTTCAACTATTTGTGGGAGCCATGTATAAGTTTTTGAATATTATTACAGGATTTTTCGGACCGACCTGCTCACAAGTTGTTAACTACTGTTTGTCGAGACCGTGCTATAACGGAGGAGATTGTTCGTCATCGCCACAGGGGCATACATGTGACTGCAAAGGTAAGATTTAATCCTTTGCCAAGCAGCAAACTTCTAAGACGATCCAAATTCAAAGATGCTGAAGACGACAATTTCAAGTGAATTAAATTTAAAATCTTTTGGTCTTTTGGCGTAGAAAACATTGTGGCAAGCAATTTCTCCATTTTCCACAATCTTTTCCCAGGTTTTTTCATATGAGGGAGTCAATAGGCGTCACTGTGCAGTAATGGGTTAACTAAACAGTGACGCCTTTTGAGCTCAATTTAAAAGCTGCTGCCGATGTCATAAAGGATGTTTAAAAAGATATCATTAGTCTACAACCAAGCACAGAAAATATTGAGGCTTAAGGCATACATGCCACTAGTCCCTAATTGTTCGGGACAGTACCGGAATTTGATATGCCGTCCTAGTGTCCTTTGTTTAAAGTAAATGTCCCACAATAAATCAGAAATGGATACTTCTTGCCAAGATTTATTGTTTTGGACCATGTTTTTTTTAGTTTAACCTACTTTACTAAACTTTGAATTGGTCTTGTCTTATGCTCTATTACGGAAAGAGCCTTGACATTTTTCACAAAGGTACCTCTTGCCATGGCCTTTCATTTGGAACCATCACTTTGTGACCATGACCTTGGAGATTGACAATCTTTTCAAAAACTTTAACCTGGCCTTTATCATTGTATCCACTTTTAAAGAGGTAAAACATTGATAAACTGACACGATTTAAAAAAGCAAAACACGTTTTCATTAACCATTCCTTTTCTATTGCCTTGATCGGCACCATATTTTGAGACATATATGAGAAAATGTATACGCTTCACGCTTCAGTAATTTTATCGTGTTTTCTGTAAGCTATCCGGACATCTGAACCGCCAAACACTTAATGCTCGCGTGTCTCGTGCATTCAGACCACGTGTTAAATCACTAAGATTTTTTGTTTACAAATTGCCACTTTGATTTACTTATTGAAAACATTAGAGAACAACGAAAGAAAAATTTGTACAAAATGCTGAGGCTTACTTTGCGAAAAAGGAACAGAGTTTTTTGGCTTTTGGTTTGCGGTGTTTCGCAAATGTAGGTAGCTAGACGCTTTTATGTTGAGGAATCGACGGTTCCAAGGTTTATGAGACGTATAAACAACACAGGAAGATTTACAGACCACCCACGTCCCGGTCAGCTGCGTGTAACAACTGTACGTCAACATAATTGTATACGTTAACGTCACCAACGCAGCAGATTTGTGACGGCTCTGTCTACAGCAAATTCTATGGTTGGTAATCGCAGGCGGCCTATACATCGCGACATGGTGATAAATCACTTGTGAAAACACGGGGTTCGCTGTCGTCGTCCTGTTCGATGCCAGGCCCTTGACTCAACGTGCATTTTGGCATAATCTGACGTCCATTCAGGCATTATTCGTGGCTTTAAAGGTCATTTTCTGTCCTGTTATGTTAACAATTGTAACATTTACAATTTTACATGGCTATACATTGGTTTTGCAAGATGTAGGAGATAACATTTGTAAAAGTCCTTTTTTGCGTTTTTAAATCGTGTCAGTTTATATCACACATGGATACCTGTTTCAGTTGGGACAAAGACCTTTCAATTGTGACCTTGACCTTTAAGTTTGACCTACTATTTAAAAAATTCTCTTCTATCAATTTTTAGGTTTGGCCACTGGTCCCAATTGCGAGAACATCATCCCGACATGCGTAACAACTGGAAATCCGACCTGCAGAAAAGGTGGACATTGTATCAACAGACCCGGTTATTCACAGTGTTTGTGTCCTGATGGCTTTTCTGGGGCAACGTAAGTCAGAAAAATTTTGTTTTTAATGGATTGCAATAACATATTGGGTTCATATTGTCGCTTTTCATCTAAAAGCATAACCCATCTATGACAACTCTTGTTTTTATACCTCAGAGGCAGCTGAACCAGATCAGGGATTTAAGAATACAATTGTGTACAAAAAGACTTGTCATGGGTAAAGTGGGCTGAATGTATTATAGCATTTTTTTTGTGACAAACACTTATTCGGCAAGCATAACCCATCTATGACAACTCTTGTTTTTATACCTCAGAGGCAGCTGAACCAGATCAGGGATTTAAGAATACAATTGTGTACAAAAAGACTTGTCATGGGTAAAGTGGGCTTAATGTATTAAAGCATGTTTTTGTGACAAACACTTATTTGGGGAGTATAACCCGTCTTTGACTTGTCATGTTTTTATACCTCAGAGGTATAAATCCACAAGCAAAAAATGACAGTAACATAGTTTTGTGTTTACTGTTTCTAAACCAATAAACTCTTCTCATTTGTACCGTTCACATGATAAATGAACAGGTTGATTGGTTGTAAACAATAAACACAATCATACATCACTTTCAAATTTGGCTGGTGGAGTTATAGTTGTAGCAGATTAGGGATTTATCAATAATTTGTGTAGAAAAAAATAGGAAAAGGAGGTTTAATGTTTGATAGCGTGTTTTTGTGACAAACATTTATTCAGGGAGCATAGCCGGTCTCTATTTTTTTGTGACAAACACTTATTCAGGGAGCATAATCCGTCTCTATATAATTTTTGGTGACAAATACTTATTCGGGAGGGTAACATCCCAATTGGTCCACTCCCATTTTGTCTACCATTTTTTAAGTTCACTGAGTCCCAATTCATGTACTGTCCCAACTCTTCTACTTTCAAGCCAAATCATCAATAAACAACATTATTTTTGTTTCAAGATGAAAGATTTAGTCAATATATTCATGAATGAAATTAAAATGCAAACAATTTGATAAAAAATCATAAAATATCATATTGATATACAAAGTATAGAAAAGAAGACAAAATGGGAATTATGTCCAAAATAGACAAATTGGGAGAAGACAAATTGGGAGTAGACCAAATGGGATTAAACCTCGGGGAGCATAACCTGTACTTAACGGCTCTTGTTTTTATATGGCAGATGTGAGCAGCAGACAGATATCTGTGTTACAAAGCCGTGTAACACTACCGGATTTCTCAACTGTGAAGACTCGAGTTTTGGGTTCAATCTTCGGAGAAGATGTATCTGTAAGCCGGGATACAGAGGAGACGACTGCAGCATCAACATCAGTATGTGAATAATTTTAATCCGTTCCCGAATGCCTCATTTTTTAGCTCCACTGGCCGACAGGCCAGCGGGCTATTGTCATGGCGCTGTGTCCGTCGTGCGTCCGTCCGTCCGTCCGTCCGTAAACTTTTCCTTTAAAAATCTTCTTCTCAAAAACTACCAGCTGGATTTCAACCAAACTTCACAGGAATGATCCTTGGGTGACCCTCTCTCAGATTCCTTCAAAGAATTCTGATTGAAGTAAAAAGTCTGGAGTTATCTGCCCTTGAATGTCAAAAATGGCCATTTTGACTTTATTTTCACTCTAGCAACTACAAATATTGACCAATCAAGACAAAACTTGGACGGAATGATGATGACTATAAGATCTTGCCTGGGTATAATTTTCAGCCTGATCTGAATTTTACATCATGAGTTATGTGCCCTTGAAATTGACAAAATTGCCATTTTCGGATCTATTTTGACTTTGTTTTCACTTCAGTGACTACAAATATTAACCAATCAACACAAAATTTGGACAGAATTATTATGACAATAAGATCTTGCTTGGGTGTAATTTTCAGCTAGATCTGAATCTTATATCATGAGTTATATGCCCTTGAAATTGACAAAATTGCCATTTTCAGCATTATTTTGACTTCGTTTTCGCTCTAGCAACTACAAATATTGACCAATCAAGACAAAACTTGTATAGAATGTTGGTGACTATAAGATCTTACCTTAGTATAATTTTCAGCTTGATCTGAATTTTACATCATGAGTTACATGCCCTTGAAATTGACAAAATTGCCATTTTCGGCTCTATTTTGACTTTATTCTCACTCTAGCAACTACATACAATGACTAAACAAGACAAAACTTGTACAGAATGTTGGTGACCATAAGATCTTGCATTGGTGTAATTTTCAGCTTGATTTGAATATTACATCATGAGTTATGTGCCCTTGAAATTAACAAAATTGCCATTTTCGGCTCTATTTTGACTTGTATTCACTCTTGCAACTAAAAATATTGACTTATCAAGACAAAACTTGTAAAGAATGTTGGTAACTATAAGATCTTGCCTTGGTATAATTTTCAGCTTGATCTGAACTTTACGTCATGAGTTATATGTGCCCTTGAAATTGACAAAATTGCCATTTTCGGCTTTATTTTCACTTTAACAACCATTAGTATTAATTAATTAATACAATTACTTTCACAGAATTTTACTGACCATAAGATCTTACTTGCTTGAAATTTTTAGCTTGCTTGTTTGTTCAGCCTGAACCTTTGAAATTGCATTCAACAAGACAAACAATCAGGCCTGTGGAGCGCTTCCAGACCGCCAGGGCTGTCTAGTTTTATACAAGTCCAGTTTGAAAGCTGCTTAACCCTTTCCCAAACAAGACCTGGTTTTGACGTCCCTAAGAATATAGGCTTGGGAAAACATTGATGACCAGCAGTTTCTCCTTTTGTCTCAGTATTTTCTATGCCATATTTTACACAAATCTTTAGCAACTTCCATTTTGTCATTTGTGACTTTCCTGAGACAGGTCTTGCTATCCCTTTCCCAAATGACACGCTTGTATACCAGTCTAATTTGAAAGCTGCTACAGATCGCAAAAATCAGTTTTGAAAAAAGATATGGTTTGTGTATGATATTGCATATAAAATATTGTGGCAAATGCCACTCAGTAAGACGGTCTGTGTAAACATTTAGGCAAAGGCTTTAGGAATATATTGAGGAAAAAGAAGAAAATCAGCTTATAATCGGCATATTCTACTTTTGCCTCAATATTTATAGTTATAGGGTACAAAAATTTTATTCTAAATAACAATAATTTTGCTGACCGCAGCAGCTTAATTCCAATTGGACTACCCTAAAATTTTGTAATTTTGGGAAATGGTTATAGTGACATTTCACGATATTTTTTCATAAATTTTACTTTTATCATGCTCCCCGAAAAAATTTCGGGGAAGCATATAGTCGCCACGCTGTCCGTCCGTGTGTCTGTGCGTCCGTCTGTCTGTGCGTCCGTCTGTCCATCCGTCCGTCCACAGCCATATCTCAGCAACCCTTGGACCAAATTCAATGAAATTTCACATGTGAACTCCCTGGGTCAATACCTAGGGAAATTTTTCTCCGTTTGTAAATTTAAGGATGCGTCATGGAAAAAGGGGCCTTGGTGTAAAAATTAGTTTTTCTCTTATTTCTCTTCATCTAATGGGCAGAATTTAATGAAATTTTGTGCTCATGTAATAAATAGGATGTTCTAGACCATATTTTATAAATAATGTGTGTACAAAAAAGCTGTCATGGGAAAAGGGGGTTTAATGTATGATAGTTTTTATTTTGTGACAAACACTTATTCGGGGAGCATAATCCGTCTGTGACGGCTCTTGTTTTTATCTGAAAGAGCATATTTTCTTATGAAAATTCTGAAAATTTTAAGCCAAAATATTGCCCAGTTGATGAGAAATATATATTTTTGTGCTAAAAAAAATCAAATTGTTGTCCACAACAGTTTGGGTTTAAATGTAATTTGCCATTTCTGTCTCAACTTTAAAGGTGTATTTTTCGCTTATAAATAACAACTTCAAAAAACTGATAGCATTTATATGCATTAGAATAACCAATCTTTGCATCAAGACATACTTTAAAAAAATGAAATTGGAATGTTACGTCCCTTTAAACTATAATCTCTTGCAACTGTTTCAGATGACTGTGAATCCAATCCTTGCGTTAATGGCGGAAATTGCCAAGATCTTGTGAACGGATTTTTCTGCCAGTGTGCGAACGGTTATACAGGGACATATTGCGAGATTCCTCCGAACAGATGTAACAATGTGAACTGTGGATTTGGGTCCATGTGCTCCGACAAACAAATGGATCAAAGCTCACACTGTGTTTGTGCACCAGGTTACACCTACGGTATGTATTAAACCCATTCCCACACAGTGATGCCTTTTGACGCCCTTCAAGATATAGGCTGTGGGAAAACATTGTGGAAAATGAAGAAATTGCTTGTGACAAGCAATTTCTTCATTTCCCACAATGTTCTCTACCAATAAACACTAAAAATGATAAATATCATTCACATAAATTTGTCGTCTCCCAAGATCTTGTCAACAGATTTTTCTGCCTGTGCGCCAATGATTATACAGGAACATTTTGCGAGATTATACCTATGGTATGTTTCTAGCTGTAGAGAATCATGTGACACAACTATAACAACAATTGCAGAAAATCTTCTATAATTCTTTTAATATGATTTTATAATTGTTTGAAGCAGAGAAAAAAATGCCAGGGTATGCAGTGGATTTTCTATACAGCAATTGATAGAAAATTTTATTTGCTCATCAATAACTTTTTGATACAAAATTTAACTTGCTCATCAATAACTGTTTTGCACTTGTGTATAAAAAGATCAGGGGCATATTGTTTTACTCGTGTCTGTCCATTATTTAATTTATTTCTCATCAAGCCCCATGTTGTCTGTATTCATCTGAATTGTCTCTACATCACAATTTAAATGGGTACCCACAACATAGGTTTAAATTTGAAATTACAAGTTTAGAATGTCTTTACACCCTATTATGGGTAGCTCTGTGTTAAAGCTCAGAATTATTTTTATTCAAAATGAGATTTTCCTAGTTTTGTTTACTAGGAAAGTCAAAACAAATTGATTGGTTCTTAAGAATTTTAACCCATTACTACACAGTGACGCCTTTTGACTCCCTCACAAGAAAAGGCTTGAGAAAATATTGTGGAATATGAAGAAATTGCTTGTGACAAGCAATTTCTTCATTTCCCACAATGTTTTCTATCCTAAAATGGAAAGATTTTTAAATTTCTATCAGCTTGAAATTATCGTCTGCAGCATCTTTAAAATTGAAACAGTCCAAAATTTTGCTGTCTTAACCCTTTCCCACACATTAACGCTTTTGGATGCCCCACAAAATAAAGGCTTTGGAAAACATTGTGGAACATGAAGAAATTGCTTGTGACAAGCAATTTCTTGATTTCCCACAATGTTTTCTACCAAGAAAGACCAAAAAATGTAAAATTTTGTTCAATGGAACTTGTTGTCTGCAACACCTGTTGAGTTTGGAATAGGCTAAAATTTTGTTGTTTGGTAATGGGTTAAAATGGGTTAATCTTTTTGTTAATTTCAGGATCATACGACCAATACAGCATCAGATTGAGTTATGCGCCGCAGTCGGTGACGCAGTCGTGTTCACCGGGAATGGTCAACAGCCCCGATGAATGCCGAGCACTTTGTTCTAGCAATCCCACATGTGCCCATTTTGCGTACCAGCCGAGTTCCGGTAACTGTTGCCTCCTGACAGCCGCCCAGGCGATATCCTTTGTGGACTTTACTTCAGATCCGTTCAACCTTTACACGAAAAATACAATAGTCCCTCTGGGTGAGTGTCTTTCCAGCGTTTTCCATGACTCACAAATTGTGTGTCATTTTTGCAATTTAAAAAGAAATGGGCCCTTAGAAGAAATTAACTGATGATATGACTGATATTTTAAGCTATTCGAGTACTAAGGCGTTTATAAAATTTTTACTCACACAATTTGAGAAATGATTCCCAACTTTGAAAGTAAGGGGTCGCAATGACCCCCAAATTCTAATGTCAAAAGAAATCCCTGTCTTTCAATGTACATTTGTAGACTTCATGTCGGAGAGCTTCAACCACTGATTCATGATCAAGAGTTAACCCTTTCCCAAAAGACAAAACTGTTTGGCGTTCCAATTGGACTTGGAATTGCCAGCAAATGATAAAGGTCGAAAATTTTGTTGTTATGGAAATGTTTGAATTTTTAGCTTTTGATCATCCCTATCCATGTAATATTAAAATGTTTAAAATTGTATTTCTTTGCAGATGATTTCTATACTGAGAAGTATGATTTGGGAAATCCCACCGGCAACTCGCTAAGGGACAGTGAATCAAGACTGACCATGAATAATGTAAGTTTTGAAGGGGGTAAATTTATGTTTTAATGATAATGATACTGTACAGCTTGCATGTTTTTTGCCTATTTTCACACATCACCGCAATTTGATTTCAGGTGGATTCAGATGGAAAAAGATGGCCGAGATGAGCATGTTTTTCCACCCAAATCCATCTAAATTCATTGCAATTTTCCACTCGACCACCGCGAATCGCAGTGATTTGCGTTGACTAGCTTTGCCTATACCTAACATTTCCACTATGCCGATGGAAATTGCAGTGATCATTACAATTTTTTCTACCATCCACCGCAATTCACAGTGATTGTCGGAAATTGAGGGTGGAAAAATGCGGTGTTCGCGATGGAAAATCACCACGATTTTCCACCCGAATTTTTTTTATCCAGGGTTGGCGTTTGTTTCAGGCAAAAAACATGCAAGCTGTACTGTAATTGTGATTTATTTATGACAATATCCTGCATTAGACTCTAGTCATTTATCTCTCACCAATGGATGTAAATCATCTAAGTGAGCAAGCAGCTGGAGGAGCTTATCGACTATTGTGGTAGTAGTGGTGAGAGAAATACCAGAAATCCACAGTTAGGTGCTCAAGTCACCCCAATATAACCAAAATTGTAGTCAAAAGTGGCATTAAATTCTGTTCAATAAACAAAAAGTTCAACTGTATTATGTAACTTTATTGAAATGGCGCAGGTTTACTTTTTTATAACATACATGCTAGGCCTATACCATGCTTGGGCTGTTTCCTGACAAGAGCTCAGTCATATTTTCTGTGTATTTTATTCCTTTCCCAAACAAGACCTGGTTTTGACGTCCCTAATAGAATAGACTTGGGAAAACATTGAAACAAAAGAAGAAACTGCTGATGATCAGCAGTTTCTCCTTTTGCCTCAATATTTTCTGTGCCATATTGTACACAAACTCTACTTTATAACCTGAATGTTGTCGCCTGGAGCAGCTTTCTATTGGATCAACCCAATATTTTGCCGTTTGGGAAAGGGTTAAGATCTAAGTCTTCTTTGATATATGTTAGGCTATTTGTCTAATACGAATAGATCTTGCTTAAAAAAACAGTACCATTTCAAATAAAGCAAGTAATACAATTTTCCACAGCAATTCGGTTTAAATGTTTGCGGAGGCACAGTGCCATTAGAAGCCACATGTTGTGTTAAGGATGGTAGCTGTGACAATCTGCCTGGGGATTTGACATGCAACGTCGACGGATTGACATGCAACGGTCTTCAATGTCAGAATACAGATTATGAAATCAGCTTTAAATGTGCAGTACAAAGGGGTGAGTTTCAAATCATCTTGCTTCTTCTCAACAATCAAAGTACTGAAAGTACTGTTGGGAAGCAAATTTGTAAATAATGTCGGCCTTTCCAGAGGTAGAGTACGTACTTTGATTAGGTACTTTGATTATCCATTTGAATACCTTGAATACCTTGATTCCATGCTGGAATTGTTGAATCTATATTTAGCATAACCTTTATGTGTTTACTAGTACTAACCAATCAATGGAAGCGGTTTGCCAGGTACTACCAGTTGCTAATAAACAGTATACACACAACGGGTACCAGTTTAATCTATTGTTTGTGTAAATTAGCTATTTATAGCTTTGAGCCTTTGAATATATTTCATAGTTCAGTAAACTTGACTGACCCATTTACAAGGAAGGCCATTGGACTGATCTTTGAACCATAGTAAAGCAAATTACTACACTGGTCTTTTCTTCGCTTAGAGACATGATTAATTGAATGTTTCATTTTCAGTCGCACAATTCAATGTCTACATGTATAACTTCACTTACATATTGAACATTCCAATGACTGTTACCTCATTAATCTTTGCTTTTGATAGAACTATTTATAGTGAGGAAGACCGGAAGATGTTGTGTGGTATGCAGAGAATGGTAAAGTGCAGAGAAAGGTGGCTGCAAAGAGAAGCAAATTTCGCAAAATTTGCTTCCCAAAAACTCTTATCTACAGCTCATGTAAAGCTGTAGATACAAGGTTTTCTATGAAAAGCGACAATATCAGAATTATGTTGTGACCCTTTCCAGTGATTTGGAAATATTTGCAATAGGTCAGCGGGGCTTTGGTCAAGAAAATCAATGTGACATTTTGAAAATTAATGTGACAATTTTGACAGCACAGATTTTCACTAACATTTTGATTTCCCTATTTCTTTTTACTCAATTTTCGTAATATCACAATGCTTGACAAGAACTACAGATAAGAAAGGCTATTGGCTTTTCAAAATGCAATGTATCTTTCAATGGACATTGATTGAGAGACATATTTCTGTTGTGGATCCAGGATTTTTGTGAAGGGGGTTTGAGCATACAAAGCAGGGGTTTGCTTTCCCTAGTTGCACAATTTTGACTGAATTTTTACATGAAAATGAGCCAGGATCTGGAAAAATGTTCCTTTTGAACCCAAAATAGATCCTGATCAGCCTGTGCATACGCACAGTCTGATCAGGATCCATGTTGTTCTATAATAGATTTTTCGTGACCTGTAGCAACTTAAAGTGAGCAGCATGGATGCATTTTGGACTTCATTTGAGAACAGGCTTGTCTTGAAACTCGATTTTCAAAGATGTTATAAGGGACCTTATTCTAGATCCAGGCTCATATGAATTAAGGTTTACGAACTGAGAATGAAATGCAGAGCCAGAGGCGAAATTTGAAAAGTGCCAATAATTCCTAAACTGTGTTACATTTCCATTCCAAATACAAACATAAACATTTTGTACGGTTTAGAAATTTGAATTAATGCATACTTATGGAAATATTTGACAAAAATGTTCAAAATTACCTCCCTTGCATATGAATATAGAGTAAAATAATATTTGTAAATCATTTTATTCTTGAAGCATAACCTCGAAATCTAGCATGGTGAATCAACTTATGTGAAGTGTATTTACAAGTGTGTGTAATTTGATGCATTTCGTATGGCTAGAAAGTGGTGTTTTCATTCTCAGTTCGTAAACCTTAATCAGGCTACAGAGGATTGTTCGTTTGAACCCTCGAACGCCCTTGTGGATTGATCACAGTCCAAAGACATGGAAGCAGGTGGGAATGCAGTTTAAGTCTCAATTAGTCAATTATTTAAAATTGTGGCATAGCTCCACATAGAAGGGGGTAAAGGATTTTGAAATTGAAATATTTCTCTTATTATTCATCAAACCCTTTGCTGTTGGTATTTATTGAAATTGTCTCGTAGAGACGATCCCAATGGGTACCCATTACATGAGGTTTGGATTTGAGAAGTTAAAAAAAATCTTTTGAAATTACCTTTACCCAGCAAAATATCAAATTGTAGAACCAATGGGTACCAAAAACGTAAGATTTGATGAACATTTAAACATTTTGCATTTTGAAAAGCCATCTCACCAACTTAACCCATTCCCACACAGTGACTCTTTTGATGCTCCCATAGAAAAATGCTTGGAAAACCATGGTAACAAGCCATTTTTTCATTTTCCACAATGTTTGATATGCCAAAAGTCATAAAATTTCAAAGGTTTTTACATGTTTCTAATTTTTGCTGCTCTTGTATTTCAGTTTTCCTGGGCAACACCTGCAGCCTAAAGACCGACTACTGTAACAGTAATCCCTGTGATAGAGGAACGTGTTCCTACACTGGTTCGACTGGCTACGGTTACTTCTGCTCGTGTCCGCCCGGTTATAGCGGCCGTGACTGCCAGACAAATATCAATGAGTGCGCGACCATGCCATGTCAGAACGGAGCAATGTGCACGGACGCTGTAAATGGGTATTCATGTAATTGTACAGAAGGATTCCAAGGTGAGTTGTTTTCATTAACAACATTATTGTCACCATCATCTTAAGCCATTATTTAATGGTCATTTACCCTTTCCTGAACAAGACCTTGTTTTGACGTGCCTAAAAGAAATGGCTTGAGAAAATGTTGAGACAAAATAAGAAATTGCTTATAATCAACAATTTCTCCTTTTGCCTCAATATTTTCTGTGCTATATCATACACAAATCCCATCCTTATCAACATCAATTTTGTCATCTGCTGCAGCTTTGGAATTGGACCTCCGTAATTATTTTTTAATTTGGAAAAGTGTTAATATGGCATGTCAGAACTGAGCAACGTGCACGGACGATGTGAATATGTACTATTGTAATTGTTCGGAAGGATTCCAAGTTGAATCATTATTATCTGAACCCATGACCAGATGGCAAAATTGAAGTCCGATCCAAATTCAAAGATTTTGCCGGCGGACAATTTTATATGTATCATTTTAAATTTTCTGGTCTATTTGGGTGGAACACATTTTGAGAAATGAAGAAATTGCTTTTCACAAGCAATTTCTTCATTTTCCATAATATTTTCCAAAATGGTGGTCTTCTAGGGCATCAAAAGGTGTAATTATGTGGGATTAGGTCAAGCCATTACCAAATGGCCATTAAACCATGAGAGCATAATGAATTTTTGACACTCTACAAGATAAAAGGATTTGTCAAGCCCAGATAGCTCAGTTGGTTACATCAGAGTCAATTCAGAGGATGTCAGTTCAAAATCTGGCTCGGCTGATATCCATTCTGACATTTGACATAAGTCATTAAAAATTTTGTCTGTCATCCTTGTTCCAAATTTTTAATATTAAGAAATATTAAATGGCAAGACTTTTTGTTTTAAGTTTAACCCTTTCCCAAACAAGACCTGGTTTTGACGTCCCTAATAGAAAAGGCTTGGGAAAACATTGAAACAAAAGAAGAAACTGCTGATAACCAGCAGTTTCTCCTTTTGTCTCAATATTTTCTGTGCCATACTTTACACAAATTCTATCTTTATAACTTCCATTTTGTCATTTGTGGCAGCTTTTGAAGTGGATCACCACAAAATTTTGTCGTTTTGGAAAGGGTTAATATCAAATCTTTTACAGGTGTAAATTGCCAATACTACTGTCAGAATGTGACTTGTAATTTCCAAGGCACATGTAGCAATTTGGACTTGTCCGTATTCAGGCTGTAAATTATCTTTGATTGGGTGGAAAATATGGAGGAAAATGAAGCATTTTCACGATAAATTTTGAAATTAAGAAGTATAAAAAGGCATCACTATTTGTTTCAAGTTAAATATTGAATCTATTTCAGGAGTAAATTGCCAATCCAGAGTGGACTATTGTCAAAATGTGAACTGTAATGGGCAAGGCATATGCAGCAATATAGACACAGAACCAGACTATCAATGTGCTTGTTTCCAAGGTTATGAAGGAAAAGATTGTGAGGTAGTAATGATAATAATGATAATTGTAATATAAGTTCATTACTGGGGGTACAAGATTCATTTTGGGGGTAATAAACCTCATTTGAAGGTTTTGGGACTCCCTGAATAGTTGTAATAATGAGTAGAAGTGTAATAATGATAAACTATAATACCAAAGCACTTGCAGTAATCTATGTTCTTGCTTCCAAGGTTATGAGGGGAAAGATTGTCAGGTAATTTTGATTATAATGATAATTGTAATAAGTTCATTAACCCATTATCACACAATGACTCTTTTTGACTCCTTACAAGGTAATGACTTTGGAAAACATTGTGGAAAATGAAACAATTGCTTGTTACAAGCAATTTCTTCATTTCCCACAATGTTTTCTTCCCTTGATATTGTTGTCTGCAATATCTTTGAATTTGGACAAAAATTTGCTGTTTAAGTAATGGGTTAATATGATGATATTGAGGTTTGTAATGATAATAATACGAAAATGAGAAATGGCCAAGGTACTTGTGGTAATTTAGACACAAATTACAAATGAATAGGGATCTGGAAAAATGTCCCTTATAGCATTTGAGACGGCCATGTTTCAAGATCAGGCTGTGCATACTAGCAACCTGACCTTGATCAATATTATTATCATATGTTTGCTACAGATCATGGCGAAGCTATTGGAGAACAACAAGGTTCCTGGTCAGACTGTGTGTATACGCAGGCTGATCTGGAACCATGTTGGGCTCAAAAGCATTAAAGGACGTTTTTCCGGAATCTTGCTCAAATGTACTTGCTTCCACAGTTATAATTGAAAAGATTGTGAGGTTATCATGATAATGATAAAAGTTGAAATATATACTAATAATTGTAATAATGATAAACTGAAATATCCAAAGCCTTTTTTTCAAAATCAAGACAAAGAATATGAAAGTACTTGCTTCTTTATTACTTAATAAATTTGAGTGCATAACCTGCATTTGAAATTTCTACTAACCTATGCTCTAGCAACAAAGGAGTCTTTAACAGATTAAAAATCTATTCTTGATTACTTTCAGAACGAGATCAACCGTTGCCGTAGCAACCCGTGTCTTCTTAACAGCAACTGCACACAAATATTTAATGACTATATCTGCGAGTGCGTGCCGGGCTGGACGGGAAAGAACTGCGATGAGGTGGTCGATAACTGCAATACGGTAAACGGACTGCAGTGCCAGGCTGATTGTAAAAACATATTCAATGACTATTATTGCGAGTAAGTAGCCTTGATGAGTAAAGGAATTGATTTTATCGAGTAAACCATAAAGTAATTTCATACAAACAACTGTATTATGTAATTCTAAAACCTGGCAACTACAGCTTTATTGAAGTCGTAGTAACAAGATTGGTAACAACATTGATGATTTATTAGGCGAGACAGATTCAATCAGTCTATTTTTAGCAGAAGATTTTAAAATGCTGTTTTCAGCCCACATAGCTACAGGGGGTAAGGGCTTTGATTTTATTAGTCCATTCCCCCATACTGATACTATTTGACAGCTTTACCACTGTGGGGATTGTGCATGATGGGATGGATAACGAATACGGTCAAAATAATCTAGATTCTGGTCAGATTTTTTGCAATAACTTCCTTATTTGTGAGTCAATTTTCAAAAGGTTTGTTGCATGTACCCCGCCTTACGGAGCTCTTTCATCGGATGTATGACATATTAGATAACTCGTGGTACTTTTTGCAAAATGTTAATGACTACGGCCAAATTAACCACGCTTCAGGTAAGCATTTGTGGAATAACTTTCTTATTTTAGCGTCAATTTTCATGCAGTTTGTTGCATGTACTCCGTCTTAATGAGCCCTTTTCTCAGATGTATTACTTATCGAGAAACTTCTTGTACTTTTCTCAAAAATCGATCCCAACCGACTAGAAAAATGACCTGGATTTTTTGTCTTTTTTCTGATAGGTTGGGATCAATTTTTGGACAAAGTACAAAGATTCTACAAATAAGTCATATATCTGAGGAAAGAGCTAAGTAATGCAGGGTACATGCAACAAACCCCTTGAAAATTGACACAGAAATAAGAAAATTATTGTACAATTTCTTACCTGAAGCGAGGCAAATTTGTCCGTTTTCGTTATCCATCCCATCATGCACAATCCCCACCGTGTTTACAAGTCTTCGGAAAACATTTGGGAAAATATTTAAATTGCATGTGACAATATCTGATAGTGTTTTCTAACTTCCAAACAATGTAAAATCTCATTCACTTGAAAATGTTGTCTGCAATGCTTTTGAAATTGGACCACTCTAAATTTTGTCTTTTGGTAAAGGTTTAAATCTATTTATTGAATCTATGTAATGAATTAACTTCTTACCACACAATGACTGTTTTTGATTCCCTACAAGATAATGGCTTTGGAAAACATTATGGGAAATGAAGAAATTGCTTGTGACAAGCAATTTTTTCATTTCCCATAATGTTTTCTTCAGAAAAAGACACCAAAATTTGAAATTCTATTCACATGAAAATGTCGTCTACAACACTTTTGAATTTGGACAAATCTAAATTGTTTTGTTTGGTAATTGATTAAATCTCTTTGACAGGTGCCCTGCTAACACGTTCGGCACGAACTGTCAAAACCAGCCGGATCCGTGCAATGACTACAATAAATGTCAGAACAACGCAACATGCAGCGTTGATATGGGAACCATGAACTGTGCATGTCCCACTAGTAAGTCATTTTCTCCTTTTCCCTCAATGTTTTTACATGCTTTACATGTTTAGTAAACATTTTGTAAAGGGTTAAGGAGCTATGGCCATAGCGCAGTTGGTAAAGCGTTGAAGCGTCACTCATAAGGTCCCGGGTTTGAATCCCGGCTGCAGTAAAAATTCCTTCTGACAAAATTGTCTCCAACCAATGGTTTGATTATAGTAAACATATGTGGGTGAACAGTTGGAGGCTCAGTTAGGATGTTGTGGTAGAACTTGTATGAGAAACGACAGGAATCCATGCTTAGGTACTCTAGCTGTGCGATAGCCAACCATAGCAGTTGAAAGAGGCATTAACCCTTTCCCAAACGACAAAATTTTAGGGTGATCCACTTAGAAAACTGAAACAAATGACAAAATGGATGTTATTAAAGATAGGAATTGTGTAAAATATGACACAGAAAATATTGAGACAAAAGGAGAAACTGCTGGTTATCAGCAGTTTCCTTTTTTGTCTCAATGTTTTCCCAAGACTATTCTTTTAGAGACGTCAAAACCAGGTCTTGTTTGCGAAAGGGTTAAACCCCAATCAATCATGAACCCATTACCCCACAGTGACACATTTTGAGGCCCCACAAGATAAATGTTTTGGAAAACATTGTGGAAAATGAAGAAATTGCTTGTGACAAGCAATTTCTTCATTTCCCACAATGTTTTCCACTCAAATAGACCAAACAATTTTTTATTTATTTCACTTGAAATTGTCATCTGCAACATCTTTGAATTTGGAGCAGCCTAAAATTTTGTTGTTTGGTAATGGGTTAAAGGTTAACATTTGCTAAAAGGATGAAATGTTAGACTGGTCCTGATATTTTGCATATATATCTGCGTGATATTGTATCTTTGAATTTTGACCAGTCTGATATTTTGCACATTCTGGTAGTTAGTTAATCCTTTCCCAAAAGAAAAAAATTTAGGATGGTCCAATTTAAAAGTTGCTGCTGACGACAAAATGGACATTGAGATAGAAAGGATTTTTGTACAATATAGCTAAGAAAATATTGAGACAAAAGGAGAAACTGCTGGTTATTGGCAGTTTCTTCTTTGTTCCAATGTTTTCTCAAGCCTTTCCTATTAAGGATGTCAAAACCATTCTTTTGTTCCAATGTTTTCTCAAGCCTTTCCTATTGAGGACGTCAAAACCAGGTCTTGTTTGGGAAAGGGTTAATGTTTTGGTTGTTTTTGTGTGTTTATTACAGAATACACTGGGGATGGGTGCCAGATTTTGGTCAATCATTGTGGACAGACAAACTTGTGTGAGAATGATGCCATGTGTATGGTCACCGATATGGGATATCAATGTACATGTCAGAATGGTGAGTATTGATTTTAACATCATATAGGTCTGGATAAATGACCTGGCAGAGCATCTCTAGCTATTAGCTAGAGTTGATCAGTCAGGTCATTTATCAGGACCTATGCCTTTATCACAGACAAACATGTGTATGAACGACAGACATGGGATACGAATGTACATGCTACGAGGGTTGTTCGGAAAGTTTTGAGACAACCTTGATTAACAGTTTAAATCAAGACATAAGGACATAATTTTTTATACGTTATTTGTAATCTTTAATCTGTACAAATATGAAATTTCATGTAAATCATACACCGTCTTCACATAAAACATGTATATCAAAAATAGCTACTGACACATAGGCGGCGCACGCCGTCGTACAGGAATGTCACGTCATTTTACTATAAACGGAAAAGGTAGTTATTTCTCAAAGCATTATCCTTCACACTGAACGTATTTTTCATGTCTCCCTGCCCATCTACTGAACAGCCGCAAAACAAGTTACATGTGATACAATCTTCCATGCAAGACTACATAGTTGTTATAAGTCTCCAACAGTGATGCGGCCATATTCATCGATAGAACACCGCGTAAATCTATTTTTCCGTCAATGACGGAAGGCGGCAGCATCTCTCTTTACCCTTATATGAGGTCCTTGTCTCCCGAAACTTATTGTGCAAAGTACACACCTGCCATCCTGTCCTTTACTGACCTCTTCCTAAAATAGCTTGTTTAATTTGTGATTTTCTGGCTTTTACTGAAAATGTTTATGAAAATTAGCTGTTACGCCTTTGTCAGCGTCGCCATAGAATGCACTCCTATCATCTATAAAATTAAATTTTATCACGATGTCAAACGTTTAAATCTTACGGGAAAATAAGGCCATGAATCATAAATGATGTTAAATACGTTATATCAAAGTTTCTCACGAAAATATTGTATTCATACCAACATGATAATAGTATATTTCTTATTTGCAAGCCGTGCGCCGGCCACATGATGGTTGTGTTGCTATGGTTACTACTAGCAGCAACCCGATAATCCAAATCTTATAAAGTTACTTGCATTTAACTCGTTATGTTTTAAACTTTATATAGACTAAAAATTAATGAGAAATTCGCAGAAATAATGATGTTATGACGTTTGTCTCAAAACTTTCCGAACAACCCTCGTAGAATGGTGAGTCTTGATTTTAACGCTTACCTTTCCCAAACGAATCTGGGCTTTGATGTCCCCAGTGACGGATCCAGAGGAGGGAGGGGATGCTTCTCAATATACTTGGGATGGGATATCAATGTACATGCCAGAATGGTGAGTCTTGATTCTACTTAATCCATTACCACACATTGAAGCTTTTTGATGCTCCACAAGGAAACTTCTTTAGAAAGCATTGTGGCAAATGAAGAAATTGCTTGTAACAAGCAATTTCTTCATTTACCATAATGTTTTCTAATCCAAAGTGGAAAGATTCTTAAAATTTCATCAACTTAGAATCGTCGTCTGCAGTACTTTGAAATTGGAACAGTCCTAGACTGTGGCATCTGGTAATGGGTTATGTGACACCTTTTGTCATTGTGGACAGACTAACTTGTGTGAGAACAACTATGCAAGTTTGAGTCATGAAACTTCATAGGTAGATGGAACTCGTTTTGGAGAAGTGCAGTGCTCAAGAACTATAACTCTGCAGATCATATCTTATTCGTGTGTAAAAAATGTTCTCCTTTTTGCAGGATACACAGGAACAAATTGCGAGGAAGAGATCAACGAATGTACTGGTGTCATCTGTCCTGGCAACGGTCAGTGCTTTGATGCGATCGGAACATATTACTGCCGATGTCCGTTAAAAACGACTGGAGAAAATTGTGCTAGAGGTTAGTATAGGTTTCTAAACCCTTTCCAAAACAACAAATTTTTAGGAGTTTCCTAAATTTTTACTTTTTTTTCTTGGTAGAAAACATTCTCGAAATGATGTAATTGCTTGTCACAAGCAATTTCTTTATTTCCCACAATGTTTTCCAAAGCCCTTTTCTTGTGGGGCGTCAAAAAGTGTCATCATGTGGGAATGGGTTAGAACAAATATTTGGTCAGGACAAGTATATGATTATTTTGTCAGAGCCAGCAACATTTGGAGGCATCAAGATCGACTGACTGGAAACCAAAAAAATTAATGTTGAACCCTGGGTAATCAGCATCTTTTACTTCTCTTTTAAAATTTCCTATCCATTAGTATGCTGTACTATACTATACTATGGTACTCAAAATACCATAACCACTCACACCCATTCTGTCAAAAGCTTTCAAGTTATGAAATTTAATGTTTCATTATTTGGGAAAAAGGTTTGATTTTATCACTGTTAATTTTCAGCATACGACACCAACTACGACATATACATCGGACCACATCCAAAGGCCTATGCTTGGATTCCATACTTTATACAAGTTCTGGATACGGACAGAGTATCGGCTAGCTTCTGGGTTCGATACAGCGTGATCGGCGGAGAAGGCATATACATGACACAGTATATTGGGTATGTAGAATTATCCATTTTTAGCTTCACTGGCCATAAGACATGATTTGAAGTTTAAGTTTAAACATCCTTATTTTGACATTGACTTGGAAAAGTTCTTACAACTTAGGTAAATCCCTCTTGATTCTGCTGCCTGGAAATTGCACAGGCACTTGTTGGGATGTCTTGGCTGATTTCAACACCAATTGTTTTGAATTCATAGAAAAATATTGCAAATAAAACGATAGAAAATATTGTTGTAAATTGGTTTTTCTTTGCTCAGTATATACCTAAGCATAAAGCTTAACCCTTTCCCAAACAAGACCTGATTTTGATGTCCCCAAGGGAAAGGGTTTGGGAAAATATAGAGGCAGAAGAAGAAACTGCTGATAATTAGCAATTTCTCCTTTTGCCTCAATATTTTCTGTACTATAATATGCACAATACAGATTCTTATTAATGTCCATTTTGTCTTCTGTAACAGCTTTTGAATTAGAACAGTCTAAAATGTTGCTGTTTGGGAAAGGGTTAAAACATCTTTCAGGTTGCGCCTTTTGAAAATAGACCCTTATATTTGAGCCTTTTAAGGAGATTTTTTGCCTAATCCATAGATTTTCTTTTCTGCGGTGGGTTGTTTTCGTTGATCATTTGCCAAATGTGAAAATGTTATGTATCATCATGGAGTAGAATTTATACACTATGGAAATTCTTGTTTGTCTTTTGTAGAGACGCCCTTAAAACATCTGTTAAATTCATGGAACTGACTCATGAAGGCTTGACAGTTTACGGCGCAGATCCAAACAACAGGCTGAACCATGTGATGCGATTCACGCGGAATTCCTTACTCAACGATGGTAACTGGCATCTGGTCACGTTTTCGTTTGACACGGTCCTGGGTGAAATGAAGCTGTATCTTGACACCATTTTCCATGCTCAGTATAATAATGCTGGCATTGCATTAGGCGTGACAAGTTTCAGGTACCAAAACTTTTGAAAAAATATTAAACTTTTCCTACAGCTTTTTATTTAGACATTCTGTAGATATTTTCTCATGAATTTTACTCTCTTTATTATACCCCCCACCTACGAAGTAGAGGGGGGTTTATTGGTTTCACCATGTCTGTCTGTCTGTCAGTCCGTCCGTCCGTCCATCCGTCCATCCGTCCAGTCGTCCGTCCGTAGACTTTTTCGTTTCCGTGCTCTAACTCAAGAACGGTTTGACCTAGGATCATGAAACTTTACACAGTTGTTGCCCTTGACCCAAGGAGGTGCCCTATTGTTTTTGGATCACAAAGGTCAAGGTCACAATCGGACTTCGTTTAAAATCCGTTTCCGTGCTCTAAGTCAAGAACCAGTTGACCTAGGATCATGAAACTTTACACAGTTGTTACCCATGACCCAAGGAGGTGCCCTATTGTTTTTGGGTCACCAAGGTCAAAGGTCAAGGTCACAATCGGACTTTGTTTAAAATCCGTTTCCGTGCTCTAAGTCAAGAACCGGTTGACCTAGGATCATGAAACTTTACACAGTTGTTGCCCATGACCCAAGGAGGTGCCCTATTGTTTTTGGGTCACCAAGGTCAAAGGTCAAGGTCACAATCGGACTTTGTTTAAAATCCATTTCTGTGCTCTAAGTCAAGAACCGGTTGACCTAGGATCATGAAACTTTACACAGTTGTTGCTCTTGACCCAAGAAGGTGCCTTATTGTTTTTGGGTCACCAAGGTCAAAGGTCAAGGTCACAATCGGACTTCGTTTAAAATCCGTTTCCATGCTCTAAGTCAAGAACCAGTTGACCTAGGATCATGAAACTTTACACAGTTGTTGCCCATGACCCAAGGAGGTGCCCTTTGTTTTTGGGTCACCAAAGTCAAAGGTCAAGGTCACAATCGGACTTTGTTTAAAATCCGTTTCCGTGCTCTAAGTCAAGAACCGGTTGACCTAGGATCATGAAACTTTACACAGTTGTTGCCCATGACCCAAGGAGGTGCCCTATTGTTTTTGGGTCACCAAGGTCAAAGGTCAAGGTCACAATCGGACTTTGTTTAAAATCCGTTTCCGTGCTCTAAGTCAAGAACCGGTTGACCTAGGATCATGAAACTTTACACAGTTGTTGCCCATGACCCAAGGAGGTGCCCTATTGTTTTTGGGTCACCAAGGTCAAAGGTCAAGGTCACAATCGGACTTTGTTTAAAATCCATTTCTGTGCTCTAAGTCAAGAACCGGTTGACCTAGGATCATGAAACTTTACACAGTTGTTGCCCATGACCCAAGGAGGTGCCCTATTGTTTTTGGGTCACCAAGGTCAAAGGTCAATTTCACAATCGGACTTTGTTTAAAATCCGTTTCTGTGCTCTAAGTCAAGAATCGGTTGACCTAGGATCATGAAACTTTACACAGTTGTTGCCCATGACCCAAGGAGGTGCCCTATTGTTTTTTGGTCACCAAGGTCAAAGGTCAAGGTCACAATTGGACTTTGTTTAAAATCTGTTTCCGTGCTCTAAGTCAAGAACCGGTTGACCTACAGCACTTTTTCAGTGACAAGGCGCTAGTGGGGGGTATTTGTCCGCTTTGCGACAGTTCTAGTTTAACTCAAAGAGCATATTTTCTTAAGAAAATTCTGAAAAATTCTAGCCAAAGTATTGTGCTATTTACGAGGAATATGTGATGTGTCACACTAAAAGGGACCTTATCCAAACTCACAAATCCAAATTTTGACAAACTTGTCAAACTCAGTACAGGTCAACCAGATCCTGTATGCGAAAAATGAACATATAGTAAGATAGGGAAAACATTCCAGATTTAGAAATTACAAACAAGTGAAAAGTGTCGGCCCTAGTCTGGCTGCGCCGACCGCGCAGACTGACTAGGGTCGATATTTTTCACACATCCGACAAGGTCCCTTTTAGCGTGATGGTCACATATATTTGTTATTAAGGGTTTGATGGATCATCAATAGAGGCGTTTATAATGCTCCATACATCATTCAAATGACGTCAATTATGGAGCATTTTGAACACCTAGTCAGAATTAATGTCTTAAAAATGCTTTATCGAAAACATCCTAAGAAATCTTTAAAAAATCTCGCTCTAAAGAACGTGCCTCTGGTTCATGTTCATGAATATGCTCATATTTTCAGAATGTGGCTAATTCTGGGCTGCCAATTCGACAAAACCATGCAGATGTGCAAGGGAACAGAAAACTTCCACGGCTACCTCAGTCAAATCAACTGGTACAGAAAGATTCTTGGCTTCGTCGAGGTTGACCAGATCTTCCAAAATCCGCGTATCATTTTTGATGATCCGATGGATGAAGTGATTCTTCTGTTTAATGAGTATGTGCTGGAAAGCGGATCTGACAGGGTGATTCCATCACAGGCTTCAGGCGTGCCATGTAGTGATCCGACTAGAGCCATACCGTGCAGTTTCTTTACTGGTAAGTACCATTGTTATTCTTATAAGAACCTTAGTGTTAAGTGAATATGTGTTGCAGAGCAGTGTCGACAGGGTGATTCCGTCGCAAGCTTTTGGTGTGCCATTTAGCGAACCGACTAGACCAATACCGTGCAGTTTCTTCACTGGTGAGTACCATTGTTATTCTTATATGAACCTTGGTGTTGAATGAGTATGTGTTGGAAAGTGGTGTGGAAAGGATAATTCCGTCGCAGGCTTCGGGTGTGCCATGTAGTGATCCGACTAGACCAATACCATGCAGTTTCTTCACTGGTAAGTTCCTCAATTATTCTTATAAGGGCCTGGGTCTTGACCTATTACTGCACTCTGAAGCTTTTATGTTTTATACAAGATAATGGCATTGGAAAATTATCAGCATTTTCATCTTTTGCCTCAATGTTTCCTGTGCTATATCATTTACCCCTTTTATCATCTATTTTGTTGTCTGCATTACCTTTAAAATTGGACGAAACTAAAATGTTGTTGTCTTGTAATGGGTTAATTGTTGATTTTACAGTGGAGCAGATGCCGATGGTAAGCGGATGTCCGAATGACATTGTTGTGAACACGAACGGACAAAGACAGGTTACGGTTACGTGGACAGAGCCAACATTCAGTAACCTCGGTAATACTGGAATAACAACGCGACCAATGAACCAATCAGGTTAGTTTGTTTTAACCATTTCCAACATGTCAAGGCCCTTTGAAAAAAATGAATTTCAATTTTTGTATAGAGGAGCATTTTGAATTGCATTTTTATTTCTCTCTCATTGTTTTCTATCTTGGAAGGCCCCAAAATGTCAAATTTGATTCACTAAAAATGGTTGTCTTGAACATTTTTGTATTAAGACATGTCTAAATGTATGAGGTGTGATAAGGGCTCAATAAAAAGATTTTCTTTATTTTTTTCTGATTTATAGGGTTACATAATATCTTAAATTAGCAAGTGTAAGATATCTTATGAGGACTTTTTTTGGAGACAATGGCTAACAAAGTGGGTGGGGTAAATTGATACAGGATACAATTTTATATGTCTTGTTTACTTTTTCAGGAAACACCTATTCATGGGGAATATCTGACGTAGCATATGTTGGCATCAGTGACATGGGATTCACAGCATATTGTACATTCAGAATTTATGTTCAAGGTAGGATGATTTTTAAATCCCCTCATATTGATGCTTTTTGATAACCTGAAAATTAAAGGCTTTGGAAAACTTTGTGGCAAATGAAGAAATTGCTTGTGACAAGCAATTTCTTCATTTGCCACAATGTTTTCTCAGCCCCAATGCAAAGATTTTAAGATTTTCTTCAACTTGCCATCCTCATCTGCAACAGTTTTAAAATTGGAATAGTCCAAAATTGTGTTGTTCGAGAAAGTGTTAACTCTTTACTTAACCCTTTCGTTTGCAAGCGCGCTTTAAAGCGCGGTTCAGGAACGCCTATACTGTTTAGGGGGGCATGGGCTTTTAAAAGCAATTTTTACACTATTGAAGTTATTATGACACCGGAAATATTGCGCAATATTGTTATGTTCTCGTAAAATGTGAAGAAAAATGCAGTTTTTGGGTTTGTATGAGCTGTAACGATGGTCAGGAGGGTTCAAAATTCTGCAGAAGAGGTCCGGCGAATCACCATGTCAGTGCCGGACGATGATGATGGCGATTTCCTTGATTTTTGGGGGGTAAAAAGGTGATTTGAACATTAGAAATGTTTCCGAGACTTCGAATAGTGACTCCGATAGTGATTCCAATAACCCTAAACCGAATCCAGTCCAAAATCGTAGGGTAGGGGGTGGTCGGGGGTCGTGGCAGGGGGCCGGACAGGGGTCATGGTGCTAGAGGTCGAGATTTTGATGAGATGCAAATTTTCTATCAGTTACTTATCATATTGTTAAAGGAAATTGAATAACCTTTCCAATGATATATAGGTTTATGGGTATTCTGCTAGTAAAATCTATTTATTAAGCATGTGTATACATGAAGTGCTTGGAAATAGGGAAAAAGTCATTTCTGGAAAATAATTCTGCAAACGAAAGGGTTAACCGAAAAGTTTAAGATAGCTTCATATTGAAAGCTATTAGTTGGGATTTATGGCTTCTTTCAACTGCTTTGGATATATACCATTCACTGGAGCACCTAGCCATGGGTGCCTGTGGTTTCTCGTACCAGTACTACCACAACCTACTTACCTAGCCTAAAGCTGCTTATTCATATAGGTTAACAATTATACGTAAAACCATTTGTATTAGTCAGTTTTGTTATAAAGGATGATTGCTGTTATGATGGATCGGACCTGGGAAGTCATGAGTGAGAGTCTGATGTGCTCTAAAATTAACCCATTACCAAATGACAAAAATCTAGGTTGATCCAAATTCAAAGATGTTGCAGACGACAATTTAAAGTGAATGAAATTTAGTATTTGTTGTACTTTTGTGGTAGAAAACATTGTGGGAAATGAAGGAAATTACTTGTCACAAGCAATTTCTTCATTTTCCACGATGTTTTCCAAAGCCTTTTTCATGTGAGGAGTCAGAAGGCGTCAATGTGTGATAATGGGTTAAACTAGTTTGGAGGCCCTCTTTGACTTTGATACATTTATTATCAACAATATTTTTCTTTTCCAGAAATGTTTTGCCCAATGCCGGAAAATCCATTTAGTGGACGGGAACCAGCTTGTGTCGACAACAATCCGATGGGTAGAAGGGGATGTCGAATTTCGTGCTACGACGGATTTGTTATAGACAGAATTACACCACGCTTGTTTACATGTGATCCAACTGGGACGTGGAATTACGCACAGAGATTCGAAAAATACAGATACCCGGCTTGCGGACGTAAGTTAACCGTTACCAAATGGCAAAATTATAGACTGGTCCAAATTCAAAGATTATGCAGACGACAAGATAAAGTGAATAAAATTTTAAGTTTTTTGTCCATCTAGGTAGAAAACATTGTTTTTCACAACGTTTTGCAAAGCCTTTCCTTGAGGGGCGTTGAAATGTCTCATCGTCTTGGAATACATTATGGGTCAAGCTGTTACTACATTTAGACATTGATGCCTCATTTGAAAAAGGCTATTTCTTTGGAAAACATTGTTGGAAATTATGAAATTGTTAATGACAAGAAATTTCTTCATTTTCAACAATGTTTTCTACCCAGAAAGACCTAAATATCTAAGATTTAGTATTTTTGAATTTGTTGTCTGCATCATATTTGAATTTATGAAAGACACTGTAGGTTGTTTATCTTTTCTTACCATATGTTCATTTTCAAAATTTGACAGCTGGTTGACCTCTTCTAAGTCTTATCTGTTTTACGACATTTGATTCTATATGGATTTCCCAGAAGGTCCCTTTTAGTGTGATAGGTCTCTTGTCTGAGGCGTGTTTGTTAGAGCCAGATTTTCCAAGATTTCTTAAGATGTTTTGGATAATTCCTTTTCAAGATAGAGATTCTGACAGAGTTATTCTGAATGCTCCTTACTTTATACAAATGACATTATGATGTTTCTATAGAATTGACAGAGGGGTATAATTCCACAAGAAGTAAAGAGTACTGGCGTCTTCCATTGAGCGGTTCTAATTCTTGCTTTAAAGAACACATCAACTTAAAACATCTTAACCATTTCCCAAACAATACAGGTATAGAAAGGTTTGGGAAAACATTGAGGCAAAAGAAGAAACTGCTGTTAACCAGCAGTTTCTCCTTTTGTCTCAATGTTTTCTGTGCTTTATTGTATACAAATGCTATGACATGCTATTAACAACAAACCTTTTATCCCCTGCTTCAGCTTTCAAATAAGAGCATGCTAAAAAATTTCCTATTAGGGGAATGGTTGAAGAATCTCAATATGTCTTGAACCATTACCAACCAAACAACAAATTTTTTTTTTTTTTTTTTCAAATTCAAAGATCTTGCAGATGACAATTTAAAATAAATCAAATTTTACATATTTTGGTCTTTTAGGGAAGAAAAAATAATTGGAAATGAAGAAATTGCTTGTCACAAGCAATTTCTTCATTTTCCACGATGTTTTCCAAAGTCATTACCTTGAAGGGCATCAAAAAGCGTCACTGTTTAGAAATGGATTAAAAAATCTTGCTCTAAAGAACATGCCTCTGTACATAATTATTATCTTACCTTTTTCAGAAGTAAGATCTGTGAGTCCCAGGTTACGGGTGACCATTACATTTGTCTACCAAATCGGAACCACAGCATGTATCGCAGCCAAACAAAATCTAAACGCACTCTTTGAGGCCACGCTAGCGAGTTTGAACAGTTCGTACGTTCCGCCACCCGTCCCAGGTGTTCCTCCCATACAGCTGTACGACTCGTTCACCATAACCATCGATTGCGGCAATGAAAATAGCGGACGAAAGAAGCGTCAGACTGCGACAACCACTGTGGTCACTATTGTTCTAAACAATGCAGATCCAAGGTATGTTTTAACCTTTACCAAACAGGGACTCTTTTTGATACCCCTAAAGAAATGCTAGAGAAGACATAGTGGAAAATGAAGAAATTCTTGTAACAATCATTTTGCTCATTTACCATAATGTTTTCTACCTAAAAAGGGTTTATGATTTTACATTTCATTCACTTGAAATTCATCTTTGAATTTGGATCAGTCTAAAATTTTGCTATAAGGTAATGGGTTAAATCCATGAAAGATGTAGAAAAAGTTTGCAGACATATTAAACGAAAATCAAAAACTCCTTTTCTCTCAATTTTTTTTAACCATAACATACATATTTTATATTGTTAACATCTATTATTTTGTTGTCTCTTTCAAATTGCAGCAATCTTAAATTTTACCATTTGCAAAAGGATCAACAGGAAATATGCTTTAACAATTTTTGCTTTGCAATTTAAGATCAACTTTTAAAGCGTCAATATCTGTTGAAGAAGCGTTAAAAGGAAATTTATTTTCGTAATTTCCGCTTTGTTATTTCAGATCAACTTACAACGAGTCTATATCCGTTGAAGAATTCCTGACTTACCAGGCTATCGGACTTAACGTCTTCGATTACCCAGTAAGTGCAGATAAATATTAACACTTTTCCAAACAATGACTCTTTTTGACTCCCTATTAGATTAGGCTTGGGAAAACATTGTGGAAAATGAAGAAATTGCTTGTGAAAAGCAATTTCTTCATTTCCCACAATGTTTTCTACCCCAAAAGACCAACACATTTTAAATTTCATGCACTTGGAATTGTCGTCTGCAACATCTTCGAATTTGGATCACCTTAAAATTTTGTCGTTTGGGAAAGGTTTAACCTTTTTCAAAACAAGTCTTGGGCCTCTGTTTTTCTAACTCTTTTCCAAACAGCAAAATATGAGGGTGATTCAAATTAAATTCAAATTAAAAGGTGATTTACATGACAAATTAGATGTCGAGAAAGATAGCATTTGCGTAAGATATAGCCCAGAAAAAAATTAGGAAAAGAAAGAAAATGCTGACTATCACTATTTCCTTCTCATATTTTTCCCCACATTTTTACTGATATCTGGGTTAGGACATGAAAATGCAGTCATATTTGGGAAATGATTAATAAAGCCCATTACAAGCATTTTGTTTTTGAACTTTAATGCAAGTCATGTTATGTCCTGGTTGGCTGTCTTTCGTTTGAAATCCTCATAAATCTTGTAGTTCTTAAGTTCTCTGCCTTTGAAATAAAAAAAGAAGTGCCCAAATTCTTCAAAGCAATATTTCTACAATTCCAGTCAGAATAAATGCAAACTTGGCGTGTTTGATTCTCATGATGTGTTTCATTTCAAATACAGTTGACGCTCGTTATCTCGACATCGGATGAGTCGAAATTCTGTTTAAGTCGAAGTGAAAGTCATGTCTCATGATCAACATATGGATATCAAAATGAATTCCAAAACAAATACAGCCATTGAAATTTAGAAGGAAAAGGATAGAAATTGCTAGTGTCGAGCTATTTCTTTCCTTTTCCTGCTATATTTCAATCATGGACACATGATGCCCATCAAAAATGGTTGAATATAGTTTTCATAGAAAATAATCAAAATCAGATTTGTTGAACTCCGGATATGTCGAGGTATTTTGACGGCCCCTCTAACTTCGACACAACGAGTGCTGACTGAACAGAGTTACAGTTACTGGTTATTTTATTTCGACCATAATTATTGACTATCTGTTGTTATGATTTCCATTTCATACATATGATCATCTTTAGTGATAAATTCCTAGTCAACAGTATACCAACTTTTCTTTTCCTTTTTCACAGTCAATCATCTTTCGATCAACCATTTTGGAGGAATTGTTTTGATGATGTTTGGCTATTATCTAGTCAAAGCTTTTTAGCTCGATTTTTCGAAGAAAATGAGAGCTTATACTGTCACCTGGGCGTTGGCGTTGGCGTTGCAACCAAGGTTAAAGTTTTTTCAAACATCTATAACTTCCATACTATCAAAGGGATTCAACCCAAACTTGGAATACTTATTAACCATCACACCCTCTACCTTACTACCAGGGCCCATAACCCTGGCTCGACTATATTTGGAGTTATTCCCCCTTTATACTAAGCAACTTAGAAAGTCGAGCGCACTGTCTTCGGACAGCTCTTGTTTTTGTAAATTGTATTTTTGGGCCTCGATAGATTCCAGCCAAATTCCTCAAAGAACAGATCTACATTGCTATCAAAATTATCAGTCATACGGTATTCTTAATCATATACCAATTTTTTCCACAGTTGATCATCTTCCGGTCAACCATTTTGGAGGAATTGTTTTCTGTGACGGCCGTGCCAGCGTGTGGAGCTAACGAAGTTGTCATTAATGGCCAGTGTGGTATGTTGATTTCTTAATCCATTACCCGATGGCAATTTTGAACTGATCCATTTTGAAAGGTGTTGCAGACGATGATTTCAAGTGAATAGAATTTATACTTTTTGTTGTGTGGGTGTTTTTTTCTGGATAGAAAACATTGTAGGAAATGAAGAAATTGCTGGTCACATGCAATTTTTCTAGTTTTCCACAATGATCTACAAAACCTTTATCTCTAGGGTGTCAACTAGTGCAATGTGTTGGATTAATGTGAATTATCCGAGACATTACTTGTGACATGGCACTATTGCGCAATTTGTAGTGTGGCTGTAGACTAGTTACGGCCCCTAATACAAACTATGTTTGTATGAGGATAGGTACATGATAATAGCAATGAATTTTGTGCTAAAATTAGACTGGGTTTACCGTTATGAATTGGTAAACCCTCCATGTTATTATAAAATCTCATAACTACGGCTTGATTCAAGCCGTAGTTATGAGATTTTATAACAACACGAACAAAATAGTATTTGTCTGAAAATATGTCACAGTTAAATGGATAAAATCGATACCTATTCATATGGTCAAGATATCAGACAAGGTAAATTTTGCAAAAAGTGAGGACATGAACCTTAGAATAACATACCTTGATTTAATCACGCTAGTTGCATTTTCTAACAGCAGCTCTTGTTTGTTTGAATGCTTATATTGATTTTTTCAATGCATTGAGCTGTTTCATTGAATGTGTGCATTATTCCTTTCCCAAACGTCAAAAATTTGGGTTGCTCAATTTTGAAAGCTGTTGCAATCTTATTCAACAATTTAAACTTCAGTTGAATGCGGAGGTGGTAACTTTTTCCGTTACACTGGCCCAAACAACACGATGCCAATTTGTGATGACTGTCCAATCGGATCCTATCAACCGGCTTCTGGGCAGTTTAGCTGCACACCTTGTGCTGACGGGGAAACGACAGAACTGCCTGGTGCTTACAATTCAGATGCTTGCAAAAGTGAGTATTAGTTTTGTCAAAAAAAATCAACAACTTCCCAAAGAATTCCTGGTATTATTGTCCCTTTTAGAAAATTTTTGTATAAAACATTGATTAAAAGGAGAAAATGCTGATCACAAATTCTTTTAACAGGCACCTTAAAACGACTTTTTTTTAGGGATTAGTTGTAATGACATATTTTCATGAAATTTTGTTTTGAATGACTATCTGGGCAGAAAACATTTAGAAAATGAAGAAATTGCTGGTGTGTGTCCGTCCATCCATCCCAACACTTAACATTAGCTATTTTGAGGGCATTCATGTGTCACAAACACATCTTGTTCCGTATTTATATTTCAGCTTCCTGCTCCGTTGGATTCTTTTTCAACAGAACTGCGGACGCGTGTTCGCCATGTCCGATCGGCTATTACCAGGACAAAGAAGGAAAGTTCCAGTGTAAGGGATGCGCAGCTGGATTCACAACGGAATTTGTCGGAACCAACTCTTCAGTCAGATGTACAGGTCTGTAAAACTAGTCTGGTTGTAAATTATGATGCTTTATTTTTCACCAGTCAAAAAAATTCTACGGCGCGCCAATTCAAAAATTATTACAGAGGATAAATTGGATATTGAGAAATATGGGACGTGTGTACAGTTAAATCCAGAAAAAATTTAGGCAAAAGGAGAAAATGCTGACTATCAGAATTGTCTTCTTCTGCCTTAATGTTTTCCTAATCACTATTAAAGTGAAAATGAAACATTTTTTCTTTGGAAAAAGGTTAATCCTGTATCACAAGGCAAAAACTACTGCTGATTAAAATGAATTGAACCCTTTTTTAAGAGTCTTATCAATCTGGGGGTTGTTGGTTTGAATCCGAGCTTGGCCAATATTTGTACTGACATTTGACAAAGGTCACTAAAAACATTTGTGTCTCGCCAAATAATGTGAATCATCTAAGTGAGAGATAAGCGTGGAAGTTCTGGTGAGAGAGGTCAGATGTCCACAGTGAGGTGCTCCTGTCATTGCAATTTAACCCATTACCACTCAGTGATTCTTTTTGACTCCCTAAAATATAATGGCTTTGGAAAACATTGTTGAAAATGAAGAAATTGCTTGTAACAAGCAATTTCTTCATTTCCCACAATATTTTCTACACAAGAAGACAAAAAAAATGTAAAATTGCATTCAATTTAAACTGTCGTCTGCAACACCTTTGAATTTGGAACAGTCTAAAATTTTGCCGTTTGGTAATGGGATAACCAGGGCAGTTGAAAGTGGCATTAATCCCAATCAATCAATATGTTCCAAAATTATACAACTAACGTTACAGTTTGTACTTGTTATTAATGTCAGCCTTTATTTTTTCTCAGGAATCTGCGACAATGGTCAACAGTTGGATGGAAATGGCAACTGTGAACTTTGTCCCGTCGGGACCTATAGAAACGTGTCGGAGAGTCGACTTTGTAGACCATGCACTGCTGGACTCATAACCTCTGGCACGGGAGCAAAGTCATCGGCAGAATGTACAGTCAGTAAGTAGGAAAAATTTCTTTAGCACATTACCAGACTGCAAAACTTAAGACGTAGCCAAATATGTCAAAGACAACAATTTAAAGTTAATTAATTGTACATTTTTTGGTCTTTTTTTGTCAGAAAACATTTTTGGAAATATAGAAATTGCTTGTTACAAGCAATTTCTTCATTTCCTCAATGTTTTCTACCAGGAAATACCAAAAAGTTGTAAACAAACTGCAAACTTTTCCCCGTTAGCACTTATATAAACGTGTCAGAAAGTCGACTTTGTAGACCATGCACTGCTGGACTCATAACCTCTGGCACGGGAGCTAAGTCATCTGCAGAATGCACTGTCAGTAAGTAGGAAATTTCCAGCTTAGTTTAAAATTATCTTTACATCAATTTGGAAATAAGTTCTTAAAACTTAGCTTAATCCATGTTGCTTCTACTTCCTGGAAACTGAACCCTTGCTCATGCTGAATGTGTGGGCGGATGAAAAGCCCAAGAACTACCTCGGCTACAGGGGATTGAACTCAGAACCTCTTGGTCCCATTACAGCCGCTTGCAAACCTGGAAACAGATTAGATACTCGGACAAACACATACGGACAATTTCAGCAAAGCTCCAGATAAGAGGGGCTGAAGACTTTCTACCTTTTATATTTCAAATCCAAACCCTTTGTTTTTGGTACTCAACCAGACAATTCTAATGAGTACCCACAACATAGGATTTGATGAAATTGTAATGAAATATTTCATTTTGAAGTCATCACTCCTTCTTATCTGTAGCTCTGTTTCAGGATTAAAATAATGGCCAGATCAATTATGAATCATTAACAATCAGTAACACCTTTTGATGCCTCACTGGAAAAAGACTTTGGAATACATTGTGGAAAATGAAGAAATTGCTTGTGACAAGCAAATTCTTCATTTCCAACAATGTTTTCTGCCCAGAATGTCATGAAATATTAAAATTTCTTCAGAATGAAAATTCTGTCTGCAATTTCTTCCAATATGGATAAGCTTAAAATGTTTAACTTTGGTGAAGGGTTAAGATCTTAGAAATAAATTTTGTTTTAACTTGTTTTAACAGCTGCTTGTGAGCCTGGAAACAGATTGAACACTCAGACTAACGTGTGCGAACAGTGTCCAGCCGGAACATATCAGGATGAAAAGTGGCAGACAAATTGTGAATCATGTGGCGATCCCACTCGATTCCTGACTTTAACTGCGGGAAGTTCTAGCCCAACAGATTGTATATGTAAGTTCCATTGTCATACATTTTTATACAACTGATGTATCATATATGCGTATCTTTTCTTGTCAACTGTGTATCTATTAACCCATAACCAAACAGCAATATTTTAGACTGGTCAAAAATGCTGCAGACGACAATTAAAACTTTTTTGGTGTTCCTTGGTAGAAAACACTGTGGGAAATGAAGAAATTGCTTGTAACAAGCAATTTCTTCATTTTCCACAATGTTTTTCAGAGCCATTATCTTGTTTGTAGTCAAAAAGAGACATTATGAGGGAAAAAGATTAAACGACAAATTTTACCATGCGGCGATCCCTCTCAATTCTTGAATTTAACCATGGGAAGTTCAAGTCCAACTGATTGTATATGTTATTCCATTTACAATTCAGAGTTATTGATAGGCAGGATAAAGACTTTTGCTTTTTATATGCTGCCGGAGGCGGTCGTATATTGGCGTCATCTTCTCCGTCTGTCCGTCTGTTCACTTTTCTTGTCAACACAAGTCATCCCAAGTTTCTGGCTGGATCTCTTTGGAACTTGGTCAATGTTATCACCTTAATTGGTAGATGTGCATGAAGGAAGGATTTTATGGTTCATTGATTTTTGATTTTTGAGTTATGCCCCCATTAAAACTTAGTCTCTGGAGCGGCGTATATTGTGACCATGGTACTCTTGTTAAAATGTGAAGCCATTGCCTTCTGGCAGTTGGTAGCGCATCAGACTCTCCCTCCTGAGGTCTGGGGTTTGATCCCCGTTCATGGCAAATATCCTTTCAGACAAAATTATCTCCCACCAAGCGTGGTGTAGTGTACAGCACATATTTTTTCTAAAAAAGAAACTAACAAAAAACACTTTTATCTAAGTGCTTAACTTTTTCATGTGACCAACCTTTTACTAGAAGATATTAAGAAATAGATGAAATATTGTTGATTTAATAACAAAATATATCAATTTTATCTTAACAGTCTACTGCCAGCCTGGATTTGAAGTCGTTCAAAATACACAGACATGTAAGACGTGTGATATCGGTACATACAAAGTAGGAAACCTCGGCGTGTGTACTCCATGCACAGGAAACTACCGAACACCGAATGTTGCCTCAACATCGCCCGCAAACTGTACTATATGTAAGTTACCCTTTCTCAAATGACAACAATTCAGGCAGATCTAAATTTAAAAATGGTGCCGAAAACAGTTTTTAGTTGATGGAATTTTAGAATTTTTTAAGTTTTCTGGGTAGAAAACATCTTGGTAAATGAAGAAATTGCTTGTCACAAGCAATTTCTTCATTTACCACGATTTTTTCCAAAACCTCTTTCTTGTGGAGCGTCAAAAATCTGGATTTGAAGTGGTTCAAAATATGCAGGCTTGTGATATTGGTAGATACAAAATGGAAAACCTTGGTGTGTGTACCCCGTGTACAGGAAACTACAGAACACCGAACGTTGCATCAACATCGCCCGCAAACTGTACTATATGTAAGTTACCCTTTCTCAAATGACAACAATTCAGGCGGATCTAGATTAAAAAATGGTGCAGAAAACAGTTTTTAGCTCCACTGGCCGAAGGCCAGCGGGGCTTATGTCATGGCCCTGTGTCCGTCGTGCGTGCGTGCGTGCGTCCGTGCGTCCGTCCGTCCGTCCGTGCGTAAACAATTTTCAAACATCTTCTTCTCCAAAACTACTGGACCAATTTCAACCAAACTTCACACGAATCATCCTTGCATGAATCTCTACCAAATTCCTTCAAAAGAATAAAATCTGTGCAGTACTTGAATTTTAATTAATTTAATTGAATTAATTTTTGAAAAATCTTTAAAAAATTTTCTTCTCCCTAACTACTTGACCAATTTCAACCAAACTTCACAGAAATCTTCCTTGCATGAATCTCTACCAAATTCCTTCAAAAGAATAAAATCTGTGCAGAACTTGAATTTTAATTAATTAAATTGAATTAAATTTTCAAAAAATCTTTAAAAAATTCTTCTTCTCAAGAACTACCGGACCAATTTCAACCAAACTTTACAGAAATCTTCCTTGTATGAATTTCTACCAAATTCCTTCAAAAGAATAAAATCCGTGAAGAACTTGAATTTTGATTGATTTAATTGATTTAAATTTTCGAAAAATCTTTAAAAAAAATTCTTCTCCAAAACTACTGGACCAATTTCAACCAAACTTCACAGAAATCTTCCTTGTATGAATCTCTTCTTAATTCCTTCAAAAGATTAAAATCCACGCAGAACTTGAATTTTGATTAATTTAATTGATTTAAATTTTCAAAAAATCTTTAAAAATTCTTTTTCTCCAAAACTACTGGACCAATTTCAACCAAACTTTACAGAAATGTTCCTTGCATGAATCTCTTCTTAATTCCTCCAAAAAAATAAATTCTGTGTAAAACTTAAATTTTGATTAATGAAATTAGATTAATTTTTTGAAAAATCTTCTTTTCCAAAACTATCGGACCAATTTTAACCAAACTTCACATGAATCTTCCTTGCATGAATCTGCTTTAAATTCCTTAAAGAAAAATTTCGTGTAGAACTTAAATTTTAATAAATTTAATTAAATTGAATTTTCGAATAATTGTTTAACAATCTTCTTCTCCAAAACTACAGGACCAATTTCAACCAAACTTCACAGGAATCTTCATTGCATGAATCTCTCCCAAATTCCTTCACGATCGGATGAAAAGCCTGGCCGCTGTGGGCTAGGCTTATTTTTCGCTATATGAAACAGTGTAATTTTAACAAAATTTTAAAAACATTTCTGCTCCTTAATTACTAATTGGATTTCATTCTGGCGTAGCATGAATCTTCTTTGGATAGACCTCTATTGTATTCCTTGAAGAAGTTTGTAGTCTAATTGTCTAAAAGCCAGTGGAGCGATACAGGGCCATCTTGGCCCTCTTGTTAGTTGATGGAATCTTAGATTTTTCTCTGGGTAGAAAACATCTTGGAAAATGAAGAAATTGCTTGTCACAAGCAATTTCTTCATTTACCTTGATGTTTTCCAAGACCTCTATATGGAGCGTCAAAAATCTGGATTCAAAGTGGTTTTAAATATGCAAACTTTTGAGACATGTGATATTAGTACATACAAAGTAGGAAGCCTCGGCCTGTGTACCCCCTGCACAGGCAACTACAGACCACCGAATGTTGCTTCAATCTCACTCCCAAAGTGTACTGTATGTAAGTAGCCCAATCCCAAATGTAAAAATTAAGACATGTGATATTGGTTCATACAAAACGTGAAACCTCAGCCTCTGTATCCCATGCAAAGGCACCGAATGTTGCCTCAACATGGCCGACAAACTACCATATGAAAGAAAACAGATGACCTTTATGACATTGACCTTAGAGTTTGAGGTACATTGTAGGATGTTTATTCTGGCCTGTATTGTATGTAATGATTAGTATTCATTTCAAATGAGTACCCAAAACATTGGATTTAGATTTGAAATGAAAAAAAATGATAAATATTGACTGCCTTTTTCACATGATTGTTATCTGTTACTTTTATTATATGCCATTTACTTTTTCTTTCACAGTCAAATGCCCTGTTGGATTCTCACCCAATACCACAAATAACGGCTGCAGTCCGTGCGAGGTTGGCACATATCAAGACGTAGCAGAGAGCGAGTCGTGTAAAGTGTGCGGGACTGGAAACAGTACGCGCCAAGAAGCATCAACTTCTCCTAATGACTGTGAAGGTGAGGCATATTTACAGTTAATTTACTTTTTGATGATTCAATATTGAAAGATAGGGGCTATATTGTTCACCTTTGTATGTCTGTCCATCTGTATGTTTGTTTACCCATCTGTTATGAAACTTTACATGATACCTCGACATTGAAAGATCGGGGCTATATTGTTCACCTTTGTATGTCTGTCCATCTGTATGTTTGTTTATCCATCTGTTATGAAACTTTACATGAAACCTAACAACATTTAAAGAGCAATAGTGTTTCACAAACACATCTACCTTTTATAGGTTTGTTCCCTGCATTGCTATTCAAATGCTCTGAACTAATTGGATGAGCATCCTTTGGCTCAGATTGCATGTTTTGTTTGGCACATTCACAGCTGCTGAAATTTAATCCTTTGCCAAATTTAACTTGTTGCAATATTAAAAGCACAGAAAATATTTTTGCAAAAAGATAAATGCATTTCCTTATTTTGCCACAATGTTTTCTACATTTTCTACAGAGGATGTCAAGTCAAAACCATGTCTTATTTGGAAAAAATGTTCATTCCTCCTTTTACCACTGTATTTCAGTGTTCTGCGTATCGGGACAACAAAAGGTACAAGGCACGTGTGTTCCGTGCGATAGAGGAACTTACAAGAATAACATGGACGGCGTGTTTTCAATGTGTCAAGCTTGTAATGCCAACTACACAACGTTGGGAATGTCATCGATTTCTGCTGATAATTGTACTATCCGTGAGTATTAAACCATTCCAAAATTTCTGGACTTTTAGAAATTCTTGGTCGCAATTGTCAAATATCTGTCAAAACTTTATTTCTTTAAGAAATATTGCTTTCAAACATTGAGAATGCTTCAGTGACCATACTGTCAGCCTCTATGCAAAGATTTATTACTCTGCCGTTTCGGACGTAGAACTTTTTCACTGTCCAGCACTTGATAGTTTCGCGTTGCTGTTCTCTGACAGCTTTTTCTCTCAATGTTTCATGTGTGTAAATTACAGGTGCTTGTCCCACGGATACTAGAAGAAACGGGGACAACACAGCTTGTATCGACTGTCCATTGGGAACATTCCAGAATATGCCATACATGACAATGTATGATAACTGATCACTAGCATTTTATATCTTTTCTCTCAATGCTTCATGTCTGTATATTACAGGAGCTTGTCGCGCGGGAACTAGAAGAAATGGTGAAGACACAGCTTGTATCAACTGTCCATTAACCCTATTATCACACTTTAACACTTTTTTACGCCCTTCAAGATAAAGGCTTTGGAAAACATTGTGGAAAATGAAGAAATTGCTTGTCAAAAGCAATTTCTTCATTTTCCACTATATTTTCTGCACAGAATGACAAAAAAATTGTAAAATTTCATCCGCTTGAAATTGTTGTCTTTAAAATTTTTGAATTTTGACAAGACAACATTCCATTCAATGCTATGCATGATGATGTGTGATAATTGGTCACTAACATTTTATATCTTTTCTCTCAATGTTTCATGTGTGTAAATTACAGGAGCTTGTCCCGCAGGTACTAGAAGAAACGGGGACGACACGGCTTGTATCGACTGTCCATTAACCCTATTATCACACTTAAACGCTTTTTGACACCCTTCAAGATAAAGGCTTTGGAAAACATTGTGGAAAATGAAGAAATTGCTTGTCAAAAGCAATTTCTTCATATTCCACAATATTTTCTGCAAAGAACAAAGAATGTCAAATTTCATTCACTTAAGATTGCTTTTGTTGACTGTCCATTGTCAACCTTCCAGACAATGCCTTACATGACAATGTGATCACTAGCATTTTATATCTTTTCTCTCAATGTTTTTATGTCTGTAAATTACAGGTGCTTGTCCAGTGGGTACTAGAAGAAATGGGGACGACACAGCTTGTATAGACTGTCCTTTGGGAACGTTCCAGAATATGCCGTTCATGACGATGTGTCAAAATTGTACGTCTGGTACGAGCACGAGACAGGTTGGAGCCAACAGCAGCAGCTTGTGTGAACGTAAGTAATTAACCCTACCTTAACCCTTTCCCTAACAAGACCTAGTTTTGACGTCCCTAATTGAAAAGGCTTTGGAAAACATTGAGGCAAAAGAAGAAACTGCTTATAACAAGCAGTTTCTCCTTTTGCCTCAATATTATCTGTGTTACATTGTACACAAAATCCAATATTTATCAACACTCATTTTATCATTTCCAGCAGCTTTCGAATTGGACTACCTGAATTTTTTGCCGTTTGGGAAAGGGTTAGACAAAGTTTGGGAGTATATAGGAATCACTCTGTCTGTTCACAATGTGCATCAGCACAACTCCTCCCAAATGGCTTGACGGATTTTGATAAAATTTCACATAAATGACCAACATGATATGGACACTGGTATGATGCAAATATTTTGCTCTCTGAGGACTAATCAACGGCCTGGATAATCAAAACAGGATAGTGAGCGAGTTGTAAACAGCAAAATGCTATTCATAAAGATAAATTGTGCATATGTCACAGGAAAAATTTAGACAAATTAAAACAAGAACTGTCATGGAGCAGAGTTAAATGATCTCCCTCGGAGAGCAAAATATTTGCATCATACAAGTACAAGAACACAAAGGACGCGGGAGACCAAAACTGACATGGGAAGAGGTGGTGAAGAGAGACTGGGGTGAAGAGAGACTGCAAGGCAGTAGGATTGACAAATGTAAACCCCTTCGACCAACAAATTTGGAGAGATAGACTCAGATCACAACTGGGCACTCTTTATTCTCTTTATAGAATTCTGTGTAAGTGGTCAACAAAAGAATGGTATCGGTGGATGTGACGCCTGTGAACGAGGCTATTATAAAGACAACAACGACGGAGTGTTCGGAACCTGTCAACTTTGTCCGACAGAGAACATCACCCAAACTGTCGGAGCAACTAGACTATCAGATTGTATTATCGGTAAGTCTTGCATTGCCTAGGAGAAGGCCTCTAGCCTAGGAGAAGTCCTCTAAAGACAAGTATAAAGTAACAAGTAATTATTTGTAAGTCTTGCATTCCTAATATTGTCACTTTCTCAAATGACTTATTACCAAAGTTGAATGCTGTTGTTGACAAAAAATTGGTGTTAATTGATAGAAGAATTTCTAGTCATATCTCATTTTCCTTGATTCACTGTTGATGATTCCAATGAGTGCCTACAACATGAGGCTTAATGAACATTAACCCTTTCCCAAACGGCAAAATTTTAGGGTAATCCACTTAAAAAACTGCCACAAATGGCAAAATGTATGTTAATAAAGATAGGATTTGTGTAAAATATGGCATAGAAAATATTGAGACAAAAGGAGAAACTGCTGGTTATCAGCAGTTTCTTCTTTTGTCTCAATGTTTTCCCAAGTCTATTCTATCAGGAACATCAAAACCAGGTCTTGTTTTGGAAAGGGTTAAAAATAAAACATTTACAAAAGCCATTATCCTTCTGTTTTGCTATGTTCCAACAGTTACTGTTGATCAAATCAACTTGATCAACTTGATTGCTTATATTTAAGGTCATTCCCAACCAAATGACTTTTCCTCAAATTCTAGTCAATCAACATAGCGTTTCCAGTCATTGTACCCCCGCAAACAAAGTTTGGAGGGGGTATACTGGAATCAGCCTGTCGGTCCAGTGGATGGTTGGTTGGTTGGATGGTTTGTTTGTCTGTCTCCAAAACTTTGTCCAGACAACTCCTCCTACACTTGTTGACCGATTTAGTTCATACTTGGCACAAGTGTTCATTGTGACTTGTAGATGTGCAAGACGCAAATTTCACGAAAATCGGACCGATACTTTCTGAGTCATGGCCCTTGATTTGACCCAAAAATGCTTGTCCAGATAACTCCAACTACACTTGTGGATCGATTTAGTTCATTCTTGGCACAAGTGTTCATTGTCACCTGTAGATGTACAAGACACAAATTTCACAGAAATTGAACCAATACTTTTTGAGTTATGGCCCCTGATTTGACCCAAAAATGCTTGTCCGGCCAACTCCTCCAACAGTTACTGTCCGATTTGCTTCATACTTGGCACATATGTGCATTAGGACCTGTAGATGTGCAAAACGCAAATTTCACGAAAATGGGACCAATACTTTCTGAGTTATGGCTCCTGATTTGACCAAAAAATGCTTGTCGAGATAACTCCTCCTACACTTGTGGACGGATTTAGTTCATATTTGGCACAAGTGTTCATTTTCACCTGTAGATGTGCAAGATACAAATTTCACGGAAATCGGATCGATACTTTTTGAGTTATGGCCCCTGATTTGACCCAAAAATGCTTGTCCGGACAACTCCTACAGTTACTGTCCGATTTGCTTCATACTTGGCACATGTGTGCATTAGGACCTGTAGATGTGCAAGACGCACATTTCTTGAAAATCAGACCGATGCTTTCTGAGTTACGGCCTCTGATTTGACAAAAATGCTTGTGGGGACAATTCCTCCTACAGTTACTGAAAGATTTGCTTCATACTTGGCACAGGTATGCATTAGGACCTGTATATATGCAAGATGTAAAATTCACGGAAATCAGACCGATACTTTCTGAGTTATGGCCCCTGAGTGGACCAAATTTCAAGAAAATCGGATTGACAATTTTTGAGTATGGCTCCTGATTGAACAAAAACGCTTGTCCGAACAAAGGTGGTGGCGGGGGTATTTTTATCACCTTCAGTGATAGATTTCTAGTTTTGATTAGTAGAACTGATGAAGTAGACATCAAGTTGACCAGGATGAGGTGAATGAGTGCAGGTTTGGTACAAGGTGGAGAAAAATCAACCTGATTACACTTAATCTCAAGACATAATTGATTCTTGATTAGGTTGATCATCTACCCGACTGATATCAAGAAAGAAGCCCAAACTTACATTATCCCTATTTTTCTCTCCAATTTTAGGAAATTGTTCCGCTGGTCAGAGATTACGATCAGACAACACATGCGAGAACTGTCCCAAAGGCACATACCAATCTAACAAATGGCAGACCTCGTGTTTCACATGCGGCACTGACAAAACCACACAGTTTGAAGGGTCCACCTCTGAAAATGATTGTATTTGTAAGTATTATGAGATTTTATTGGTATAGCTCATTAACCCTGTCCCAAACAACAAGATTTTGTGGGGGATCCAATTAAAAGGCCTTGTAAATGACAATTGATTGAAAAGAAATATGCAAGATTTGTATACAATATAGTGCAAAAAATATTCAGGCAAAAGAAGGAAAGGCTGGTTATCAGCATTTTCTTCTTTTGCCTGAAAGTTTTCCCAGGACATCAAAAGCAGGTCTTGTTTGAGAAAAGGTCTACTTTTATCATCTTAACTTACATGCCTGGGTTGTTTCCTGATAATAGTTCTACCATATGTTTGTGTATTCCAAATATTTGCTATTTGTGAAATATGAATATGTCCTGCATAAAGGTAGGTGCTATGTCAAATTAAAAATTAATATCTCTTAACTATTTTTCTTCAAAAGCCTTGTAACTACACATGTTTTCTCATTTTCCTTCAGTGGTTTGCCAGCCTGGTTTTGAGGATGTGGGTGGCGTATGTCAGCTGTGTCCACAAGGTTTCTTCAAGGTGGAGGAAGCTGCCGCTAAATGTAATCCCTGTCCGAATGACACTATCACAGAATCTACTGGTGCTAACTCGTCTGCTTTGTGCGTTCTACGTAAGTACTTTTTAACCCTCTCTCAAACATTGAAATGAAAACTTCTGCATAAAACAAAATATTTGTCAATAAATGCAAGATTTATGTTAAGTAAAGCCAAAAACATATTCAAGAAAAAGGAGGCAATACTGGTTACCTAAACACTATGAATTGTAATTCAATCATCCTGTATATCATCTATGTAGTACCACAAATTCTGACTATACCAACTACAGTGGTAGATCCAGAGGGTATTTGGGGGTTCAAAAGAACTCCATCATGGCTTCAAACAAACACCTATTTGTATCCAGATTGGTCATTTTCATTTAGAAATTCAGTCAAAATTGTGTAAAATTAGGACCCCCCCCCCCCTTTTTGTATGTAACATTCAAAGGCACTTCACAGAAATTCTTTTGTATATTTTAACAGCTGCCTGTGGACCAGGTTTCTACCTAGACAGAAATGTCGTTCCTCAGAACTCCGTTTGTCGACCATGTGGTTATGATACGTATCAGAACGAGAAATGGCAAGAATCGTGTAAACCATGTCAGACAGGGGAAGTAACTCTAAAAACTGGTGCAATGTCAGTGACAGATTGTGTGGGTAAGTAATTTTTTCCTATATGCCCCAAGGATCGTAATATGTTACAGTCCTTCCTACAGTTTCGATGGGACTTTGATCAAAATTGCCACTATGAATCTCCATGGTGTTTATTATTCACACCACTTATGGAATTCAGTTAACTTTTCTTTTTTGAATTATCTGCCCTTGAATTGAAAAAGAAGTGCCATTTTCTTGTGCAACTCTCACAGTTTCTACTGGAATTTGATCAAACTTGCCACAATGAATCTCTGGTATCTAATTGTGATTGCCAATATCAAAATTCTGATAACTCTTGGCATTCTTGAATTTCCATTGAATTGAAAAAATGGGAAAATTTACTGACAATTCCCTCTTGGGTGTATAATATGCGCTACTCCTCGAAGCTATTTTTCTAACTCATTTCATGAACATTTAATGAAATATTGCATTTTGAAAAGCCATTAACCCCTTTTATCTGCAGCTCTGCATTATGTTGATTGTATATTTCCAGCTGATTGTCAATCCGGTCAAGAATACAATGCTAACACAGGCGCCTGTGATTTCTGCCCGATTGGTTACTATCGAGACAAAACAGACAGGTCCCAGGCTAGTTGTCAACTGTGCCCGATCCAGTCTATTACGGCTTCGGAAGGCAGTACAAGTCAGAATGCTTGTAATATTGGTAAGAATTCTGTAGATTTTTTATCAAAAAGATGTGTTTTTTATCCACAATTTATATTCATTCAGTTCTTCACTGCTTCAACAAGCAGTGCAAGTCTTTTCTGAAACTTGGCCAATGTTATCACCTCAATTGGTAGATATGCATGAAGGAAGGATTTTATGGTTCATTGATTTTTGCCTGAGTTATGCCTCCTTAAAACTTAGTCTGTGGAGCGGCGTATATTGTGACCATGGCACTCTTGTAGAAGGTTACAAATGATACAGTATATTGTTGCACAGATTTAGTCTGTTGTTCAGATTATTACTGCTGCAACATGAAACATTCAGATGTTGAGTGAATCTCAGTAGGGGTGGACTACCTGAATTGTATTTATTTTCCGCTTATGAATTCTGTTTATTTCCCAACAGCCAACTGTACGACCCCTGGTGAATATCGTGACACGAGCGACAACACATGCAAACAATGCCCCCTCGGCCAGTTCCAGAATATAAAATGGCAAACATCCTGCCAAAACTGTGGAGCCGGGTTTTCTACGAGATCGACTGGCTCAACATCTTCAAGTGACTGTATACGTAAGTTTTAGCCTATTTATTTCTATGCCCCTGTATCAAAAGATCAGTGGCATATTGTTTCACTCATGTCCCTCTGTCTGTCTATTTGTCTATCAGTCTGAAAAGTTAGCATTGACCTTTTTAGGGGCATCAGTGTTTGACAAAGACCTCTTGTTATTTACCTTGGACAATTAACCCTTTCCCAAACGACAAAATTCTTGGGTGATAAACTTCAAAAACTGCCAAAAATGACAAAATGGAAGTTATTAAAGATAGAATTTGCGTATAATATGGCATAGAAAATATTGAGACAAAAGGAGAAACTGCTGGTTATCAGCAGTTTCTTCTTTTGTTTCAGTGTTTTCCTAAGCCTTTTCTATTTGGGACGTCAAAACCAGGTCTTGTTTGGGAAAGGGTTAAGAAATTGATTTTGACATTTCCCACAATTTTTTCTATCAAAAGAGTTGTAAAATAGTAAAATTTCATCAACTTGAAAATGTCTTCAGCAACTTGTTTCAATTTGGACTAGTCTGTAATATTTATATTTGGAAATGAATTAAAATTGTTTAACCTTTTTTCATAAGGCAAAATTTAAGCTGCTGCAGATGATAAAATGATTTTTGATAAAGATAGTATTTATTTATGATCTAGAACAAACAAATATTAAAGCAAAAATTGAAAGCTTTTGAAAGAAATGGAAAAGCGTTTAGGCACAGCATATTCTGCTTTTCTATCAATACTTTCCCTGATACATAAAGTAACTAACTTTAACTCTTTCATCTGCAACTCCTTTACTGAAAAGAAAAATTTCAAAAGAGCTTTTATTAAGCTTTAGACACAAGATTTTGCATTAACACTGATGATTTGTAATTCACAAACATCTCATTTTCTCTTTCAGCCGTCTGTCCATTGGGACAAGTCGTCGGCAGCAACAACCAGTGTGAGGATTGTCCCGTCGGATTCTACAAGAACTTGGCTACGGCAGAAAACTGTACCCAATGTCCAAACAGGCTATTGACGCCGCGGGCTGGATCAGACTCAGAAAACGATTGTAGTCTAAGTAAGTCAACAGGCTTTTCGAAGGTGCAGCAATCATGTGCCATTTCCATTTTATCTCTTAAAAATCAGTTTTAGGTCACAGCTGATGCAATTTTATCAAAATCAATTACTTGAAATACTTCAAAAGTGTGTAATGAATATCTAAGGAACTTATGACAAGTTACTTTCAGATGTCATTATTGATCCACATTTCCTTTCTTTGCCTCCAAGCTTGTTCTGTAAAATGCATTAAAAATCTCAAAACTTGATTCATTCAATATACCAAGTTCAAAATCTATGTGTATTTTCACAGGTCCATGCTCTGCCGGTGAATCGTATGACCTTACGAACCTGATCTGTAATGATTGTCCAATCGGTACCTATCAACCGTCCCTTGGGGCGTTTTCTTGCATTACATGCGAAAACGGATACGGCTATACTCCGACAACTAGAGCAACTTCCGCCGGTGCCTGTGCCAGTAAGTCTGTGAAATTTACATTTTTGTGTTTTGTTTGTCCTTAACCCTTTACCAAACCATGCAATTTTAGAATGCTTCAATTTGAAAGTTGTTGCTGATGATAAAATTGGTATTGAATAAGACAGGGTTTTTTTGTATAATATAGCACAGAAAATATTGAAGCAAAGAGAAGATGCTGATAATCAGCATTTTCTTCTGTTGCCTCAATGTTTTTCCAAAACCATTTCTTTAAGGCACATCAAAATGTGGTCTTCGGGAAAGGGTTAACTGTAATTCTAAGAAATGTAAACTTTGTTTCCTTAATGCATGCATCAGCATTTCCTACTTTTGCCTCAATATTTTCCCTGCTGTTTAGGATTTTACTCTTAAATATCTTTTCTAGGCCCATGTGGTTTGGGTAAACAATTTAATAACATGACAAAGCTGTGTGTGGATTGTCCCCATGGCTACTATCTCGGGAAAATATTGAGACAAAAGAAGAAAATGCTGTTAATCAGCATTTTCTCCTTTTGTCTCAATATTTTCTCTGCTATTTAATGATCATAAAATGTCTTTTAAGGTCCCTGTGGTTTGGGTAAACAATTTAATAACATGACAAAGCTGTGTGTGGATTGTCCCCGTGGCTACTATCTCGGGAAAATATTGAGACAAAAGAAGAAAATGCTGTTAATCAGCATTTTCTCCTTTTGTCTCAATATTTTCTCTGCTAATTAATGATCATAAAATGTCTTTTAAGGTCCCTGTGGTTTGGGTAAACAATTTAATAACATGACAAAGCTGTGTGTGGATTGTCCCCGTGGCTACTATCTCGGGAAAATATTGAGACAAAAGAAGAAAATGCTGTTAATCAGCATTTTCTCCTTTTGTCTCAATATTTTCTCTGCTATTCATTGATAATCTTATGTCTTTTAAGGTCCCTGTGGTTTGGGTAAACAATTCAACAATGTGACAAGGCAATGTGTAGATTGTCTGTGTGGCTATTATCTCGGGAAAATATTGAGACAAAAGAAGAAAATGCTGTTAATCAGCATTTTCTCCTTTTGTCTCAATATTTTCTCTGCTATTTAATGATCATCAAATGTCTTTTAAGGTCCCTGTGGTTTGGGTAAACAATTCAACAATGTGAGAAGGCAATGTGTAGATTGTCTGTGTGGCTATTATCTCGAAAAAATATTGAGACAAAAGAAGAAAATGCTGTTAATCAGCATTTTCTCCTTTTGTCTCAATAGTTTCCCTGCTGTATAGGATTTTACTCTAAACCCTTTCCCAAACAAGACCTTGTTTTGACGTCCTTAATAGAATAGGTTTGGGAAAACATTGAAACAAAAGAAGAAACTGCTGATAACCAGTAGTTTCTCCTTTTGTCTCAATTTTTTCTGTGCCATATTTTACACAAATCATATCTTTAATAACTTCTGTTTTGTCATTTGTGGCAGTTTTTGAAGTGGATCACCCTAAAAATTTGTCGTTTGGGAAAGGGTTAAATATCTTTTCTAGGTCCATGTGGTTTGGGTAAACAATTTAATAATATGACGAAGGCATGTGATGACTGCCCACTTGGATATTACCAGAACCGGGTTAACCAGTTTGTGTGTGAACGATGTCCGGAGGGTCTACGATACACGGAAAATACAGGATCTGTGGCGATAACACAGTGTCTAAGTAAGTGTTTGTCTATATACGTGTATATCTGTCTATCTGTCTGTATGTATTATGTATGTTTGTCTGTATGTCTATCTGTTTGTGTCTCAGATACACGGAAAATACAGGATCTGTGGCGATAACACAGTGTCTGAGTAAGTGTCTGTCTGTATACATGTTTGTCTGTCTATCTGTCTGTATGTCTGTCAATCTGTTTGTGCCCAGAAGGTCTATGATACACGGAAAATATAGGGTCTGCAGTGATAACACAGTGTCTCAGTTTGAGTAAGTGTCTATCTGTATATATGTCTGTCTGTCATTTCTGTCTGTGTGTATGTCGTCTGTGTCTGAAGAGTCTCAGATACACGGAAAATACAGGATCGACGGTGATAACACAGTGCCTTAGTAAGTGTCTGTCTGTATATATGGCTGTATATAAGTCTGTTGGTATGTATGAGAATGAATCTGGAAAAAGGTCCCTTAAGGCTTTGGAGCCCAACATTGTTCAAGATCAGCCTGCGTATACACGCAGTCTGATCATGAACCATATTGGTCTCCAGTAGTCTCTTTGTGACTTGCAGCATGGATCCTGGTCAGACTGCTTTTAGGCACAGCTTGATCTCGAAATGTGGTTGTCTCAAATGCTTTAAGGGACGTTTTTCCAGATCCTGGCTCGTATGCATATCTGTATGTCTGTCTGTCTGTCCATGTTGAGTATGTGTGAGATAAACAGAAAATAAAGGTTTTACAGTAATAACATAGTGTCTTAGTAAGTGTCTGTTTGTAAATAATTGAGCCAGGATCAGGAAAAACGTCCGTTATGGCATTTGAGAACAACCTGGATCCAGACCAGCCTGTGCATACGCACAGTCTGATCAGGATCCACGTTGTTCTCTAATAGCTTCTTCGTGACCTGTAGTAACTTAATGAGAGCAGCATGGATGCATATTGGACTGCATTTGTCAACAGGCTGATCTTAAAACTCAATTTTTAAAAATGCTATAAGGAACGTTTTCCCAGATCCTGGCTAAATTATGTATGTTATTGTCTGTCTGTATATCTGTTTGTGTCCGGAATGTCGGCTACACAGAAAATGTAGGGTTAACAGCAATTACACAGTGTCTTAGTAAGTGTGTCTGTTCGTCTGTTAGTGTCAAGCATGTTTGAGATAGTCTTAGTAACTGCCTTTCTGTATGTATTTCTGTATGTCTTTCTAACTTTCTTTCTGTCTTTCTTAACCCTTTCCGAAACAAGACCTGGTTTTTACGTCCCTAATGGAAAAGGCTTGGGAAAACATTGAAACAAAAGAAGAAACTGCTGATAACCAGCAGTTTCTCCTTTTGTCTCAATATTTTCTATGCCCTATTTTACACAAATTCTTTCTTTTATAACTTCCATTTTGACATTTTTGGCAGTTTTTGAAGTGGACCACCATAAAATTTTGCCGTTTGGGAAAGGGGTTAATGTATTGTATGTATTTATGTATAGTGCGCTCATGCTATCATGATTGATTTATTAAAAGTCCAGTCAAGATAATGAGATAAAACATATCACTTTGTTAAATGTGTTACGGTCTGTTGCGTTATGTGGCAAAACTACTTGGTTTACGATAATAAATATTGTCTGAAAATGTTCACAATATCTAGTTTTAGTTATACATACATAATTATATTTATCTCTGTCCCTATGTCTGCACTATGGTTAGAAGAGATATACCATTCTCCGATGCTTCCAATACTCATAAGTCTAGTCTCAGGGCCTTTATAAAATTTCATACTGTCAAAGCATATGGATGGCTCAGTGTGAAACAGTTGTTACTGTCTATATGTTTACAGGCAGTTACAACTGTTTCGCCCTTACTTAGCCATCGATATCTTTTATGTATGCCAGTCTAGATTTCATAAAAATTTTGATTGAACTAAATATCTACTGTTGGATTTCAATGCAATTTCTCACACAACTGTATTTCTTATTCAGGTTTCTGCTCAGGCCCTGCCAATCCTTGTTCAGAAAACGCCACATGCAACACAGCAACTAATGGTGCCGTGTGTACATGCTTTCCAAACCACGATGACATCGGATCCGTCACAGGAACTCAGTGTGTTCGTAAGTATCCCTTCTTTAAACTGTCCCAAATGGCAGAATAATAGATTGGCATTTGATCTGAATAAAATTGAAATAATTGTCAATTTCATGATGTTCTTAACTGTAACTTCTAAGCCAGGGATTTCATTTTTATGCCGCTGTAGGTGTCATCTTCTCTGGCCTTCCATATGTCTGTACGTACCTACGTATGTCCACTTTTCTTGTCAACCCAACTGATCCTAAGTTTCTGGCTAGATCTTTTTGAAACTTGTTCAATGTTATCACCTCAATTGGTATATGTGCATGAAGGAAGGATTTTATGGTTCATTGATTTTTGTCTGAGTTATGCCCCCTTAAAACTTAGTCTCTGGGGCGGTATATATTGTGACGATGGCACTCTTGTTTACTAAGGTATTGTCAGAAAATAGTTATTCACTTTCATTTTTAGCTCGACTTTTCAAAGAAAATGAGAGCTTATACTGTCACCCGGGCGTTGGCGTCGGCTTTGCAACAAAGGTTAAAGTTTTTTCAAACATCAATAACTTCCATATTATCAAAGGGATTCAACCCAAACTTGGAATACTTATTCACCATCACACCCTCTACCTTACTATCAGGGCCCATGACCCTGGGACCACTCTATTGGAGTTATGCCCCCTTTATACTAAGCAACTTAGAAAGTCGAGCGCGCTGTCTTCGGACAGCTCTTGTAATTCCATCATGACAGTATGCAAAGACAAAGATGAGCCTGCATGAATAAATTGTTTTGTTTATTTTAGATGTATGTGATCGGGGCTATTGCCTAAATGACAGACCATGTAGCAGTAGAGAACCACCTACATGTTTATGTGGAGACTATCTAGAAGGGGATAGGTGTGAAACTAGAACAGGTAACTTTTGTCTTATTGACATACAATATGTGCCAGAGGTTACTGCCTTAATGACAGACCATGTAGCAGTAGAGAACCACCTACATGTTTATGTGGAGACTATCTAGAAGGGGATAGGTGTGAAACTAGAACAGGTAACTTTTGTCTTTCTTATTGACATACAATATGTGACCGAGGTTACTGCCTAAATGACAGACCATGTAGCAGTAGAGAACCACCTACATGTTTATGTGGAGATTATCTAGAAGGGGACAGGTGTGAAACTAGAACAGGTAACTTTTGTCTTTCTTATTGACATACAATATGTGACCGAGGTTACTGCCTTAATGACAGACCATGTAGCAGTAGAGAACCACCTACATGTTTATGTGGAGATTATCTAGAAGGGGACAGGTGTGAAACTAGAACAGGTAACTTTTGTCTTTCTTATTGACATACAATATGTGACCGAGGTTACTGCCTAAATGACAGACCATGTAGCAGTAGAGAACCACCTACATGTTTATGTGGAGATTATCTAGAAGGGGATAGGTGTGAAACTAGAACAGGTAACTTTTGTCTTATTGACATACAATATGTGACCGAGGTTACTGCCTTAATGACAGACCATGTAGCAGTAGAGAACCACCTACATGTTTATGTGGAGACTATCTAGAAGGAGATAGGTGTGAAACTAGAACAGGTAACTTTTGTCTTTCATATTGACATACAATATGTGACCGAGGTTACTGCCTTAATAACAGACCATGTAGCAGTAGAGAACCACCTACATGTTTATGTGGAGACTATCTAGAAGGGGATAGGTGTGAAACAAGAACAGGTAACTTTTGTCTTATTGACATACAATATGTGACCGAGGTTACTGCCTTAATGACAGACCATGTAGCAGTAGAGAACCACCTACATGTTTATGTGGAGACTATCTAGAAGGAGATAGGTGTGAAACTAGAACAGGTAACTTTTGTCTTTCTTATTGACATACAATATGTGCCAGAGGTTACTGCCTTAATGACAGACCATGTAGCAGTAGAGAACCACCTACATGTTTATGTGGAGATTATCTAGAAGGTGATAGGTGTGAAACTAGAACAGGTAACTTTTGTCTTTCTTATTGACATACAATATGTGACCGAGGTTACTGCCTTAATGACAGACCATGTAGCAGTAGAGAACCACCTACATGTTTATGTGGAGACTATCTAGAAGGGGATAGGTGTGAAACTAGAACAGGTAACTTTTGTCTTTCTACATATTATAGAGAGCAAATATATTGCTTTATAGAAAGAATTATGGACAAAGAAAATGATGAAAATCAACAAAGAAATGTGTATTTAACAAAGAATCTCAATATTCTTGCATAATAGACTTATTTTATGATGATATACACTTGCTGAGCCCGGATAGCTCAGTCGGTTATGTCGGAGTATGTTAATTCAGGGGTCGCAAATTCGAACCCCAGCTTGGCCTGTATCCATTCTCACATTTGACAAAAGTCATTGGTCTCTCACCAGGCAATGGGCGTAAATCAACTATGTGAGAGATCAGCTTTAGGCTCGGTTTGGATATTGTGGTGGTTCTGGTGAGAAAAATACCAGGATTCCATGGTATGTGTTCTGGCCGCCACAATGCGACCATTGCAGTTGAATATGGTGTAAAACCCCAATAGATATAATATATACACAAGTTTACTAATTGTTATGAATTCAGTTGCAACTGATAATGTTTACTTTGAAGTATTAATTTAAACAATCACTCTTGCCCGATCACTTGAATGATCATTTATCTTTTTTACTTTAAATCTATTTTCAGAGGGTCAAAATTTGTCGGACGATACCAACAAGATAATTATCGGTGTATCAGTAGGAGCAGGTGGTCTTATACTTTGCCTCATTATACTAGCTGTGTGCTGTCTATGCTGGATGAAGTAAGTGTTAGATTTTTGTGTATCAAAACATCAGGGGTATATTGTTATACTCATGTCCGTCTGTCTGTCTTTTATGCCGAAAACTTAGCATGAAAACTTACCATTGGCATTTTCTCAAAAAATAGCCATTTCAGATGCAATGGTTTTTCATAAACATATCTTGTTTTGTTTTGTTTTTTTGTCAGCAATATGGGCGTCATTCATAATTTTCGGTGTAAAGCTTATTTATTGCTCTGTTTATGTCAAAGACATACAGCCTACAATGACCTGGCAAAATACAGCTAGTTTTAATTCTACTAAGCTTTTGAAATCAATCTGGGAAAGGGTGAAAGTTACCCACACTCATTTGGTATAGGTGGTATAGGGTCAAAAAGGCCTATTCTAAAAAGGCCCACTTTTTAGATTGACCAAAAAGGCCAAATTTTCTTAAATATGATAATTATTAACAAATTAAACAAATTAAGATATTTTGATTAACCCATTACCACACAAAGACTCCTCCCAACACAATATTGGCCTTGGAAAAGATTGTGGAAAATGAAGAAATTGCTTGTGACAAGCAATTTCTTCATTTTCCATAATGTTTTCCATAAAAAAAACCTAAACATTAAAAATTCTATTTCTTAAAATTGTCGTCTGCAGGATATTCCAATGTGGACTGCCATAAAATTTTACCGTTTGGTAATGGGTTAAAGAAAATACAAAGTATACTGCTGAACGCAATACTGGTCTAAGTCATTTTTCATGATTTTTCAGGAGAAGGAAAAAACATTCTCATTTTGTCAAATCTGAATAGAATGGTCTGAATTTTTGATATGATACAATCTGATAGATAACATTACATTACAAATATTATATATTTCAATCAAAATAGTAATAAAGGAGAAATACGACTTTGTTGACTTGGCATAGTATTGCGGGGAAATATTAGCAGTTTTGAACCCACCTTTTGAATGCAATACTAGTCTAAGTTTACTTAGAATAGTATTGCATGCATAAATTGGATAAGTGAGACAAAATTATTTACTGCAATACTAATCTATCTTTCTTTCTCCTTTTCTTGCAAAAGTTTGTAGACAACAAAGATTAAATTAACCCTTTCCTGAACGACAAAATAGTTGGATGGCTTAATTTGAAAGCTGCTGTAGATGACAAAATGGATGTTTATGATGATAGAATTTAAACACTCAGTAAAGCATCGAAAAAATTAAAGCAAAATTGGAAAATATTGGTTAATATCAGCATTTTCTTCTTTTTATACGCCCGAAGGGGCGTATTATGTTATGGCCCCGCTCGTCCGTCTGTGTCCGTCCCTCTGTCTGTCCGTTAGCAATTTCTAGTGTGCGCAACTTCTACACTTTTGATCAGAATTTGATCAAACTTGCCACAATAAATCTCCATGGTGTCTAGTTGTGCACCTCGCTTATGGAATACAGATAACTCTTTTCGTTCTTGAATTATCTGCCCTTGAATTAAAAAAATGCCCATTTTTTTGTGTGCGCAACTCCTACAGTTTTGATCAGAATTTGATCAAACTTGCCACAATGAATATCCATGGTGTCTAGTTGTGCACACCGCTTACGGACTTTTAGATAACTGTTTTCCTTCTTGAATTATCTGCCCTTGAATTTAACGAAAAATGCCCATTTTCTCAAAAATATCCATTTTCTCCTGTGCGCTACTTCTACAGTTTCAACCAGAATTTAATCAAACTAGCCATAATAAATTCTTATGGTGTCTTGTTGTGCAAACAAAATTTTGATAACTTTTCATGTTTGAATTATCTGCCCTTGAATTTAAGGAAAAATGCCCATTTTTACTGACAAGCCTCTCTCGGGCGTATATACGCCACTATGCGAAGCTCTTGTTCATTAATGTTTTCCAAGCATTTTTAGTGTCTATTCATAGGAAAGAGGGGCTTATTTCAGTCACCCGAGCATCTGCATTGCTGTCAGCATTGGCTTTGGTTAGGTTTTATGTACAAGTATCATATCTCTGTTTCTGTTAATAATTATAATTGCTCTGAAACTTTGCAAATCCTTTTCCGATCATTATATCAGCCTCTAGGCAAAGATTTATCACTCTTACATTTAATTTAAGTTTTTACATGAAACTGTAGTATAACTTTAAGCAAGAGCTTTTGCGTTCAAACTGTGGACATCTTTCTGGGACCATAATATATCAGCCTCTAGGCAAAGAATAATTACTCTCACATTTAATTTAGTGAAATTCAAACTCTTTTTAGCAAGCCAGAACCTTATGTCTGGGGAGCTAATGTCACAGCCCCAGCGTCGACGTCACGTCAGCGTCGTGTCGCATCTTCAAAAACTTCAACCTGGTCTATATCTCAGGCTTTATCAGAGATACAGCCTTCATACTTCACACATGGATACTTCCTGCCAAGACCTTTCATTTGGGACCATGACCCTTGACCTTGGGGTTTGACCTACTTTTATAAGACTTAAATTTGGCCTAAATCTCATGCAATATTATTGATAGAGCCTTGATATTTCATACATGGATACTTCCTTTAAAGACTTTTCACTTGGGACCATGACTTTTGACCTTGTGACCTTGACATTGGAGTTTGACCTACTTTTAAAAAAAAACTTTAACCTGGAATATGATTTAGGCACTATTAGAGATAGAGCCTTTATATTTCACACATTCATGCCTCCAGCAAAGACATTTCATTTGGGACCATGACCTCTTGACCTTGACCTGTTTTGTGACAAGCTACATTGTCCGTGGACAATTTTTTTTACTATCCAGGCTTTGATAGTCGTCATGCTTTGTTGTCCTATGACGGTTCTTGTTCTTTTACTTCATAGACATCGAATCCAGGGAAAGGTTTGAATTATAAAAATAGTGCAAAATAGAAATTGGGGAATGTTAAAAACTTAGAAAAACGTAGATAAGGTTGCAAAAACATTCTAATTGTTAAATTTCATGCATTAATATGAAGTTTGTTTAAACCAATCATTAAGTCACTATTTCCCAATCTATTACCCATTGGCTCAATTTGATTACAACTTTACATACATATCTGACAATCATTAGATGTGTCATGCACAAGGGCAATAACTCTAGCTTAAACAATCTTGGATTATTTCCCTTTTACATTTAAAATAATTGTTTACTAGAAAATTACTCTTTCTCTAATACTTTAATTTATTTGAGAGTGATAATTCACAAAGAATAAGATAAAAGGAAGTGTCATGCAAAAATGGGAACCATACTATTACTGGCATTTCTTTAGTTGTTCCCCATTTTGCTACTTCTTGGGGTAGACAGATTTGTTCTTTTGATTCTACTGGCTCAATTATTTTACAACCTAACCATACACTTCACCATGTATGGGTTGAGCTGGTGGGAGAATCCAGAGACAGAAGCTAACTGTACTGTTATTGTATTAATCCATAAGGAACCCATTTACAACACAACAGAGAAATTATCAGCAATACATGTATTCAATCTCGCAATGGTTTTGTGGCAATTATGCCATTGGCAATGCCTTATATACCGGTATTGTTTTTTAGCTAAATATATCTTGATACACCCCAAAATCTTTTCTTAAATGTTATTTTTAATATCAATCATGCCAAATATACAAGTTATTAAAAGTAACACACAAGTTATTAAAAGTAAAAGTAAATTGTGGAAAATGGGTTTATAACTGAACTTATGGTCTTACAAATCAAGTCTCCTTTGCATTTTTTCCCCAAAAAACATTTATGTATGTATAGGATGGCCCATTTTGAGGGAGAGCAAGATTTGATCTGGCTAACTGTCTTTTTCCCATTCACTAAAAGGATGTCGGTCATGTATAAAAGTCACCAGAATCTAATAGAAAAGATACAATACTTCAAAACAAATTCTTTCACATAATTAGGATTGATATAAAATGTGCATTTACAATATAATTTATTTCAAAATGAATACTGTGCTGTATTATACTCAAAAGCAAAAGAAATTATCCATCATTAGCTTTGTGCCAACAAAGATACATTCAAAATTTTGTATTAGGAAAGAAAATGTTCTCACCCTAAACATTTCATGTAGTTTTTCGAGAGAAATGTTGAAGAGATCATGGAAGCACCTGTTGACCTTAATTTTGTCAAATATTAACCAGGTTCATTATCAAAATAAGTAATTCAATAGCTTTGAACTTTTGTCTTGTCGTCCAATGTTAATCAATTTCTAATAGTAATGGATTTATCTGTTAATGCCTTGTGACCAGACATGATGCTGCTACCTGGTACCCTCATTATCATGAAACATGTCTACAAACTGGCAGCAGCTGCACTACAGAATGCAAGAATCAGTTGCAATAGAATGCACCCAAAGATTAGAAAGAAAATCCAGTTATGCAACCTTGGTCTTCAAATAATTTCAACTTAAATCCCATCTTAACATGTTTTGGATGACATAAGACGCAATACGAACTATCAATTAATCAAGCCTGCAGCAGCAACAATCCGAATTGCAACCTGATTTTCACTTGTATATTTAGCTCTGAAAAATCAATAACAAGAGCTGTTTCAGGACTGCCGTTGAAGCTGGACTATCAAGTGCTGGCTAGTTGAAAATTCTAATTCCAAAAAGGGTAAAAGATCCGTTAAATTAAATTTTTGTTAGAATAAAAAATGTTTGCCTAGAGGCTGATATTATGAGCACAGATACATGTGCAATGTTTGAAAGCAATAGCTGTTACAGAAAAAGTTACCACAGATTTATCATGGAAGTTGCACTTAAAAACTTAATCAACAAGTTGTGTTCATGAAACAGAAACGGCCCGAAATGGCTATTTTTCTAAAACTAAGACCTTGACCTAAGTGGATGACCTTGACCTATATCTACCTTGAGGCTGGAACTATAGATGCCCATTGTCGAGTTGTTTGCTTTATACTTGTAAAGAAAATGTCAATGTTAAGTTTCCGCTCTAGGTTTTAATGTTAAGTTGCATGTTAAGGATTGATAAGGGTTAAGAGATGACCTTGAAGCAGGTATATTGCATCAAGGAGATAGCTACCATTGAAGAAAGTTATATACCAAATTTGGTCTTTGTATGTGTCTTACTTTTGAAGAAAATACCAATGTTAAGTTTTCACGTTAATTTGCATGTCAAGGGTTGATAAGGATTAAAGGATGACCTTGAGAAAGGTCATGTTGCATGGAACAGATAGATATCATTGTAAAAAGGTTTCATACCAATTTCGGGCTTTGTATGTCTGATACTTGTTGAGAAAATGCCAATGTCAAGTTTCAGAATGACACACAAACGGGCAGAGCAGTTGGACAGACATACGGATAGGAGTATAACAATATGGCCCCCATTCCCCCCCCCATCTTTTGATACAGGGGCATGAGGTATTCTATGTCCAAAAGGTTAAAAATACCCCTAAATTACATGTTAGGGCAATGAATCTTTGCCTAGAAGCTGATATTATGGTCACAGAGGCACGTGCAAATTTTCAGAGTAATAGCATTAGTAGAAACAGAGATTTGACAAACTTGCATGTAAAAACTTAGCCAAAGCATTATGCTGACACAAATGCGACGTACGGGTGACTAGAATAGCCCCATATTCTACGAATAGTCACACTAAAAAGTACTAGATGAGATACATAGGTTAGTATTGCATTCAAAATCTGGTCCATTTTGATACAGTTTTTCACCGCAATACTAGTCCAAGTCAACTTAGACTAGTATTGCAGGGAATTAATGTTATCAATTGAGATAGACTTTTATGGAATTATCGAATATCTCTAAAACCTTTTTGTATTCCACTCTAAAATTTTGTCAGTATATGCACCTATGATAAACACTAACATTTATGACAAAAACTCATTTTGGCCAAAAAGTGACTTAGAACAGTATTGCGTTCAGCAGTCGAAATATATTTATAAACTAGGATTACAATATGAGATAATGAGGTCACTTGCACATATATTATCCGCATTTTCTATTTGGGGCCTTAATTTTTGTGTACTGGGTCTTTCTGGATTTGGGCCTTTTTGACCCCTATTCACTCCTTTCAAATCTTTGCTATTAATGATATATATTTATTTTGCACTTTTAGCCAAAGAAAAGCAGCCAACAAACCTCCAACTCGTTACAGTGAGTTTAACGGAGACAGGATAGACAAAGCTAGTCTACAATCGTACGATTACGGAATGCGGCCATACAATGGTGGTACGCCCAGGTTAATGCTCGCACCACAACAAGAGTTCCTCTACGACAACCAAGGATACTATAAAGAAGACAGTAAGTGGTTATATTTATCTGTTCCCAAACGGCAAAATTTTAGGGTTATCCGCTTCAAAAACTGTCAAAAATGACAAAATGGATGTTATTAGATATAGGATTTGTGTAAAATATGGCACAGAAAATATTGAGACAAAAGGAGAAACTGCTGGTTATCAGCAGTTTCTTCTTTTGTTTCAATGTTTTCCCAAGCCTTTTCTATTAGGTACGTCAAAAACAGGTCTTGTTTGGGAAAGGGCTATATTAACCAGTTCCCAAATTGATCCAGGTATTCACGTCTCTATCAGGAATGGCTTGGGAAAACATTGAGACAAAAGAAGAAACTGCTGATGACCAGCAGTTTCTCCTTTTGTCTCAATATTTTCTGTGATATCTTATACAAAAATTCTATCTTTAACAACATCTCTTTTGTCGTCTACAGAAGCTTTTGAATTGGATCATCTTAGAAGTTTGCTGTTTTGGAAAGGGTAAATAGATAAGGAGAATTATCGGAGCTCCTAGCACAAAAAGAAGCATACAGTATGAGGGTCGTCCAATAATAAGTGAGACTGTTGTCATATCTCAGAATTTGTTCGACTGAAGAAACTTGGCACTAACATGGCCCAACATATTAGCTACAGAAACATTGCACCAAATTTTGTTATGTTATTACGTAACGTTTATGACGTCACTTCCTGTGACACAAACAATTGTAACGTGGACGCGTCTCATGCGAGTCAGCGGTAGACAATAATGTGCATGTATAATAATTGCGTTATTTTAGGGCAATACTAGGACGGAGATATTTCAAATATAACTAAAAATTATTTATGACAAAGCTTTGTCATGTACAGCTATTTTCTGATGGGTTCCAAAGTTTAAGGACGAAAACATTGGCAGGCATAAGCAACCCGGCTCTGGTGGGTAATTAGAAGCGTTAAGTGAAGAAAAATATCCAAAAATGTCAGTTTCGTCTATGTCAATCAGCGCATATCATCTGAAAACTGGTCCTATCTGGGAAAGCAATCAATGTAGGGTATTATTGTATGTTTTAATGGCTGTCTTGAGACCTGTCTCTTACAAGAAGCGACCAAAGCTGCAATAAAGCATGACGTTTGCTCTGCATGACATCAAAAGGCAGCTAGGGTGACGTCACTTTATGACACTCTTTGATTGGAACATTTTACTGCAACCTCAAAATCTTCTGCACATAAGTCCTCCATACTTTGATCATTGTTCTAAGTGAAAAGAATCATTGCGACATGTGCGTTTTGGGGATTTAAATGCATTGGAAGTAGACGTGGCCAATCAGGTGTGACGTATTAACTCTGGTTGCCTAGCAACCGAAATTAGAAGACTTTCCCACTCATTGAATTCTGTCATTAAAAAGGGAAGATCTTATATTGAAGGAATATAGGGACTTTGAAAGCATATAAGTCAAGGTATTTCTGCAATAGAAACAGTCTCACTATTTATTGGATGACCCACGTACATACGATTGTCGAAATAAGAAATCTCTTATAGGGTGAAAAATATTAAGATAAAGGGAGAGAATATCTTATGTACATGTATTTCACGTATACAATGCTTAATCAGATTGTTTTACATAATCAACCTATGTTTGTTCGTTTCAATAACGTTCCTTGGTGTTAAATTAATTTTCTTGTATAGATGAAATTAACTCTTTTTCATTTTGTCAGATTAACAAATGTTTTTGATCGAATACAGAATCAGTGCAAAAAATTGTCACAGTTAATGGACAAAAACACTGAAAGGATATTATTAGGAAAATGTTGATCACAGCATTTTCTTCTTTTCTTCAAGTGTTTCGGTTTTTCTCAGGAAAATATGATACTCAAGAAGCAATATTTGAGAAAGGGTTGACTTGTCTTTGTGTCATTAAATAACCTTTGTTTTGATGAAACTAACATGAGTTTGTGTCAACAATGTTCATTTCAGACCTGGATGGGAACGGAAGTATAGGTAGATAGATTTTAATAAGTATTCAACGACTATAGATAAATTATCTCTATTAGTTAACAAGTTTTTTCTGTCAATCTGGGCATGCGCTCACTCCTGTTTTTAATTGAATTATGCTATTTTGTATATGTTACAAAATACTATTTTTTTAAAAAAATAATGCCAAGATGGGTAAATTTAATACTTATGTCTGCCGCAGTTCCAGGGTTTCTGTGAGAGGGATTCAAAAATACAAAAAGGGGATGACATGTATTACTTAATTTCTGCATAAAAATGAAATAGTCAGGCTAAAGAGGGGGGAGTTTGAACCCCCTCTTGATATGCCACTGTTAAATTGTTCTTCTGACAATATCAGTTTGGATTTACTTGAGTTAATTTGGAACTTTGGTATTTTCAATTATTTTTTTATCAAACTAGGTCTTTTTTTGGAAAGAAAATTAACGATTTGCCATGTATTTTGTGCCAAATACATATAGTCACTTTTCAATGAAAACCTCGTAACTGCAGCTTAAAACAAGCTGCAGTTATGTGGTTTTCGATGAAAAGCAGACATATATATATGAGTTCATCTTAAAATCGGAATAAGAAACATGGAGTGAGTGATGCCCTGGAATCTATTTGTCTGTATGTGTTAACATGATTATATCAAAACTCACATGCATGCATTTTGAAGCAACAAATTTAGAAAGATTCGTAAATAAAGGTAACAAATTGATAAAAAAACATTATTGTCAATCAATGTGCATGTTTTTCAATGTTGGAAGAGGTTGCTTATTTGTGTTGATGAAGAATTTCATTTGAAATATCTCGGGTGTATTTTAGGGCCAACATAATCTTTTGCTGTATTATTTTGTATGGTGTCTTTTCGTGAAGGCTCAAACAAGGTGTTTGATCTCTCTTCAAAAATTAATATTTTCTGTATTTTGTCTCTCTACATGTTTCTCTCTTATCATTTTCTATATAACTTTTTAACCCATTACTAGAATTTTAGACTAGTCCAAATTCAAAGATCTTGCAGACGACATTTTCAGGTGATTGAAATTGTATATTTTTTGTGGGTATAAAACATTGTAGTAAATGAAGAAATTAGTCTTGTCACAAGTTATTGCTTCATTCATCACAATGTTTTCAAAGCCTTTATCTGGTGCGGCATCAAAAAGTGTTATATGTAATGTAGAGTCCAGTTTTGTTAATGTAGGTAGTCCTCTACATAAATGTGACCCGTCATGCTAAAAGAGACCTTATAGGAAGTGTGAAAAATATCGACCCTAGTCAGTCTGCACAGTTCGCAGCCAGACTAGGGCCGAAACTTTTCACTTTAAGGTTTACGAACTGAGAATGAAATGCAGAGCCAGAGGCGAAATTTTAAAAGTGCCAGTAATTCCTAATCTGTGTTAAATTTACATTCCAAATACAAATATAAGCAATCTTGTATGGTTTAGAATTTTGAATTAATGCATACTTATGCAAATATTTGACTAAAATGTTCAAAATTACCTCCCTTGTATATGAAAATAGAGTAAAATAATATTTGTAAATTATTTTCTTCTAGAAGCATAATCTTGAAATCTGGCCTGGTGAATCAACTTATGTGAAGTGTATTTACAAGTGTGTGTAATTTGATGCATTTCGTATGGCTAAAAAGTAGTGTTTTCATTCTGAGTTCGTAAACCTTAATGTAATTTTCTAACTCCGGAATGTTTTCCCTATCTTACTATATGTTCGTTTGTTCGCATACAGTATATGGCTGGCCTGTGCTGAGTCTGACAAATTTGCCAAAGTTTGGATTTTTGGAGTTTGGATAAGGTCCCTTTTAGCGTAATGGGTCACAAATAGAATAGTTTCTTGTAATGAAATTTATAAATTCTTTTCTCTATTAACCCTTTTTTTGTGATTTTCTCTAATTTCTTGAAAAGAAAATGGCACTAACCATAATTGTAAGTTAATGTAGAAAAGATAGAGAATATTACTGTAACTTTTGAAAAGCAATAATTGAATGAAAAAATATCAATGAGAAAATTAACCTTTTCCTTCCCAAAGAAGACGTAGTTTAGTGTCTGAGATAGAACATACCTTGGAGAGCATCGAAGCAAAAGAAGACATTGCTGATAATGTTGCCATCTCCTTTTGCCTCAATCTTTCATCAGGAGATTTATGTGAACTTGCTCTCTGACAATGAAATCTTTACTTTACCTGAATTGATATGACAACAACAACAAAAAAAGATTGCCATGTCTTAGATTGTTTTGGATGCATTCAACACCACCATTAACATTGTATTCATTTTGTCATTCATTTTGATTGAATGCAGCAATTCATCCATTACTTTGCTTAACAAAGTTTCAGTAATATTTTGATATTTGAATTTAGGTTGAATTTTCATAAAGGCCTGAGGCGTGTTCTTTAAGAGCAAGTTTTTTTTTTAAGATTTCTTAAGATGTTTTTGATACAGCGTCTTCGAGACCGAGATTATAAGCGAAGTGTTCCGAATGTTCCATACTTCATACAAATGACGTCATCATGACATCATTTGTACGAAGTAAGGAGCATTCGGAACTCTGCGATTTATGAATCATGGAGCATTCGGAACAACTCGGTCAATTCTCTCCCATATAGATTCTACAGAATTTACCGAGGTGTTCCGAAAGAAGTATAGAGCAATGGCGGCTCCCAGTGATTGTCTTAAAAGTCTTGCTCAGAGGAACGCTTTATCCTAAAACATCTTAAGAAATCTCAAGATATCTCAAGAAATCTTGCTCTAAAGAACGTGGCTCTGGTCACATGCACAATTCTCTGTCAATCAGCATCATGGCTGGACCAACCCCAAAAGTGGTCTGTCATGCAGCATATTTTGGATGAGCTGTGGATGTGATGTGGATACAGAATTGTATATGACCGGGCCTTCAGTCAAAATAGATTTGTAGTTATATTCATTAAGTCTTGTTTTGTTGCTATAAATCTGTTTGTGGTAGCTTGATTTTTAACCTTTTACCAAACAACAAAATTCTAGACTAGTTCAAATTCAATGATGATACAGACGACAATTTCAAGTGAATGAAATTTTGAATTTTTTGGTCTTTTAATGTGGAAAACATTGTGGTAAATGAAGAAATTGCTTGTCGCAAGCAATTTCTTCATTTTCCACAATGTTTTCCAAAGCCATGATCGTGTAGGGAGTCAAAAAGAGTCATTGTGTGGTAATGAGTTAAGACATTCAGCATTTTGTCATTATATACACATATTTACCCATTCCCAAACAGTGACGCCTTTTGACACCCTGTAAAATGAGGGCTTTGGAAAACATTGTGGAAAACGAAGAAATTGCTTGTGACAAGCAATTTCTTCATTTCCCACAATGTTTTCTACACAAAACCCACCAAAAATTGCAAGATTCCCTACACTTGATATTGCCGTCTGCAAGACCTTTGAAATTGGACAAGTCCAAAATTTTGTCGTCTGGAAATGTGTTTAATTATTTCAATTCAGATACAACCAATGTGTTTATTACAAGCTTTGTCTAAATCTCGGCATGACATAGATTCAGGTCAATGTGCACAACTTGCATGATGTTTCACTAAACACAAAATCTGGAGTTTAAACTCTTCCTCAAACATTGAAATTTTAGACCATTCCAATCTGAAATTGGTTTAGACTGGTTCATTTATTACAAGCTTTGTCTAAGTATCAGCATGGTATAGATTCAGGTCAATGTGCACAACTTGCATGATTATTTCACTGAACACAAAACCTGAAGTTTTAACTGCTCCCAAAATGTTGAGAATTTAGACCATTCCAATTTGAAATTTGTTCAGAACCGGTTCATTCACTTCAAGTTTTGTCAAAGTATCAGCTTGACTTAGATTCAGGTCAATGTGCACAACTTGCATGATTATTGCACTAAACACAAAATCTGGAGTTGTAACTCTTACCAAATGTTGAAATATTACACTGGTCATTCCAATTTGAAATTGGATTAGACTGGTTCATTTATTACAAGCTTTGTCTAAGTCTAAGCATGGCGTAAATTCAAGTCAATGTGCACAACTTGCATGATAATTCACCAAACACAAAATCTGGGGCTGTATATTCACCAGCATTTCTTAATTGATGTTCAAAGTAATATTATAATAACAAATCATCTGGTTGAATGGGACTTGGAGTTTTAACTCTTTCACAAACATTGAACTTTTGGACCATTCCAATCTGAAAACTGTTGTAGATGACTGAATGGATGTTAATGAAGCTCGGATATATGTAAAGTATAGTGTAGAAAATATTGAGGCAAACGGAGGAAATGCAGGTCACCAGCATTTGTATGCATCCATATCCAAAGATCGGGGGCATATTGTTTTACTGTTGTCTGTTCGTCTGTCATTCCGAAAACTTTACTTGAAAACTAAACATTAGCATTTTCGGGGCCATTTGTGTTTCACAAACACATCTTGTTTTCTTTTTCCTCAGTGTTTTCCCAAGCATTTCTATAAGGGATGTCAAAACTAGAGCTTGTTTGGGAAAAGGTTTAACTGTATGGTGGAGAAAGATGTATTTAAGAAAACGGAGAGAAAATCAGTATCAGCGCTATACTCTTTTTCCACAGTTTTCTCTCCGTTTTGACTCAAAATTCTCTGCAACATGGCTTCCAAATGAAACCAGTGTTAAATTGTACTTTTTAGGGAAAGGGTAAATTATGTAACCTAGAATGATGCATGCTGCTTGACAATGGAAAACTTGGTGGGAGAATTTTATTTTGCAGCAACGAACTGACATAAACTGTTTATCTTAAGGTTTACGAACTGAGAATGAAATGCAGAGCCTGATGCGAAATTTGAAAAGTGCTAGTAATTCCTAAACTGTGTTACATATCCATTCCAAATACAAACATAAGCATTTTGTATGGTTTAGAATTTTGAATTAATGCATACTTATGGAAATATTTGACAAAAATGATCCAAATTACCTCCCTTGCATATGAATATAGAGTAAAATAATAATTGTAAATTATTTTCTTCTGGAAGCATAATCTTGAAATCCGGCATGGTGAATCAACTTATGTGAAGTGTATTTACAAGTGTGTGTATTTTGGTGCATTTCGTATGGCTAGAAAGTGGTGTTTTCATTCTCAGTTCGTAAACCTTAAGTCTGTTTTAAGAAAATGTTTGTTTTAGGATATTTCATGTCATCAATTTTTATAGTCAGTAAATGTCGACCTGAATCTGTGGAATATGCAATGAGTAATTGTAATGCAAAATAATCACTCTCCAACATATATTGACACGACAAGCACGTGCATAATACAAAGCTTGTGGAAACTATCTACTCTGCTTGACAGTGAGGTTTACTGGCGAGTATTATTTCATGTCACAATTACTCATTGCATATTCATTTGGTTCAGATGAATATTTACAGATTATAGCTACAAAAATCTTAAGTTAAGGTCAAATATTAAGGTCAAATTTAAACTTAAGATTTATCTTTTGACAAAAACATCCTTGGTTTTAAGTCCTACAAATGTATACTAGTGCAACAGAATTAACCCTAGGCATCTGCACATGTAATGACCCTCTTTGGTAGAATGTTTTCTTATTACACTCAACCATCTAACTTTGCTGATGAAGTGGTATGATAACTATACAATTTAGACTAGACAATAGTCTTCTGTATCAAACTTAAACCATTGCCAGATGGCAAAATTTTTGACTAGTCAAAAGTTGCAGACAACAATTTCATTTGAATGAAATTTCAAACTCTGGTCTTTCTGCGTAGAAAACATTGTGGTAAATGAAGAAATTGCTTGTCCCAAGCAATTTCTTCATTTCCACAATGTTTATACCCCCCACCTACGAAGTAGAGGGGGGTATATTGGTTTCACCATGTCTGTCTGTCTGTCCGTCCGTCCGTCCATCCGTCCGTCCGTAGACTTTTTCGTTTCCGTGCTCTAAGTCATGAACCGGTTGACCTAGGATCATGAAACTTTACACAGTTGTTGCCCATGACCCAAGGAGGTGCCTTATTATTTTTGGGTCACGAAGGTCAAAGGTCAAGGTCACAATTGGACTTTGTTTAAAATCCGTTTCCGTGCTCTAAGTCATGAGCCGGTTGACCTAGGATCATGAAACTTTACACAGTTGTTGCCCATGACCCAAGGAGGTGCCCTATTGTTTTTGGGTCACCAAGGTCAAAGGTCAAGGTCACAATCGGACTTTGTTTAAAATCCGTTTCCGTGCTCTAAGTCATGAACCGGTTGACCTAGGATCATGAAACTTTACACAGTTGTTGCCCATGACCCAAGGAGGTGCCCTATTGTTTTTGGGTCACCAAGGTCAAAGGTCAAGGTCACAATCGGACTTTGTTTAAAATCCGTTTCCGTGCTCTAAGTCATGATCCGGTTGACCTAGGATCATGAAACTTTACACAGTTGTTGCCCATGACCCAAGGAGGTGCCCTATTGTTTTTGGGTCACCAAGGTCAAAGGTCAAGGTCACAATCAGACTGTTTAAAATCCGTTTCCGTGCTCTAAGTCATGAACCGGTTGACCTAGGATCATGAAACTTTACACAGTTGTTTACCATGACCCAAGGAGATGCCCTATTGTTTTTGAATCACGAAGGTCAAATGTCAAAGTCACAATCGGACCTTGTTTAAATTCTGTTTCCGTGCTCTAAGTCATGAACCGGTTGACCTAGGATCATGAAACTTTACACAGTTGTTTCCCATGACCCAAGGAGGTGCCCTATTGTTTTTGGGTCACAAAGGTCAAAGTTCAAGGTCACAATTGGACTTTGTTTAAAATCTGTTTCCATGCTCCAACTAAAGAACCTTTTGACCTATAGCACTTTTTTCAGTGACAAGGCGCTAGTGGGGGGTATTTGTCCGCTTTGCGACAGTTCTAGTTTCCAAAGCCTTTATTTTGTGTGAAATCATTGTGTGGAAAGGGGTTAAGGTCTCTACAAAAGCCATTGTAAATTATCCAGGTTGTTTTAAGAGATCCATGCTGTCAGTTTTTGTGTGGGAAGTAATCAAAATGTCTTGTTCACAAAAGGATGTGTATATTTTCAAGAAAGTAATTTAGGTGTATTTATGTTAAATTTATGTTATTTGTTGGTATATTTTCAGATGCTGCCGTGTATCAAGCATAAAGACAAAGAAAGCCAGTAATAATCGCCAAATCAACAAACACTGCAACAATCAAAAAACTTTCCAGTGAATTAGGATACCAAACTTACAATGTTTTTCATCTCTTTTCAACAAAAAGCTTGTAACTACAGCTTTAAACAAGCTGTAGTTACAAGGTTTTCATTGAAAAGCAGCAAAATTCCATTAAATAACTGCTTTTCCAAACGGTGACACCCTTTTGATGACATCCTCTAAATAAATTTAAGAAAACCTTGAAGGAAAAGCGAAAAACTCTGGCGACCAGCATTTTCTCCCTTTCCTTCAAGGTTTTCAACATATTAGCAAGAGATTTTCTATATGATTCCGCTTATAAATTTTGTCGTCTGCAGCTTCTTTCAATTTTTATATGTCCAAAAAGTTGTCAATTTTTATAGGAAAGCATTTGTAGGTGTCATTCTGGAAAGCGTTGAAAATTAAAGATGTTGACTGTTAATGATATATTATTATATTATTTTTTCAGAAAAATAATTTCAAATTAGCTATGACATTGTGTGACAGAGTTGGAAAAGAAGGGAATGTAGGTCCCTGTCTATCTGCTGAACTTTGAATGAATTTGTTACTTTGACGTTTCCATGTTCTATGCATAATTGTTTGTTATCGAGTAATCCAACATTCCAATATATTGTCGATGGGGGCTCAAAACCTTGTAAATACTGCTTGAAAAAGCTGGAATTACGACGTTTTGATTGCACACCAACGATATATCATAACATATCAGCATTTTCTTCAAAGCATTTCCTTGTAAAATGTCCAGTACCAATGTGTTCTTGCCATTTTAGTGTGTTTTTTGTATTCAAGCCCCTGAACAATGGAAATATAAAGTCAAAGTCACAGATTTTTGAAACAATGAAACAAAATTGGTAAGATGATTCTCTTCCTTAAGACTAACTATTGGTAAATTGTCTAGAAATTATCTGAATTAGAGAGTTTGTTCATAAATTGAAAATAGAACACATTGAATTACATTAGAATTGTAAGTTATCTCAACAGAAAGCATGTATTTTGTAAATCATATCAAATTTATTTTTGTAAAGCATTGTATTATAATCATTATCATTTTATCAAAAAATGTAGATTTTGGATTAAAAGAGAGTTGTGCCTAATTTATAGGAAGAGCTGAATTTCAAAACTGTTAGTGTAAATGTGGAAACCATTTTAAGGTTATGCAACACTTGTTTCCTTGTAATCATGATCTTGAAAATGATCATGAAAATATAAGAACAAATGCAAGCGCCTCAAAGACACTGATTCATCCTGGTGAATCAGTGTCTATTTGATGCTTGATTTTGCTAGTCTTTTAAAGAGCATTTGATTGATCATGATTGCATATTTACAATGGTTGCATACCTTAACAATGATTGCACGATGTTTTTATCATGGCATTGTGAATAACATGGCAATGTGAATAATCTTGCTTGAAATATATAAGATTTCGACACGAAATCCATCCAAATAATGAGATTATCAGCAATAAGACAGTGTTGTAGTGAAATTTGTATGAAAGTTTTGAATTCTGTAAATAAATTCAAAAAGTAGTGATTAATGCAAAACTATGTAGATCTAAGTGAATGGGAATTATATCATTGTTTTTTCAACAAAAACAAACCCTCGTAACTGCAGCTTGTTTTAAGCTGCAGTTACAAGTTTTTTTGTTGAAAAGCAGCAATATTCTTTATAAACTTGCATTATTTTTGCGCCAAGTCATCGAAATGCTATAGAGGGAAATCATTACAGCAGAGTCACATGACATTTTAGATAGTTGCGCACAATTCAGTGAATGCAGAGCTACAAATAAGAGGGGGGTAAAGGATTTAAAAAAAAACAAAAAAAAAACAGCGAAATATGATTTGTTTTGAATCAAATCCTATGTTGTGGGTACTTATTCGAATTGTCCCATCAAGACGATTCAAATGAGTACCCACAACATAGGGTTTGGATTAAAAAAAAAATAAGAATGCCTCTATCCCTTCTAATATGTTGTTCTTCAAAAGTTCTCCTTTCTCAGAAGTTAAAGGTGTTTTTAAAGAACACAAAAGTGTGCTGGTTACAAGCAGTTTATCCTTTGCACACCATGGTTTTAGGCAGTCAAATGCGAAGTGTCTGCCTTTTGAATTTTCGTCATCTTAAACATTTTGCATTCAATTTGGATCAGTCTAATATTTTGTCCTCTGGGAAAGTGTGAAAAAAATGAATCTGTTTTGAATATTTGTATGTTCTTGTTTTGTTTTGAACATTTTTGTATGTTTATATATTATAACATGTTTCATGCCATAGAATACTCGCATATTACGATATAATAGCAATGTATAGAAAAAAATATAGTATTAAAATTGATGATATGTATTTCTTTTATTTTCAATCTTTTCAATTCCTCTCTGTCGATAACGTCAGAGACTATCAATGGCAGTGAATTTTGTGCTAATAATAGACTGTGTTTACTGTTATGTTTTGATAACCGTCGTTGTTGTTATAAAACCTCGTAACTACGGCTTGATTCAAGCCGTAGTTACAAGATTTTATAACAACACCTACGAAATACTATTTGTTTGTCCAAATTTACGTCACGATTAGCTGGATAAAATCGTTCCCTATTACAAAGGGAATCTTGTGGCTCAACATTTTTTATCAACCATTCTTAATTTTAGTTGGTCGTCAATATTTTTTTCGTCATCTAATTTTAATTAACCCATTTAATACCAAAAGACTAAATTTTAGGCTGGTCCAAATTGAAATTTGTTGCACACAACAATTTCAAGTGAATGAGATTCAAAGTTTTGTAGTCGTTTTGGGTAGAAATCATAGTGGGAAATGAAGAAATAGCTTATGACAAGCAATTTCTTCATTTTCCACAATGTTTTCCAAAGCCTTTGTATTTTGGGGAGTCTTAAAGAGCCGATTTGTAATAATGGGTGAAAAAGATGTGCAATATCCGTCTTATACAAAGGTGTTTTCCCACATTCTCAGCTCCAAACCCCCTTCAAATTGGTCAAAAATTGACAAAATTATTGTTTCCAAAATTCTCAGCTCCAAACCCCCTTAAAAATGGGCAACAGCTTTCAAACTAGAAGTCTAAATTTTTGTCCTTTGGGAACGTGCTAATTTTAAAAATTGTATGCAACAGCTTTCAAACTAGAAGTCTAATTTTTTGTCCTTTGGGAATGTGCTAATTTTAAAAATCAGACTGATACCATCCCATCGCTTTTACGGCCAATAAATATACTGTGCAAAAAAGTTAAGCATGTTTTGAACTAAATTATTTTTTCAGTATCTGATTATTACATAAAAATTCTATTATGCTGTAAAGTTGTCCCGATTGACAACCATCACATATACAGTGCGTGTGTGGAATGAACAGTCAGGATATTGGACAAAATCCAGATAAGCAAAAGTCACGTGAGCAGTGTCATCGACATTGTCTAGCTTGTTCAAAAACACACGATTACATAGTCATGTTTTAGCAGAATCATTTTAACTGTTACAAATTCTATGATACGATTGATAATTGGAAGGAGACAAATAATGACGTTAGATCAACGCCAGAGAGCTCTTAGCATGCCCCAATGAGGCATGCCCATTAGATGTGGACCTTTGCATTTCAATATGCATAAATCGACAATCAGACGCCTACGGTGCAGAATTGGTGCATGTTTGGTCTCGAATCATCGACATGAACCTTACAGATCAGGTAAAACGATGTTTAAAGAGGATAGTTTCATGGTGACGTCCTGACGACGTAACAGATGTCCGTCTAGTAGGAAGTTAGCCCGACTACTCGGGACGTCACAGGTACTACAGCTAGTGACGAGACTGTCCGGTATAGGTCCTGTACAGTTTGCATCAAAGCCAACCGACCTTACGTCAATGACGTTAAGGTATCGACACACAATGCGTCAGTGGGTATGGACACATCGCTACTGAACCGGGAGACGATACAGTAATGTCCTATTTAGTGTTTACAGACGTATCACCTTGTACATGTCATTCGGGAGGCCAGGCTAGTTAAAGCTATGACGTCTTTAACGTCCTTGACTTTGAGCGTCCTCTGCAATATGAATGGGGCAGAATTCCCATATGTTTAGTCAGAAAGCTTGTCTGCAGCATTGAAAGTCGTTTTATGGCGATCAAAGCAACTGCTGGTGAATTTACCCGATATTGAAATTTGCCTGACTTTCGATGCCTGACCCCTATGCATTTTAACGTAAGATATCGAGTTAACGTCGAGTTTTGACGCAAAATTTTCAGGAAACGTCAGCAAAATGAATGAAAAATTAAAGTATTGTTTTCCTTTTAAAGTTTTCGCTATAGTTTTTAACTGGGAACCAACATTTTCCGAGTGTGCTAAACTTTTTTTGCATAGTATATAATCGTGGACAATCGTAGAAACTGCAGTTTAAATAGTTTTAAGAACAAAATGGAACCTTGAATATTCTATAATATGTGTTTATCTCTTAAAGCTGTTTCTCTATATGGCCGAAAATCACATTCATTATTTGGTTTTGATGCTTCTTTATGAATAGGCTGCGTAAACATTGAGACAAAATATAAAAAACATTTTTGTCATTTTGTCTCGATATTTTCTGTGTTATACTTTTCACAAATCCTTTCAAATTAGACTGGTCCAGAATTTGCCGTTTGTGACGGGGTTAAGAAAGCAAAACAAAAGTATGGTTTGATTGAAACAATCTTCGATTGCTAAACATAGACAACATTTTGAGCAAAAGTCTTTAATTCCTCGTTTGGAGAAATAGTGTATGTCTCGATATATGACCTGACAGAGCATCGCTAGCTATTAGCGGAAATGCATAATGTTAACAAAGGTGGTTGCCGGTAGTCATGACCCATAACCCCTTAAAATACCGGAAAGTACCGAGATTAGGTAGAAATAGCCATAACTACATAAAATACCAAACAGTACCGGAAATGCCTAACTCTGTACTTTTTGGTTAACAGAGGTGGTTGCCGGTATTTATGACCCATGACTCCTTAAAAGACTGGAAATTACCGAGTCTAGGTAGAAATACCCATAACCACATAAAATACCAAAGAGTACCGGAAATGCATAATTCGGTACTTTTGGGTTAACAAAGGTGGTTGCCGGTATTTATGACCCATAACCACTAAAAGACCGGAAATAACCGAGATTAGGTAGAAATACCCATAACCACACAAAATACCAAAGAGTACCGGAAATGCATAATTCGGTACTTTTGGGTTAACAAAGGTGGTTGCCGGTATTTATGACCCATAACTACTAAAAGACCGGAAATAACCGAGATTAGGTAGAAATACCCATAACCACATAAAAAACCAAAGAGTACCGGAAATGCATAATTCGATACTTTTGGATTAACAAAGGTGGTTAACAAAGGTGGTTGCCGGTATTTATGACCCATAACCACTAAAAGACCGGAAATTACCAAGATTAGGTAGAAATACTCATAGCCACATTAAATACCAAAGAGTAACCGGAAATGCATAATTCGGTACATTTTGGTTAACAAAGGTGGTTGCCGGTATTTATGACCCATAACCCCTAAAATACCAGAAATTACCGAGATTAGGAAGAAATACCCATAACCATATAAAATACCAAAGAGTAACCGGAAATGCATAATTCGGTATTTTTGGTTAACAAAGGTGGTTGCCGGTATTTATGACCCCTAACCCCTAAAATACCGGATATTACCGAGATTAGGTAGAAATACCCATAACCACATAAAATACCAAAGAGTAACCGGAAATGCATAATTCGGTACTTTTGGGTTAATAGAGGTGGTTGCCGGTATGTATGACCCATAACCCTTTAAAATACCGGATATTACCGAGATTATGTAGAAATACCCATAACCACATCAAATACCAAAGAGAACCGGAAATGCATAATTCGGTACTTTTTGGTTAAAAAGGTGGTTGCCGGTATTTATGACCCATAACCCCTAAAATACCGGATATTACCGAGATTAGGTAGAAATACCCATAACCACATAAAATACCAAAGAGTAACCGGAAATGCATAATTCGGTACTTTTTGGTTAACAAAGGTGGTTGCCGGTATTTATGACCCATAACCCCTAATATACCGGATATTACCGAGATTAGGTAGAAATACCCATAACCACATAAAATACCAAAGAGTAGCCGAAAATGCATAATTCGGTACTTTTTGGTTAACAAAGGTGGTTGCCGGTATTTATGACCCATTACCCCTAAAATACTGGAAATTACCGAGATTAGGTAGAAATACCCATAACCACATAAAATACCAAAGAGTAACCGGAAATGCATAATTCGGTACTTTTTGGTTAACAAAGGTGATTGCCGGTATTTATGACCAATAACCCTTTAAAATACCGGATATTACCGAGATTATGTAGAAATACCCATAACCACATCAAATACCAAACAGTACCGGAAATGCATAATTCGGTACTTTTTGGTTAACAAAGGTGGTTGCCGGTATTTATGACCCATTACCCCTAAAATACTGGAAATTACCGAGATTAGGTAGAAATACCCATAGCCACATAAAATACCAAAGAGTACCGGAAATGCATAATTCGGTACTTTTTGGTTAACAAAGGTGGTTGCCGGTATTTATGACCCCTAAAATACCGGATATTACCGAGATTAGGTAGAAATACCCATAACCACATCAAATACCAAAGAGTAACCGGAAATGCATAATTCGGTACTTTTTGGTTAACAAAGGTGGTTGCCGGTATTTATGACCCATAACCCATAAAATACCGGAAAGTACCGAGATTAGGTAGAAATACCCATAACCACATCAAATACCATTGAGAACCGGAAATGCATAATTCGGTACTTTTGGGTTAACAAAGGTGGTTGCCGGTATTTATGACCCATTACCCCTTAATTACTGGAAATTACCGAGATTATGTAGAAATACCCATAGCCACATAAAACACCAAAGAGTAACCGGAAATGCACAATTCGGTACTTTTTGGTTAACAAAGGTGATTGCCGGTATTTATGACCCATAACCCCTAAAATACCAGAAATTACCGAGATTAGGTAGAAATACCCATAACCACATAAAATACCAAAGAGTAACCGGAAATGCATAATTCGGTACTTTTGGGTTAACAAAGGTGGTTGCCGGTATCTATGACCCATTACCCCTAAAATACTGGAAATTACCGAGATTAGGTAGAAATACCCATAGCCACATAAAATACCAAAGAGTAACCGGAAATGCATAATTCGGTACTTTTTGGTTAAAAAAGGTGGTTGCCGGTATATATGACCAATAACCCTTTAAAATACCGGATATTACCGAGATTATGTAGAAATACCCATAACCACATAAAATACTAAAGAGTAACCGGAAATGCATAATTCGGTACTTTTTGGTTAACAAAGGTGGTTACCGGTATTTATGACCCATAACCCCTAAAATACCGGAAATTACCGAGATTAGGTAGAAATACCCATAACCACATAAAATACCAAAGAGTAACCGGAAATGCATAATTCGGTACTTTTTGGTTAAAAAAGGTGGTTGCCGGTATTTATGACCCATAACTCCTTAAAAGACCAGAAATTACCGAGATTAGGTAGAAATACCCATAACCATATAAAATACCAAAGAGTAACCGGAAATGCATAATTCGGTACTTTTTGGTTAAAAAAGGTGTTTGCCGGTATTTATGACCCATAACTCCTTAAAAGACTCGAAATTACCGAGATTAGGTAGAAATACCCATAACCACACAAAATACCAAAGAGTACCTGAAATACATAATTCGGTACTTTTGGGTTAACAAAGGTGGTTGCCGGTATTTATGACCCATAACACTTTAAAATACCGGATATTCCCGAGATTAGGTAGAAATACCCATAACCACATCAAATACCAAAGAGAACCGGAAATGCATAATTCGGTACTTTTTGGTTAACAAAGGTGGTTGCCGGTATTTATGACCCATAACCATAACTCTGTCTCAGTTTCGTCTTAATTGGTCAATATTTGTAGTTGCTAGAGTGAAAGCAATGTCAAAATAGAGCCGAAAATGGCAATTTTGTCAATTTCAAGGGCGCATAACTCATGATGTAAAATTCAGATTAAGCTGAAAATTATACCCAAGGCAAGATCCTATAGTCCCCAACATTCTGTTCTAGTTTTGTTAGCTTCACTGGCCGAAGGCCAGCGGGGCTTATGTCATGGCCCCGTGTCCGTCGTGCGTCCGTGCGTGCGTGCGTCCGTCCGTGCGTTAACAATTTTCAAACATCTTCTTCTCCAAAACTACTGAACCAATTTCAACCAAACTTCACATAAATCATCCTTGCATGAATCTCTACCAAATTTCTTCAAATGAATAAAATCTGTGCAGAACTTGAATTTTAATTAATTTAATTGAATTAAATTTTCGAAATATCTTTAAAAATTCTTCTTCTCCAAAACTACTGGACCAATTTCAACCAAACTTCACAGAAATCTTCCTTGCATGAATCTCTACCAAGTTCCTTCAAAAGGATAAAATCCGCACTGAACTTGAATTTTAATAAATTTAATTGAATTAAATTTTCGAAAAATCTTTAAAAATTCTTCTTCTCCAAAACTACTGGGCCAATTTCAAGCAAACTTTACAGAAATCTTCCTTGCATAAATCTCTACCAAATTCCTTCAAAAGAATAAAATCTGCGCAGAACTTGAATTTTAATTAATTTAATTAATTCAAATTTTCGAAAAATCTTTAAAAATTCTTCTTCTCCAAAACTACTAGACCGATTTCAACCAAACTTCACAGAAATCTTATTTGTAAGAATCTCTTCTTAATTCCTTCAAAAAGATAAATTCTGTATATATCTTAAATTTTAATTAATTTAATTAAATTAAATTTTCGAAAAATCTTTAAAAATTCTTCTCCTCCAAAACTACTGGACCAATTTCAACCAAACTTTACAGAAATGTTTCTTGCAGGAATCTATCCTAAATTCCTTCAAGAAAATAAATTCTGTTTAGAACTTAAATTTTGATTAATTAAATTAAATCAATTTATCGGAAAATCTTCTTTTCCAAAACTAATGGACCAATTTTAACCAAACTTCACATGAATCTTCCTTGTATGAATCTCCTCTTAATTCCTTAAAAAAATCCGTGTAGAACTTAAATTTTAATAAATTTAATTAAATTGAATTTTCGAAAATTTGTTAAACAATCTTCTTCTCCAAAACTACAGGACCATTTTCAACCAAACTTCACAGGAATCTTCCTTGCGTGAATCTCTTCCAAATTCCTTTACGATCGGATGAAGAGCTTGGCCGCTGTGAGCTAGGCTTATTTTTTGCTATATGAAACATAGTGTAATTTTAAGAAAATTTTAAAAACATTTCTGCTCCTTTATCACTTATTGGATTTCATTCTGGTGTAGCATGAATCTTCTTTGGATAGCCCTCTATTGTATTCCTTGAAGAAGTTCGTAGTCTAAATGTCTAAAAGCCAGTGGAGCGATAAAGGGCCATCTTGGCCCTCTTGTCTTGATTAGTTAACATTTGTGGATTTTAGAGTAAAATTAAAGTCAAAACCAGCTATTTTTGACATTCAAGGGCAGATAATTCAGGTTATTCTGATTCAATCCAAATTCTTTGAAGGAATCTGAGAGAGGGTCACCCAAGGATCATTCTTGTGAAGTTTGATTGAAATCCATCTGGTAGTTTCTGAGGAGATTTTTAAAGAAAAAGTTTACGGACGGACGCACGGACGGACGCACGACGGACACACCGCCATGACAATAGCCCGCTGGCCTGTCGGCCAGTGGAGCTAAAAAAATCACAAAGAAGGCGTACTTTTCTTTAAAGAAATTCACACAATTCTAATCTGCTTTGAATGTACATGTTTTATGCCTTTTACAACCCGTCGTGTGTCTTTATAAGCCTAAATCGTGCGTCTTCGGAGATTTTTAAAACGCACGATTTATACGGACGCACGACGGGTTGTAAGAGAGGCTTTACACACTGGCTAACCAAGATCTATGTTGCTATGTGTACAGCAAGCTAAGAGGTTTTATGAGAATATCGTGGATCTTAATCAGACTGCGTGTATACGCAGGCTGATCTAGATCGAGGATATCCTCATATAGTCAAATGTCATTACGCCGCTTTTCAACAAAACACTCGTATCTATAGCTTTAAACAAGCTGTAGATACGAGGTTTTTGGAGAAAAGCACGATAATGTCATTCGTTCCATGTCTAGCTTAGTCAATGTAAATTTCCAATACCCTTTTTATCAATAATATGGCCTACAAGAATGGTATAGCTGCGCACACTGTAACAATGTTTGCTGAATAAAAATCAATGGGATAGCAAGAATTCTTTAGAGATATTGACTAGCTGGTGGGATTTTCCGATATATTGTGTGAATTCTTCAAATAATGACACAGAAAGTACTACTAGAATCCATGGAATTAACATCTGGAATCATTCTAGTAGAACTATGGTTGAGTTAATGGAATTCTTATTAGGCTGGATTGTTTGTTAGTGGGATTCCAACGGAATATTAGTCGGTATTTTCTAGAGAAGGCATATTCCTAGGATCTTCTCTAACAAAATTTGCCGATATATTGTGAAAATTGTTCATAGAATGATATAAGATGGGATTATAATTAAAGTGGACTCATTCGTCTTTGTGTACGTTTTTCTTCGAATTCAAAACAACGATGCTTTTCACAACGATGCTCGGAAGTTGGTACGACCTCGGACGTTTTGTGGTGTACGTCGCTAATCTAGCGATGGTGTACGGCTACGAGACAGAAATGAGTATCGCAGAAAATAAGAACCAGACATATTGTTCTTTCTTTAATAACCGGGCACCAAGTCCACAGCCGGGCCTCAGAAACTGCACGTGGTTTAGGAAGAATAGTTGTTGTAAACAAGAGGAGATAGAGGCCATATTTGGGACTGTGAAACCCTTACCGGGCAGCTCGCCGGAATGTCAGAGGTAAGCATTTTCTCCACGGACATTCGAAAATGAACATTTTCTCTGGGTCTTCCAAAACCTATCTCTGATTTTGATGATTCTCAAGAGAGAACTTGAAAACGTCAGGGAGGGGGTCTCCCTAGAAGTTTTGCTTAAAACTAATATCTACTCAATTTTCTTTGATATTGAATTCGTCATTAGAAATATGATACTGCACAGAGCAGTTTTTCAATTTTAGATCTGCCAAAATATGTTTTCTATGAACTGGTTTTAAAGTCTGTTACGAGACGACCGCTGAATTTTCATTTTAATCGTTTCGATGAGACAATTCCAAAAAAGTGGCCACAAGAAAGGCTTTGATTAGATAACGGTGAACATTTTATCCCTATTAATACCTCCATCTTATCTGTATACGTACTTACCTCTATGTCTCTTGTGCTTTCAGATACACGAACTATCTGATGTGTTACGTATGTGCGCCATACCAGAACATTTTCTATAGACGAGAAAAACTCACCGTCTGCGAGGAATTCTGCAACCGATGGTACGCCGCATGCGCAGACGCTATTCTAAAAGGCGCCGTGATTGGTCGATTATACGAGAGTGGGCGGGACTTTTGTAAAAGCCGCAAATTTCAAGTCGAGCCATACATCAATGGATCTTGTTTTATTTATGACCCGTCGCTGACTTTAATGAGTGCACGTTATGACAGATCTCAAGCTCTTTTTGTGTTATCAAGTGGTGTCCGAATAGCATCATGTTCTTGGTTAGAATCTTGGAGTTTCCTATTGACCATATCGCTGCTGTTCTTCGAAAATCTCGTAACTGCAGCTTGACACAAGCTGCAGTTACGAGGTTTTTGAAGAAAGTTGACGACATTTAGTTTAGTTTTAGTCAATCTGCAAAAGTATGAGATGCAAGTCATCAGAACCATATTATGTACAGCCTCGGGCTGAATAAATTATTTGATTGGTTGGTAGAACAAGTATCTGGTGTTGTATGCAACACATAAAGTCCCCTACCGGCTTCACATTGACTCAATATGGTAATCAATAATCAAGTTAGCTTGCTTAGTTATTAAGTTATTGCAGGGTCCATTTTTTGCCATATTTTCACTATTTCCGTTACCATAGCAACCGCACTTTTCATCAAAGAACAAAGATAAAATGATGTGCATAATCTACACATTGCCATCTAGTCATATATCAAGTCTCATCAAATTAGCTTGCTTACTTATTAACTTATCGCAGGATCCAATATTTTTTGCCATATTTTCACTATTTCCGTAACCATAGCAACAACAATTTTAGTCTAAAAACAAAAATAAAATGATGTGCATAATCTACACATTGCCATATAGTCATATACCAAGTCTCATCAAACTAGCTTGCTTAGTTATTATCTTATCGCAGGATCCATTTTTTGCCATATTTTCACTATTTCCGTTACCATAGCAACCGCACTTTTCGTCAAAGAACAAAAATAAAATTATGTGCATAATCTACACATCTAGTCATATACCAAGTCTCATCAAATTAGCTTGCTTACTTATTAACTTATCGTAGGATCCCATTTTTGGCCATATTTTCACTATTTCCGTAACCATAGCAACAACAATTTTAGTCGAAAAACAAAAATAAAATGATGTGCATAATCTACACATTGCCATCTAGTCATATACCAACTTTCATCAAAAACGCTTGCTTAGTTATTAAGTTATCGCGGGATCCAGATTTGAGCGGACAGACGGACGGACAGACGGATGGACAGTCGGACGGACGGACGGACAGACTGACGGACAGACGGACGGCAAACCTATAGTCCCCTCCGGTGTGAACACCGGTAGGGGACTAATAATCAATATGAACAGCATCGATTTGTGGATTAGATGTGTGTGAATGTGACTAGAAGTTTTGTTTTGAGTTAAAATTTAGCTTTGTATACAATAAAAGTTATCCACACACTTTGCACAGAGTTCACAACGAATAAAGGACCTCCATGGATAAGGCGAGAAATCTCCCTAAAAGACTCAAATGAAAAACGTCAAATTTCAAAACATGCAAATTGATAATCATTTCAAGCTGTATTGTTAGATGTATACCTAAATCAAATGAAAAACGATTTTGTACAATCAAAACGATTCGACATGTACAGATAACTCTTGGTTTCTGTACCTACCCCCAAAATTACATTTTATTACACCACCAGTATTCATTTAACCAGAATTTAGTTTTTTATTGTTTTATCAGCAAGATTTTTTTTCTGTAGATGTAAGGACAATTGGTGTTGGAATCATAAACCAGTTTTCGTTTTGTCCTTAATGCGCATCATTGAAACGAATTTAAAGGCAAAATTTTCCCGCCAAAAATATGGAAATTGGTATATGAGTACAACTTTTAGTATAAAAGTATGTCCCCCTACCCCCCCCCCCCCCCCCCTGACTCAGGAACTCCTTTTTACCAAGGAATCCTATGGTCAAGTTACACAACATATGTCAATGGGAAGCTGGATCAAGGGGGGGGGGGGGGGGGGAACGATGTTCGCCAGCCCAGGGAAGGCAGGTTATCCTTGGTTTTTGGCGGGAAAGTGTGCTTTTAAAATTGTTTCAATGATGCGCATGCGCAATACGGACAAAACCGAAGCTGTCATATAATGTCAACACCATCTATTTTTGTATATCGTCGGTGCTATGACAAAATGGCGTAACAAATTAGTTACGCCATTTTGTCAATTTTTTTTTATAAATGCTTTCTACTAAGTATGTAGGAGCGCATATCCTGTCAAAACGGCGTTTTTCTACACCTATTAGAACCCTTTCAATTATCATGTGACAAAATTGCGTAACTCGATTTAGCTGACAAAAATGCGTTATACGTAGACAAATTTACACGAGAGTGATAGTGAGTTATGCAATTTTGACGGCATATTTTTTAACATTTTTTAAAACGGCAAAAACGTTTTTGGCTCTCCTGTAAAAAATGGTTTTCGAGCAAAATTTCTATTACGCCATTTTGTCATAGCACCGACGATATGTAGAAAATAAATTGCAAATAAAACATTTTACCACTTTGAATACCGGTAGTGTAAGAAAATGAAACCTTTTAGGTGGGTACAAAATCAAGAGTTATCTGCACATATAGAACTTTTTAAATGGCATAAATCGGTTTTCATTTCATTTATTTATCTATCTAACCATAAAGCTTAATTTTGTTTCTCAATTTGTAACTTTTGAAAATTGACACATCAAGCTGAGCCTTTTAGGGAGATTTCTCGCCTTATCCATAGAGGTCCTTTCGACCCAGAGTATCGGAAAAAATATTGAATATAAACATTACAATCTCCTCCTGAATGGATTATTATGTACTGAGTGGCTGACTTTTTTTTAATTCTCTGTAGTAAATCTTCCATTCCTTTAATGTTTTAAATTCAATCCTTTCCTAATAGAAAAAGCTTGGTAACATATTTAGGCATCAGTATAAGCATTTTTCCCTTTGTCTCAATATTTTGAATTTCTATGCCATATTGTTAAATCTTTATCGTTGTCAACAGCCAATTTATTATCTTCAAGAGCTTTCAAATTGAAACGCCCTAAGTTTTTGTTTAGGAAAAGGTCAAGGAAATGATAAAGTACTCAATATTTTCCTATTTTCTCTCAATGTTTTTAAAAGTTGTTTTTCCATCCTTAGGGAGAAGTAAAATGCAAGCAAGGTGAACAAAGACATTAACACTTTAACACAATGTATAAGTGTACAAAATATATATTTATTCATAATCAGAATATGTCAGTTCAGTCTAATCTTCTGAGCTACAGTTAAGAGGGGATAATGATTTCAAAATAAAATATTTCATTAGAGAAATAACCAATTTAGAATGTCTATACTCAGTCACTCTTATCTGTTGCTCTGTGTATTCCATAAACTTCTTATTTTAACAATCTAATCCTTTCTCCAAGACTGGGATTTTACGTTCCTGTTGGTGAAAGGGTCGGAAACAATGTATGAAAAGAAGAAAAAGCTGATAAATAGCATTTTCTCCATTTTTTTTCAATATTTTCTTTGTGATCATGTACAATATTCCCGATTTAATTGCACTGATTTAATTGCACTCATTTTGTCATCTGCAGCAGGCTTCAAATAGGAACAGTATAATTTTTTTGTCATTTGGGTAGAATTAATTTAGGACTTGTCCAAACTAAAATACATGTCAAAATTAAAACGAAACGACTGAAATTTTGTTAACAATTATAGGGATTTTTTTTTTTCTTATTTCCTTTTCTTCGTTGTTCTTTCGTCAAAGGTCATGAAAACCCAAGATTCATTGTCTGAGAAAATGATAGACAGAAAAATCGACACTGATGTAATTTGAAAGCCCCTGCAAAGGACAAAATGGAAAGTACAGCAGACAACAATACGGCTGTTCGTAAAGAAATTATATTAGTAAAATATAGCAGAGAAAATGTTTTGGCAAAAGGAGACAATGCTGATTATAAGCATTTTCTTTTTTTACCTACATATTTTCTTAAGTACTTTATATAACAACTTCCAAACCATGTCTTGTTTGTGAAATGGTTAAATTGTCCTCAGACAATCAATATTTCATTTAATCAGCATTTACTCCTTTTGCCTCAATCTTCCCATAATGTTTACTTTAAAGAAAATGGTTAATTGACAGTGGTAATAAAAGTTCATTAAAATATGCCCTTAGCATACAAAGGAGAAATATGTTTTTTATCCATTACCAGACATTTTTTTTTTTAGATTTGTCTAAATACAAAGATGTTGCAGACGACATTTTCAAGTGCATGGAATTTTACATTTTTGTGTTTTTGTTTAGAAAACATAGTGGGAAATGAAGAAATTGCTTGTAACAAGCAATTTCTTCTTTTTCCACTTTGTTCTCCAAAGTCTTTATTTTGTAGGGTGTAAAAAAGTGTCCATGTGTGGGAATGGGACATGTAATAATTCAGTGGTATAATTTATACACAATTTCTGATTACATACAATTTAACTATTACAAATTATCATTTTACGTACAATCTTACATACAATTTTACATACAATCTGATAAACATTCATATGTGTGACCTATCAAGCCAAAAGAGAATCTCCGAGATGCTACATCCTTACATAGTAAATTATCTTTAAAAGCATGGTCCTTTACCTATTCAAACATGGCATTGAGTGTCACACTTACAGAAGATCTTTAATGCATTACCAAACGACAATATTTTTGGCTGTTGCAAACGACAACTAAAAAAGAACAAAAAAGTACATTTTGTAAGGAAAATATTGTTGGAAATGAAGAAATTCCTTGTCACAAGCCATTTCTTCATTTTCCACAATGTTTTCCATAACCAGTTTCTTGTGGGGAGTCAAAAAGAGTCACTGTGTGGTAAAACATAACAATAAGTAAACACAAAATTCAGTATTAATCATTGATCAGAGACAAAGTTTTGGACATTTGGTATCATACTTATAAGTTTTATACATGCGCTTGAAATTGAAAATTGGTGGTACAAAGCTAAACAAATTTCTACTAAAAGTTCCACAAACATTCATATTCTACATATAAAATATACCCAATCCAACTCTCATTCAATCATTTTCAAACAAAACAAAATCAATTGAATCTATACACCCCTCATAAATAAATACAAGATTCATGCCTCTAAACACACAATGGGACATTTTTATTAGATCTTTGCTAGCCAAGGGTGAATTCCACAATGTTTCAGCGTGTCTGTATTTGTCCTTGTTGGGTTAACCCTTTCCCAAACGGCCAAAATTTGGACTTTTCCTTCTTAAAAGTTGCTGAAAATTGCAAAATAGATGTTGTTAAAGATAAGATTTGTGTAAAATATGGCACAGAAAATATTGAGACAAGAGGAGAAACTGCTGGTTAACAGCAGTTTCTTCTTTTGTTTTAATATTTTCCCAAGCCTTTTCTATTGGGGACGTCAAAACCAGGTCTTGTTTGGGAGAGGGTTAAGTATGATTTTCTTTGTGCCGTGATCAGCATTTTCATTGGACACTATGGGATTCAACCCTTTCCCAAACAAGACCTGTTTTTGACATCCCTAATAGAATAGGCTTGGGAAAACATTGAGACAAAAGAAGTAACTGCTGATAACCAGCAGTTTCTCCTTTTGTCTCAATATTTTCTGTGCCATATTTTACACAAAGCCTATCATTTTTAACAGCCATTTTGTCATTTGTGGCAGTTTTTTAAGTGGATCACCCTAAAATTTTGTCATTTGGGAAAGGGTTAATTGCTTCCAATCAAACAGTTCTATACACCTCTTTGCTATGTGTATACAATTCATCAAAATAGGTGGGAAAATGTGTCCCATTCTCAATGCAAAGACATTGAGATTTAGGCGATTTTATTCTCAGAATTTCACTCAAATAAACCTTATTTTATTGTTTAATTTGATACCTAACTGAAAGTGTGACAATTCAACCTGGCATGTTTCCAAACCTTGCATTTTCTGTATGATGTACGCTTCAACATCAAACGTGAAAGTGAACATGGTAAATATGCCATTAAACCATTACAAGACAGCAAAATTTTTGACTTGTCCAAAATTCAAAGATGTTGCAGACAGCAATATCAAGTGCATGGAATTTTATGTTTTGTGGTTTTGTGTGGAAAAAATTGTAGGAAATGAAGAAATTACTTGTCATAAGCAATTTCTTCACTTTCTATGTTTTCAAAAGCCATTATCTTTTGGGGAGTCAAAAGGCGTCGCTGTTTGGGAATGGGTTAATGATGGTCAAAATAGCTACCGAGGCAACCGCTAGCTTACGCATGGTGGTACCAAGAAAATTGGGCAAAATTAGGCAAGGGTGAATACAAACATGGGTGGTTCAACCTTAGCTAGAGAAGTTTTCTTATGTAACGCACAGACTTTTTTTCATACAATTACACATTTGAATAAAATGGTTTGAAAACTATTGGTAAGTTGCACAAATTGGTTAAGAGTAAACCATGGGCTTAACCCTTTCCCAAACAAGACCTGGTTTTGACATCCCTAATAGGAAAGGCTTGAGAAAACATTGAAACAAAAGAAGAAACTGCTGATAACCAGCAGTTTCTCCTTTTGTCTCAATATTTTCTTAGCTATATTGGACAAATATCCTTTCTTTTTCAATGTCCATTTTGCCATCTGCAGCAACTTTCAATTGGACCATCCTAAATTTTTGTTGTTTGGGAAAGGGTTAATCATTGCTTTACCCTTTCCCAAACAAAATGTTGTGTTGACATCCGAAACAGAAATGGCTTGGGAAAATTGGGAAAATAAAGAGGCAAAATAGAAAATGCTGATAATCAGCATTTTCTCCTTTTGCCTCTATATTTTCTATGCTGTATTTTACACCAATTCAATCATTGATACCATCTATTTTGTCATCTGCAGAAGCTTATGAATTACAAAACCTCTAGATTTTACAGTTTGGGAAAGGATTAATTACTATCAGTAACATAGCAGTAAGTCAAGACAATGAATTGAGCAATAAACAAAATTGTTTTTAAATCATAAATGACCCTAATACTCAATTCCCACTGCCAATAAGATCAACTTGATCAACACAATGACTTTAATTCCTGGATCAAACTCAGCCAAATGACTTCTTCTCGATCTCTAGTCAATCAAGCCCAACCTCTACAGTCAATTTCATCTGGTGATGGAGCAGAGGTCAATCTGATCGGGACACGGTTGGAAATAACTTTTGTACAAGTCAAGGGGATCAAGTGCAGGTTAGGTACAATTCAGGTTAAAGATATGAAGCAGAACACACTTCATCTCCGAACACATTTAATACATGATCATTTCCCAATCAATTTTCTACTCCATTGTACAAAAGTATTCTTAACATGTAACAATTTTCGATTAAGAAGTCCCAGCAATGCCGATTAAGCTCAATCTAACCGACCAACCATGTCTTCTGAACTTGATCTCGACTTGATCATATGATCAGACTTGATTGAGTTGATAATGGCAGTGGGAACCTAGCATAAAACAGCTTTTTTTCAATAGCATTGCCTTCCATTTAAGTGCATTTCAACGAAGACCTCATATCTGCAGCTAGTTTTAAGCTGCAGCTATGAGGTTTTCATTGAAAAGCAGCCATTTTGACCTTGACTATAACTGATATAAACTTTATTTCAACATCAAAACAATGATTTTTAATAATATTGTACCAAATAGGGTATCCATTATTTTGTCATCTGCAACCCCTTTTCAAATTTAAATAGACCAGTTTACAATTTTGTTTTATGTGAAAGCTCTAACCCCTTCCAAAACAAGTTTTAGGGTAGTCCAATTTGAAATGTGCTGCAGACAACAAAATGGCAGATTATAAAGAAGGGATTTCCGGAGTTAATATCACAGAAAATATTGAGGAAAATGGAGAAAATGCTGATTTTCAGCATTTTCTTCTTTTGTCTCGATGTTTTCCCAAACCATTCTTGACAGGGTCATCAAAACAAGGTCTTATTTGGGAAAGGTTTAATGATAATTGTACCAACTTTACATCAATTCTTTTGTAATCTGCAATCCCTTTCAAATTGGACCAGCTTACAATTCTAATTTTGTGAAGTTTTGTGAAAGCTTTAACTACTTCCTAAACAACAAAATTATAGAGTGGTCCACTTCAAAATTGGTGTAGAAAACAAATTTAAGTAAATCAAATTGTTTTTTTTTTTATATATATACTTTATTGTAAAAGAGCTCAGAAAATACTGAGACAAAATAAGAAAATGCCAATTATCAGCATTTTTTCTTTTGTCTCAATGTTTTCCCACACCATTCTCATGAGGGTCATCGAAACCAGGTCTTGTATCGGAAATGGTTAAAGGAAAATAAAGTGCAATATAAAAGATACATTTAGTATAAAATATAATTAGGCTGGTTTTATCACATATATAAGGCAGCTCATGAAGGATTATAATGCTGGTGTCCGAATCTCATCTCGAATTCTGCAAAACAAGAGACAAGACTTTTAGTATGAAATATAATAAAGAGATTCAAATGATGTAGGAATTATTTGGGCAACATCTTAAGCATTCAGCGGTTCAAACTTTCCATTGGTGAATGTTTACGATGTCACCTGAATAATTCCTATGAGACTTTTACTAAAATGACTTTTAGTATGAAATATCATAAAGAGATTCATACAAAGTAGGAATTATTCGGGTGACATCATAAACATTCAGCGGTGGATTGTTCCACCGCAGAATGTTTTTGATGTCACCTGAATGGGTTCAAATATGTAATTAATGTTAACAACGTCCCACAAAAAATACAATGTTGCATGAATCTCATTAGGGGTGGACTACCTTAAACAGATTCCAACATAATGAAACTTAAAGATGCCCCCCAACTACATGATGACTTTCAAATACATTATGGAAACTGAAGAAATTGCTTGTGACAATTTATTCTGCCCAGAACACCAGAAAAAGTAAATTTCGTTCACATGAAATATTTGATCGCAACATATTTAACTTTCCATCTTTGACAGCATATAACCAGAGACCAAGTTTTAAGGGGGCATAACTCAGGAAAAAATCATTGAACCATAAAATCCTTCCTTCATGCACATCTACCAATTGAGGTGATAACATTGACTGAGTTTCAAAAAGATCCAGTCAGAAACTTAGGAGGAGTTGCGCTCACAAGAAAAGTTGACGTATGTACGTACATACCTAAGGACGGATGGACGGACAGACATAGAAGATGATGCTAATATATGTCAGTCTCCGGCGGGGTATAACAAGAGCTGTCCGAAGACAGCGCGCTCGACTTTCTAAGCTGCTTAGTATAAAGGGGGCATAACTCCAAATATAGTGGAGCCAGGGTCATGGACTCATGGGCCCTGATAGTAAGGTCGAGGGTGTGATGGTGAATGAGTATTCCAAGTTTGGGTTGAATCCCTTTGATAGTATGGAAGTTATTGATGATTGAAAAAACTTTAACCTTTGTTGCAACGCTGACGCCGACGCCAACGCTGACGCCCGGGTGACAGTATAAGCTCTCATTTTCTTCGAAAAGTCGAGCTAAAAATGTTAAAGCTATGCCTATTACATTTAGTTCCAACAACCTTTATGTATGGAAACAAGAACTATTGGAGGACAGCAAAGAGCAACTATCAAGCACTAGATAGTGAAAAAATTGACAAGTCCAAAAAGGATCAAAATTCACTCAATTATGCGTGTACGGGTATGTAAGATTAATGAATCTTTGCCTAGAGACTATTATTATGGTCAGCATTAAAAGAAACAGAGATATAACAGTAGCACATAAAAAGTTAATTAAAGCATTACGCCCACGCCGACACCAATGCTAAGGTGACCGGAAGAGCCTAGCTATTATGAGTATAGTTGTACCAAATAGTTACCATACCTTTTTATCTTGTGAAGCTGTAGACTGACTGATATTACAGAGAAAACGCTTGGGAAAACATTGAGGTAAAAGAAGAAAATGCTGATAACCAGCATTTTCTTCTTTTCCCTCAATATTTTCTTAATTATTTTGTACAAAAATCTAAAATACCTTTTTATCCTTTGAAGCAGTAGATTGAGCAACTGTTTGAGTTGGTGTTGTGGGTTCTACGAACATAGAGGGAATTTTCTCCCCAAAATATATCTTAGAATTTGCAGCTATAGATTGATACTTGAGCATCTCCAGGTATTCTGCGGTTAACATCATCTGCAATACATACAAATAAATTTAGTTCTCACATCCCTTTTACAAAATTACAGATGGATTTGAATTGAATTAACCCTTTTGCAAACAGCAATTTGTTAGAGTTGCCCATTTTGATAGATAATGCGTACCACAAAATGAATGTTGATTACAATAGATTTGTGTGCGAAATAGCACCGAAAATATTGAGGCAAATGGAGAAAATGCTGGTTATCAGCATTTTCTTCTTTTGTCTCGATGTTTTCCCAAGCATTTCTAGGATATTTTATCACCAAAATATATCTAAATTGATATTTGAGCATTTCCAGGTATTCTGCGGTTAACATCATCTGCAATACAAACTAGAACTGTCGCAAAGCGGACAAATACCCCCCACTAGCGCCTTGTCACTGAAAAAGTGCTGAAGGTCAACCGGTTCTTGACTTAGAACACAGAAACGGATATTAAACAAAGTCTGATTGTGACCTTGACCTTTGACCTTGGTGACCCAAAAACAATAGGGCACCTCCTTGGGTCATGGGCAACAACTGTGTAAAGTTTCATGATCCTAGGTCAACCGATTCTTGACTTAGAGCACGGAAACACATTTTAAACAAAGTCCGATTTTGACCTTGACCTTTGACCTTGGTGACCCCAAAACAATAGGGCACCTCCTTGGGTCATGGGCAACAGCTGTGTAAAGTTTCATGATCCTAGGTCAACCAGTTCTTGACTTAGAGCACGGAAACCGATTTTAAACAAAGTCCGATTGTGACCTTGACCTTTGACCTTGGTGACCCAAAAACAATAGGGCACCTCCTTGGGTTATGGGCAACAACTGTGTAAAGTTTCATGATCCTAGGTCAACCGATTCTTGACTTAGAGCACGGAAACACATTTTAAACAAAGTCCGATTTTGACCTTGACCTTTGACCTTGGTGACCCAAAAACAATAGGGCACCTCCTTGGGTCATGGGCAACAGCTGTGTAAAGTTTCATGATCCTAGGTCAACCGGTTCTTGACTTAGAGCACGGAAACCGATTTTAAACAAAGTCCGATTGTGACCTTGACCTTTGACCTTGGTGACCCAAAAATGATAGGGCACCTCCTTGGGTTATGGGCAACAACTGTGTAAAGTTTCATGATCCTAGGTCAACCAGTTCTTGACTTAGAGCAAGGAAACGGATTTTAAACAAAGTCTGATTGTGACCTTGACCTTTGACCTTGGTGACCCAAAACAATAGGGCACCTCCTTGGGTCATGGGCAACAACTGTGTAAAGTTTCATGATCCTAGGTCAACCGGTTCTTGACTTAGAGCACAGAAATGGATTTTGAACAAAGTCCGATTGTGACCTTGACCTTTAACCTTGGTGACCCAAAAACAATAGGGCACCTCCTTGGGTCATGGGCAACAATTGTGTAAAGTTTCATGATCCTAGGTCAACCAGTTCTTGACTTAGAGCACGGAAACAGATTTTAAACAAAGTCCGATTGTGACCTTGACCTTTGACCTTGGTAACCCAAAAACAATAGGGCACCTCCTTGGGTCATGGGCAACAACTGTGTAAAGTTTCATGATCCTAGGTCAACCGATTCTTGACTTAGAGCACGGAAACGGATTTTAAACAAAGTCCGATTGTGACCTTGACCTTTGACCTTGGTGACCCAAAAACAATAGGGCACCTCCTTGGGTCAAGGGCAACAACTGTGTAAAGTTTCATGATCCTAGGTCAACCTATTCTTGACTTAGAGCACGGAAACGGATTTTAAACAAAGTCCGATTGTGACCTTGACCTTTGACCTTGGTGACCCAAAAACAATAGGGCACCTCCTTGGGTCAAGGGCAACAACTGTGTAAAGTTTCATGATCCTAGGTCAAACCGTTCTTGAGTTAGAGCACGGAAACGAAAAAGTCTACGGACGGACGACTGGACGGACGGACGGATGGACGGACGGACTGACAGACAGACAGACATGGTGAAACCAATATACCCCCCTCTACTTCGTAGGTGGGGGGTATAATAAGAATCATTCGTGAGAATCTAGTTTCACTTTAACAGCATTTTTTTTTCAAAAACCTGACATTGATATTTCATGTTGACCTTTGCCTATGGCTAAAACAATCCTGATTTAGTTAATTTGGTTCTCAACAGAATAATTTGAAGCTGTAGCGGCAAATCCTATAATAAGTATTGGTAAATCTTTAAAATGCATAGTGTATGCAAATACGAGGTACAGTCAGAAAGTTCCCGGACTGCCTTCGTACGTAAATTATATGCATTCGGATATTTCTAAAACTTATATACCTAAAAAAGGAAATCATATCCGATAAGTGCATATATCATTTATATTGATACAATACATATAAAATAATATTTTACAGTCGCAAAAACATACATAAACAATGTACGGATCACTTTGACGTCGCACAGCGACGTTTACATAACGTCGTATTTTACAGAGCCAAAATCAATGATTTCGGGTTAGTTCACAACTTTTCAAATCATTTATCAGAATGATCTAGATACTTCCCATCGCGATACACATATGGAGCAAACGAATGAATTCGGTGTCATAACACTTCATAGCTGACCTGGTCACAGGCCAAAGCTCATCGTTTGACTCAAACCTGCAAAATCGGGGAAATTTCAATTAACGAGAGAAATGCTGAAATGACATTTTACTGAGTCCGGGCTGTATTGCGTGTGGGACAGACATTCTTTCATAGCTTAGAACATATGTGGTTGTTATTTTGATATCGGCACGATTATTGCATTAGGTTGGTAAGGTACATTATCCTTGAAAAATCAGCGTTCAAACGCTTCTTAGGAAACGTTCTTGAAAAGACGCGGGTCTTTTGCTCATCGTCCGTCTAAAGCCTCGCCTCCCGCCTTGTGTACAGTTTAGACGTATTCTATTTTATCGAAATCATTTTATTAATTGCACTACGACAAATATTCCAACAATATTAGCTACATCGCCGAATGATTTCCATCGGTCGTCGAGAATGCAGGTCTTCATGTCTAAATGAGCACGTTTTAGGCCGCTCATTGCTAAGATCGTCGCTTATTTTCGCGCGGTAATTCCAAAATTTCTTGTGTCAATTAAACAAAGTTGTCCTAGACTATGCACTGAAGCTGTTGCTTGATTTAAAGAACTTCTAAATTTCCATAGGCGTCATTCTGGCCTTCACATAGACGTTAATAACACAGATTTGTTCCGTACGCTGTGGTGACGTCGCCTTGATTTCAGTTGTCTTTCATCCATCGCTTGGAGAAATGTGTATGAAACGCAGAATTTTTATGCAACGACGTTAAAATTTTGAAATTGTTCAGAAAAAATGTTGATGTGATGCCATATCGAGGCTGCATGTAAAAGCGCCTTCATTTTTTAAGATATGGTCCTTTGAATAATAGTAAGAATATTGGGAGAAAGCGTTATTTCAAAGTGATCCGTACTCTTGAACACTATGCTCTAACGTCTTACAAAATTTTGATTTTTAACAATTTAAAACTACAAAAACTTATCAAAGTGGTAGTTTACAATTCGAAATTACTTTTTGAATAAAAACTTGAATCAAATACGTCGGAAAAAATACAATTCAAAGGCAGTCCGGGAACTTTTTGACTATACCTCGTAATTGTGAATGAAAACATTATGGAAAAAGAAGAAATTGCTCATTCTGAGCAATTTCTTCTTTTCCCATGTTTTATACACTATTATTACTCTAAAAATTATAAAAATGCATTATTTATCAATTGTTGACATGAAATACCCTTTAAAATTCTTCTATTTGGTAAACAATTTGAAGAAGTTAAGCTGTGGGGTACTTTTGAAGCTGTAGGGGCATTACACTGATATGCATAACCCATCATCACACATTGACTCTTTTTGACTCCCCAAAAGATAAAAGCTTGGAAAAACATTGAGGAAAATGAAGAAATTGCTTCGCAGCTTATGACAAGCAATTTCTCCATTTTCCACAATATTTTCTACGAAAAAAGACTACCGGTAAAAGATTTTATCTTAATTTCCAATTGTGGTCTTCAGCATCTTTGAATTTGGACCAGTCGAAAATTTGTCATTTAGTAATGAGTTAACCCTTTCCCTAACAAGACCTGGTTTTGACGTCTCTTCAGTTGGCGCAACATCGTATGGCACATGTTTATGTTTTGTTTAACAGTCAATTACATTTGAACAAAATATAAAGATTGTGCCATACGATGTGGCGCCAACTGTAGTAGAATTGGCTTGGGAAAACATTGAGTCAAAAGAAGAAACTGCTGATAACCAGCAGTTTCTCCTTTTGTCTCAATATTTTTTGAGCCATATTTTACACAAATCCTATCTTTGATAACATCCATTTTGTCATTAGTGTCAAATTTTGAAGTGGATCAACCTAAATTTTTGTCGTTTGGGAAAGGGCTAAAGCTCTAGTGTACCTACCTTATTTGCCTCTGCTTCTTTTTGTACTTTATAAAAGTTCGCGTCGGTTTTGGCCTTTTCTCTCGCTAAATGTGTCAAATCTGAAATACAAAATATCTTTTGTGATGCGACTTTATTAAAGTGCTGCCTAGTGAAAAAAAAATAAGTTTGAAAAGGGTTAAAATTCCACTAAATTGAAAGTCAGAGTAAATAATCTTTGCCTAGAGACTGATATTATGGTCACAAAAGCATGTGCAAAATTTGATAGCAATAGCTTAAGCAGAAACAAATTCATCATAGATATATGACAGTTGCACATAAAAACTTGACCACAAAATTTTACGTCCGAAAAAGGTAAAAATTCTACTAAATCAATTGTCAAAGTAATGAATCTTTGCCTAGAGGCTGATATTAATTATGGTCACAGAAGCATGTGCAATTTTTCAGGGCACATTAGTACAATGAGTACATTAATACAAGCAGAGATATAATAGTTGCATGTATGAACTTAATCAAAGAAGCTGATGCAACCGCTTGGGTGACCGGAATCAAGTCTGTAGGAACATGGGGCTAGGGATGGATTAAAAGTTAGCCAAAAATGCAGAATTTTCCGTATTTTTCACTGAACATTTAAGCAGAGTCAAATTTAGCCCCTTCAATATTCAGACACCGGCCCTGACAGAGGCTTGACCCCCCCCCCCCCCCTCCCACTTACCTTCTATTTCTGACATTCTCTTCTCTGATTCTTTCTCCATAACTTTTTGTTCCCAGTGAATTTTGGCTACAGAAGCATTCTTTTCAGCCTCTGTAAAAGTTACAAGATACAACATTAACCCATTACCAGACAACAATATCTTAGACTTGACCAAATTCATAGCTATTGCAGATGACAATTTCAAGTGAATGAAGCTGTGCATTTTTTGTCTTTCGGGATAGAAAACATTGTGGGAAATGAAGAAATTGGTCGTCACAAGCAATTTCTTGATATTCCACAAAAAAAAAGTCTTTTCTTATGATGGAGTCAAAAAGGCGATGCAGTATTAAATGGGTAAAAAATCATTGAATATCAAACTTAACTATCAGATGTTGGATAGTGATAATTTTTCAGCGGTACAGTTCCATCTTTGCAAGTTTACAAAAATTTCAAATTAGAAGTACATGTATTGACTAACCAATAATGGCCTTCTTTCTTTCCGTCTCTGCCTCTTTTTCAATAACTTTCTGTTTCTCTGTAGCTATCAACAGTTTGGTCTTTTCTGCTTCCCTGAATTAAGTCGACAAACATGAGTTGGAGATGTCAAAATACCCATTAACAGAAGGCAAAAATTACCATGATCACAATGTATAATCACGTGACTTAGAATTTCCGATAATCTTCAATATCTTTTTTAATACTTGACCAATTTGAATTCGGTTTGAAGCAGAGAAGGTGGAAAGATGTCAGAAATAATATGGCCGTGGTAGATTTTTAAAAAAATCAACTGATAAAAAAGTTATTAAAGATAAACCAAAATTTTGATTTATCTTCAATAACTTTTTTATCAGTTGATTTTTCAAAAATCAACCACGTCCATCTAATGTGTGACATCTGTCCACATTCTCTGCTTCAAACCAATTTCAAATCGGGCCCTTATTAACAAAGTTATTGAAGATTTTCTGAAAATATTGTATTATAAATTTTGATTTATCTTCAATAACTTTTTTATCAGTTGATTTTTCAAAAATCAACCACGTCCATCTAATGTGTGACATCTGTCCACATTCTCTGCTTCAAACCAATTTCAAATCGGGCCCTTATTAACAAAGTTATTGAAGATTTTCTGAAAATATTGTATCACATGATTATCCACCGTGATAATATCCAACCAAGGCCTTCAGATGCTCCCTTACTTAGATGATTTACAGTCATTGGAAGGAGACAAATGACTATTGTCAAATTTTGGCTAAGCCTGGGTTCAAGCCCAACATCCCTGAATTGATAGACTCAAATGTTACTGAATGAATTTCGCCAAAACAAACCGATAGGCTGACAAACATTATAACTGATCTCTAAAAGGAGGATATCGTCGTTGGGGAGTCAAAACCTCGTAACTCCAGCTTATTCAAGCTGAAGTTACGAGGTTTTGACTCCCCACCATCAATATGTTATGTATTCAAAAGACAGTTTCTTGAATGTTTTGATAAAATCTTACATTTGTTCATAGTTTTTCCTGATTTGTTCAGGAATCTTTGGTTTAGTAACACGGACACTGTGGACAGTTAAGCCTGGGGCGTTGGTCGTCAAATCCATCTGTAACGAGTTCCTGAGATTCTCATCTATCTGATCTGAAAAGGAATATAATTGATTAATTAGATTGGTCCAACTTCAAAGATATTACAGACAACAATTTCAAGGGAATCTAATTTCACATTTTTGGTCTTTCATGGCGGGGAACAAAGAAATTACTTATCAAACACAATTTCTCTATTTTTTTGAAAAAGTTTTCCAAAGTTCAGACCTGCCAAATTCATTATTTTGCTGGGGCCTCAAAAAGCGTAATTAATTTCTTCACGGACGAACTGGATGGGATTTAACAACATCATCAACAATATTCAATTTATATTTCCATGTTTCATACACCATACAATGTTTTCTCAGTTTTTTTTTTTTTTTTTTTCACATAAGTACAAAAACAACTTCCAATCCAAGCCACTCTGATCTGAAAAGGAAATAAATTGAATGCCACTCATACTTTTTCCATACTATTTTAGATACGGATATTGGCATGGGGACTTAGCCTGAACTTTTATCTATTTTTGCCATTATGATAAATCCATAACGCTTAGCTTTAAATTTCCACTAGACATCCGGGTTGATATTCCTGGACATCTTTTAACCCTTTCTCAAACGACAAAATTTAAGGGTGGTCCAAATTCAAAAATCATGCAGACGACAATTTTAAGTGAATGGAATGTTTAATTTTTAGGTCTTTTTGTTTAGAAAACATTGTGGGAAATGAAGAAATTGCTTGTAAATTGCTTGTCCATGCAATTTCTTCATTTTCCACGATGTTTTCCATGGCCATTATTTTGTGGGGAGTCAAAAAGAGTCACTGTGTGGTAATGGGTTAAGGATTTTTTGTGAAGAAATCTGGCATAATATGATGTTGATGCTCTATTATTGAGATAACTGAAATTGTACTTTACAACAGATAGGAGAAGGCAACTGCTTTGAAGATGAAAGTAACCATTTTATCAATTTTTAGCCCTTATTTATTAGCCCTTTCCCAAACAAGACCTGGTTTTGACGTCCCAAATAGAGGAAGCTTGAGAAAACATTGAGACAAAAGAAGAAACTGCTGATAACCAGCAGTTTCTCCTTTTGTCTCAATGTTTTCTGTGCCATATTGTTCACAAACCCCTTCCTTTTTAACATGGACTTTGTTGTCTGGAGCAGCTTTACAATGGGATCATCCGTAGATTTTGTCATTTGGGAAAGGGTTAAGTGCTCATCTGTATTGCCTCCTAATAGGGTTTGATGAGCAATAAATGAAATATTGCAGTTTGAAAATTTTCACTCCCTGTTATCTATAGCTCTGTTTACTTACCAAATAGTAAAAACAAGAGCTGTCCGAAGACAGCGCGCTCGACTTTCTAAGTGCTTAGTATAAAGGGGGCATAACTCCAAATAGAGTGGTCCCAGGGTCATGGGCCCTGATAGTAAGGTAGAGGGTGTGATGGTGAATAAGTATACCAAGTTTCGGTTGAATCCCTTTGATAGTATGGAAGTTATTGATGTTTGAAAAAACTTTAACCTTGGTTGCAACGCCAACGCCGACGCCGACGCCAACGCCGACGCCAACGCCGACGCCCGGGTGACAGTATAAGCTCTCATTTTCTTCGAAAAGTCGAGCTAAAAAATCAATATAAACTTCCTGCAGCTTATGATCGCTACAGAACTTAAGGTTCAAAATGCAATTTTTTATTTATCATTATTCAAACCCTATCTTTCCAGCTTTCATTAGAATCCTAACCTCATGACAGGGCTGTGTATTGATGTACCAAATTTAGAACTGTCCTTTCCTGATCTTATCCGTCGCTTGATTCATTTACTTACCGAAAAGGTCAATATAAACTTCCTGCAAGTTATGTACACTACTAACTGGTTCAACTCATGATTTGTTTTGTTATAGATTAGATGAGCGTTTTATCGTAACCTGCAGTATAGTTTTTGACACTTACCGAATAGGTCAATATAAACTTCCTGCAAATTATGAACGCTCCAAAACTGGTTCAACTCATGGTGTATTTTGTTATTATATAGATGAGAGTTTTATCGTAATCTGCAGTATAGTTTTTGACACTTACCGAATAGGTCAATATAAACTTCCTGCAAATTATGAACGCTCCAAAACTGGTTCAACTCATGGTGTATTTTGTTATTATATAGATGAGAGTTTTATCGTAATCTGCAGTATAGTTTTTGACACTTACCGAATAGGTCAATATAAACTTCCTGCAAATTATGAACGCTACAAAACTGGTTCAACTCATGATGTATTTTATTATAGATGAGAGTTTTATCGTAATCTGCCGTGTAGTTTTTGACCATCTCATGCACCGAACCCACTTCCAGCTTGTTAACAACTTCTACACGCTCAAAATATATGATAACACCTCCACTGAAATTTAATTTCAATTTTAACCCTTTCCCAAACAACAAAATTTTAGGGTGGTCCACTTCAAAAATTGCCACAAATGACAAAATGGAAGTTATTAAAGATATGATTTATGTTTGATATGGCATAGAAAATATTGAGACAAAAGGAGAAACTGCTGGTTATCAGCAGTTTCTTCTTTTGTTTCAATGTTTTCCCAAGCCTTTTCTGTTAGGGAAACCAGGTCTTGTTTGGGAAAGGGTTAAAACAACTGACAAATACAACAAGGTGTCAAACTGTCACAAGATACGCCCGTAACAATGCTTTCTGTCGAAAGGGGGAGCAGGTTGGTAAAAGTTTTATGGTCCTACCTATTATACTTTTTGAGATATGCCCTGGACAAAAATGAAGTATGAAAAATAACAAAGGGCAATAACTAAAAAAATAGGCCAGGTAAAATTATGGTTCTTTTGCACTGCACTCCCCTTTGATGAGATCTATACACCCATGAAGTTTCGTGATCCTAGCTATTTTACTTTTAGAGATATACTCCGGACAAGATTCTAGTATGAAAACAACAAAGGGCAATAACTCAAAAAATAAGCCAGGTAGAGTTATGGTTCTTTTGCACTGCACTCCCCCTTGATGAGATCTATACACCCATGAAGTTTCATGATCCTAGCTATTATACTTTTAGAGATATACTCCGGACAAGATTCAAGTATGAAAACAACAAAGGGCAATAACTCAAAAAATAAGCCAGGTAGAATTATGGTTCTTGTGCACTGCACTTGCCCTTGGTGAGATCTATACACCCATAAAGTTTCATGATCCTAGCTATTATACTTTTAGAGATATACTCCGGACAAGATTCAAGTATGAAAAACAACAAAGGGCAATAACTCAAAAAATAAGCCAGGTTTAGTTATGGTTCTTTTGCACTGCACTCCCCCTTGATGAGATCTATACACCAATGAAGTTTCATGATCCTAGCTATTATACTTTTAGAGATATACTCCGGACAAGATTCAAGTATGAAAAACAACAAAGGGCAATAACTCAAAAAATAAGCCAGGTTTAGTTATGGTTCTTTTGCACTGCACTCCCCCTTGATGAGATCTATACACCCATAAAGTTTCATGATCCTAGCTATTATACTTTTAGAGATATACTCCGGACAAGATTCAAGTATGAAAAAAAACAAAGGGCAATAACTCAGAAAATAAGCCAGGTAGAGTTATGGTTCTTGTGCACTGCACTCCGTAATGATGAGAAGAATATAACTGCCAAGTTTAAAGTCAATCGGACTTAAGATGACAGAGTTATGCTCCGGACAAAGAAGTGGACGCCGCCGGACGCCGGACGCCACGGGTGATCCCATAATACGTCCCGTCTTCGACGGGCGTATAAAAAGTGGACCATGACAGTCCTAATTTGTTCACCTGAACCAAGATGACATAAGCCACAGCTTTGTTCAAATCAATCAATATTTGTGACTTTAAGACTGAAAACAAACTCAACAAAAGCAATTTTGACAAAAACAATGGCAAGCAACTCAGATTGTGCCATCACGATCAAGCTGAAAATTACACTTATCCAAGACCTTGTGGTCACTGACAATTTGTCCAAGTGTTGTATTGATCCAACAAAAATTTGTCTTGTGCATTGTAAATAAAGGCGAAAATTTAAGGCCATATAAATCAGGGCATGAGATTCTAATCAAGCTGACAATTACAGTCATGAAAGATCTCAGTCACAAACAATGTGTCCGAAATTTGTCTTACTTGGTCAATATTTGTTGTTGTTACAGTGAAAACAAACAAAGTCGAAAATGACAAATTTACCAATTCAAGAGGACATAATTCTAGAATTTGTAGCCTGCTTAAAAAACTGAAAGTCAAACTAATCTGAGATTGTTTTGTCTTGATTAGTCAATATATTACTGGTTGTTAGAGGGAAAACAAAGCCAGAAAGCATATTGGCCAAACAAGGCTTTACACCCATTGTTTTTTTGGGAAATGTTAAAATCACTGACCTTGTACCACAAGGAATATTTTTTACTTCATCTGTCTGCAGAGTTGTCTGTAATAAAAAAAAACTTGATTTAACCCTTTCCCAAACAACAACATTTTAGATTTGTCAAAGTTTAAAGGTGTTGCAGACAACAATATCAAGTGCATTTAACTTTACTTTTTTGGGTGTTTTTGTGTAGAAAACATTGTGGGAAATGAAGAAATTGCCTGTCACATGCAATTTCTTCATTTTCAACAATGTTTTCCAAAGCCTCTATTTTGTAGACCGTCAAAAGGCATCACACTTTGGAAATGTATTTAACTTCTTCCAAATGGCAAAAACTTGGAGTGATAAAATTTGAAAACTACTGTTAAAGACAAAATGGATGTTGATAATCAGAGGATTTCCGTACAATATAGTGTAGAAAATATTCTTCTATTGCCTCCAAGCTTTCCATTTTTCATGAGGAAGTCAAAACCATGTAGGGGCCATTAGGCATATCATCAATAATGTTTCGACCAAGTTGGATTGGTAATAATCATGGTGAAATTGGCATGCAATCTTCGAAAATACAGGCCTCAGATTTTGTATGCAAAATAATAAATATATTCCATCCATCATCAGATACCCATCTTCGCAAGCCAAGGGTGACATCTACGACGTAACGTCGTTTCTGTATTCAACCTTGGCGTATTTAGTCCGATTTTCTTGGTCTCCTGGAAAGCGTTTTCATTGGTTCCAGCAAGGTCTCGCTGGAACTAATCAGATTGTCGACTGACACATTTGTTATGAGTAACCAAATCATGACAACAGGCGGGAAAAAGCATTGCATTTGCAACTCAAAAACGCGAAGATGAGCGATTTTTCCTAAGAATTTCACTGCAATAGACAGGAATTCCCTAGCTTTAATCGACGAATTGTTATACTGTCGACAATTTGACCAAAAATACAGCTAACTTTAACATAATTCGCATGACGTATGACACGAAAGACAACGCGCGTTAATGACGTCATCAATGATGGACGTAAACAACCAGCAGAACAACCGCTAGGCGGCGCTTCGCGATTTCAAGAAAATCGGATTAAATCCGCCAAGGGTGAATACAAACGTAGGTGGGTTCAACCTTGGCTAGCGAAGATGCAGATACCAAACACTTTGACCATTTTTGCCTGCAACTGCATTATTGCTTGCCACAATCAATTTCTATATTTTCTACAATGTTTTCTTCACCCATTTTCTTCAGGGGTGTCAAAATGTTTCACTGTGTTGATTTGGTAAGGGGAGTCAAAAGTAGCTCATGTATACAAATGTATATGAGCCACAGGGTTCTCCCCAGAATAATTTGAAGCCGTAGTGGCAAATTATAAGTATTTGTAAACCTTGAAATACATTGTGTTCATGAATGCAAATAATTGTGAACAAAACCATAACGAGAAAAGAAGAAATTGCTCAATTTGAGCAATTTCTTCTTTTCCCATTATGGTTTTATTCACAATTATTACATTTCATATTGTAAGAATACATTATTCATCACTTTTTGACATGAAATGCCTAGAAATCACCATATTTGGTGACCTTTTTGATGGATTTAAGCTGTTGGGGTACTTTTGAAGCTGTAGTGGCATTACACTGATTTACATGAAGCTGTAGTGGGGCCGATACAGCTTATTGGGCTGGGGAGAACACTGAGCCAGAATCTGGAAAAACGTCCTTTATGGCATTTGAGAACAACCTGGATCCAGACCAGCCTGTGCATATGCACAGTCTGATCAGGATATATGTTGGTCTCAAATAGCTTCTTTGTGACCTGTAGCAACCATAGAAGAGCAGCAACGGTGTATGCCAGTCTTCGCTTAGGCACAGGCTGGTCTTGAAATGTGGCTGTCTCGAATGCTATGAGGACGTTTTTTCCAGATCCTGGCTCAATTATATAGGATTCAAACTTACCTGCACAGATCTATATGTTGTGATAAAAGGAATCATAAAATGGTATCCGGGAGAGCTCACACTGCTCAACAAGGCTCCTCCCTGAAAGCATATAGACATTAGATATTTATGACTCGCCATGCAGAAAAGGATCAAAGATGAAGTCTGGTTAGTCTATAAATATGAATATAAAGAAAAAGAAATAAAACACAGCAGAAGTCAATTACATTATCATCGTTGTTATTGCAAAACCTCATAACTTCAGCTTGATTAAAACTGGAGTGGAGAGGTTTTGCAAAAACATTGACAATATACAATTATTGCCTTTCAAAAATGAACTTATGGTAAGGACAAAGTAGAAAATTTTGAGCCTAATTTTTTTTACTCTAGTCAACCTGCTCAGTATGCCATCCCCAATGGTCTTTTTTGAGTGAAATGTAACATTTTTACAAACCTTTTTCCAGATAGTCTATAGTTTTGATAACATTTGTAAAAGGGAACGATTTTATCCAGTTAACCGTGACATAATTTCAGACAAATAATATTATTTCGTAGGTGTTATCAAATCTCATAACTACGGCTAGATAAAAGCCATAGATCTATACGAGATAATTATAACAACACAGAGGGTTTATCTAAACATAACGGATAACCCAGTCTCTTTTTAGTGCAAATTTTATTGCCATTGGTTTTATAAGACCTTCCCATGTCCTATACAAATTCGGATGAAGGGAAATATCATCTTACTGCAATGTTCTCCCTAGCCCAATAAGCAGTATCGGCCCCACTACAGCTTCATGTAAATCGGTGTAATGCCCCTACAGCTTCACAAGTACCCCACAGCTTAATTTCCTCAAAATTGTGTCCAAATAGTAGCATTTTATGTCAAAAACTGATAAATAATGCATTTTTATGATTGTTAATTTAATAATTGGTTGTTAAAACATTATGGGAAAAGAAGAAATTGCTCAATATGAGCAATTTCTTCTTTTCCCATAATTTGTTTTTATTCACAATTATTTGCATCAACACTTAGCCACTACAGCTTCAAATTATTCTGCGGAGAACCCTGTTACTTACCCTATAGTATACTCCTACATGACCTGCAAAAAAAGAAAACATGGTAAGAGATACTAGACCAATGGGCTCCCCATCAAATAGTTCTGAGTTAGATCCCCAATAGTCTAGAGGAGGATTTCTTTTGCATTTTTCCTACATGTTCAGCTTGAGTGTTGGTGAAGACTCAAGCAAGGAATATAAAGAGGAGTTAACTCATAACCAGATGGAGAAATAATAGCAGAGCTCCAGGTAAGAGGGGGTGAAGACTTTCTAACTTTTTTATTTCAAATCCCCTATGTTCTGGGTACTCATTTGAATCGTCTCGATGAGACGATTCTAATGAGTATCGTAGTTCAACCTGTTTTCGATACGTACCTAAAATTGTGACCCTATGGTTTTTGCGCATGCTCAGAAAACCGGATGTGATGCATGACGTCATTTTTTTCATTTTTTGGACTGGTGTCATAAGTTCTTCACTGAACGTAATTTTCACCAGAAATGCTTGAAAAACAAGCTAGTAATCATTAATTTCTTATTTTCGAAAAAATTACAAGCCATTTACACTATTACTTTTTCTTTGTCCATAAAAAAGACAAAACAATACTTAAAATGCTCCAAAAATTAACATTTAACTACCAACCAATGATCTGGCACATTCGTCTGCTTCAAAAAGTCACATGATTGTAATGTGACGTCAGTGGTTGGGTATGTACAGGGTGTTTCAAAAGTGGTGGTATCTTATTCGAATTTTCTGTTTTTTCTTAATATTTTCAATTCCTTTCATTTCTTTTCTTCTTTAAAAACAACAACAACAAAACTCTGTGGGACATTACTGAAAATGAATAATTGCTTTTAGCATACAGTTTCTTCTTTATCCACAATGCTTGTACAAAAAATAATTCAAAAAAATCAATTTCATAAGCAAAAGATTGTTGTCTGCAACTTATTTGGATTATGAATTGGTCCAAATTATGATGCTTGGGAATGAGTTAAAAATCGCAAGTACCCATAGGCATTTATGAAATTATTCCATTTGTATACACCAAGTTGTCCTCCATTTTGCATGTTGCATATGTTTTGAGCCAAACTGTAAATAAATACTCTTCCACGATAAGGATGTAAAGGGTATCGAAAATAGGTCAACTTTATAAGAAATGACCCGTTTTCCCTTGTTTTAAAAGGTCATTGTTTTTCCGACTCTATTTCGATAAATATCTACGAAAATAAGATTTTTGGGGACTACATAGGTAAGACTTTTGTGATTCAGCTTGAATTTGTTGGGTTAACCCTTATGTTCCTCATCGTTAATCCAGAACCGTAAGGGTATCGAAAACCGGTCAATCCATGATACCCACAACATTGGGTTTGATGAAATTTTAGTGAAATATTTTTTTGAATTTTTTTTTAAGTCATCACCCCCTCTTATCTGGAGCTCTGTTATGGGGTGGTTCAGTTTGACAGCTGCTGTAGACAACAAAATTGATGTTAAAGAGGAATTTGTGTCCGATAAAACACAGAAAATATTGAGGTTAAAGGAGAAAATTGCTGATCATCAGCATTTTTTTCTTTTGTCTCAATGTGTTCCCAAGTCAATTCTATTACAGACGTGAAAACCAGGTATTGTTTGCGAAAGGGTTAATCTGGAATGAAAGAACTGAACTAACTTGTCAAGTGTCAATACATATCAAATACTTTTTGAATGATAACATGGCATAAAACATTCTGACATTGGATGAATCTCATTAGGGATGGACTACCTAAACCTTCAACAAACATGAAATCAATTATTTTGTTGTCTGCAGTAGCTTTTAAATTGGAGTTTTCTAAAATTTTGCGGTTTGTAAAAGTGTTTTAAGCTCATCAGTAGTACTACTCATCACTCAGCACTTACCTTCTTCTATCTTGTGAAGTGAGAAGTTGGCAAACACTGCAAGAAAAGCCAAGGCTGCTCCTGCTACTACCACTGGTTGTGTCATATTTCTGTGGGTACTGAAAATAGAAGTACATTATGAAGTGCAAGACAAATTAAGCCTTCTAAACCTTTCTAAATCTAGGCATATAAAATTGAATGCTCATACACGTCTGTTACAGTATGGTACCCCTTTTTTCCATCAGTTGGAAAATTATGATCGTTTCGTCGGAAGGATTGGCCTGAGAGACAGACAAACAGTAATGTGATAGATTTGCTGCCGCCTGTATTTTTTCACATCAAATTTTAACTCATTCATATAAAGTAAAATTTACACTGTTCAACAAATTTGCCACACATTTTCATGCGTGAAAAATTTCTACTTGTGTACGACATATCGACATCCAATCATGATGTTCTGAACTTGGGCGAACTTGCTTGGTGACGAAACTTCACAAGACAAAAAAAAAAAACAGAACTGGCTGAATATCACGAGACTTGACGCTTTGTTGTTTTAAATAATTAATTAAGTAATTTACCTGTAGGCAGATATGTGACTGTAGGTGGCAATGAGGCAGCAAATCGATAGTAATTTTCTTGTAAACTTTCGGTTTATTACGACAGGAAGTGACCATGCGGGAGCCGTAATTTAAATTAATGCGTGAAATTTGCAAATAGCCCCCCCCCCCCGACTAGCCTACATCTACATTTAAGGGGGAATGCTCCAGTTTTTCGGAACGCTCGGTCTTTACTGTAGTAAATTAAATGTTTCGTACCAATATGTTTCGCTACCATATTTTCAATAATATAACACATCAATACAATTTGCCATTTTAGACTGTAAAAGTGTAGGCCTATCTATTGCGAAACGTATTTCCTCAAGATGGAAATCGATTATTTAGAGCCAGAAAGTCGTAAGTGTGTATGCAGTTACCACTGTTTTGCGTCATTTTATTCATGTGTAGCTGATAAAAATGCTGTAATTCACTTATAAGTGCGCTGACCCATACATTTTCTTTTTGAATTATTACCAGGACATGTTGCTTAATACAATGAGGGAGTTTTATCAAATTCTATTATGTAGAACTTGAAATATTTCCAAAAATATGCAAATTTTGACATAAAACACTCTAGCTCCGTTGATCTAACCGAACACGTGAGCATGCTGTTTTATACATTTACGCGTTTATAAAAGCACATATTTTGAGTTTTCTGTTCTTATTAAATGTAAAACGTTACTTTAAATCCGTTTTCGGGACTAAAGGATGAATATGCAGCATTTTATTAGCATTTTAATGACCTTGGACAGGTGCAAGAAATCGTGCATTTTTTCGACGTAGGGGTATGTGATACGAGTGCCTATAAAATTCAAACAAGATCGCTGACCATCCATTTTTATTTTATTTTTCAATTGGTAATAACATGTAATTTCAACATACAAAATATAAATAAATTCTATTATTGGGAAAAAATTTAGGAAACTGGAGCATTCCCCCTTAAGAGGCGCCAAACTGTCATTAGACCTACTTGACAATTCTATGACGTTGCGCAAGAAAATGAGTTTAAAAAAGAAAATATAGAAAAAGATAGAAGGAAGTTCAGACAAATGTTATAGATCTATTGCAAAAGATAGAAAAAAAGAGTGCAAGTATTGACGGGTGCTTTCATACCCACAATGTTTTCCATCCAAAAAGACTAAAAATTAAAAATTCCATTCACTTGAAATTGTCGTCTGCAGGATCTTTCAATTTGAACCGCCCTCAAATTTTGTCGTTTGGTAATGGGTTAATTGGGCACACAAGTTTGTACTTTAAAAATCGCAAGAATCGACATACGAGGTTTTGCATATACACCGAAGATATATAAGAGTCTTGTGGTATGGGTTCCACATTGTGCAGCAATACTCCAGGTTCGATCTTACAAGAGTAGGCCTATTGTAGGCATTTGTTTTTGTGTCAGAGTTGACCATGTGTAGGTTCCTTCTCAAGAAGCCGAGGGTGTAACTGACTTTTTAGCTCACCTGAGCTTTTTGCTTTTTGTCCGTCGGCGTCCGTCCGTCTGTTTACATTTTTGTGTTACCACTCTAGCACCCACATATATTGACAAATCTTAACAAAACTTTGTCAAAACATTTAAGACCATAAGTTCTCGGAATTTTTCAAGCAATATCTGGGACACGGATTAGGTTTTTTCATATTTACTTCTGATGACGCATGTTGATGGTCAAATATTTATGCAAGGAAATAGGGTTTCTTCTTGTTTGTCTTGCCCGAAAAGAAGCAGGAGGGTGGACTCCACTGGCACTCGATGACAATGACCTTCTTACTGTATTTGTATTGATGATCATTGACCTATAAATGTGAGTAGTATAGGATCGAGCGCCAGTGGGTGGACTCGTAGCCACAAACCAATACAATCAGCAAGTTTGTGGCTACGATATTGCAGCTACCCCCAGTGGTGGATCCGAACGAATCCCCCCCCCCCCCTCAGTCTAGCTGTAGTCTATTTAATTCATTTTCATGCAGAAATTCAGTCAAATCTTTGTGTAAATAGGAAAACAAACGAACCCCTTTTTAGACCCAAACACCCTTCACAGAAATTCTGGATCTGTCACTGACCCTTCACCATGCTGTATTATTTTCCTGGTTGAATGTTAACTTTGTCAGGCATTATCTCCAATAATAATAATAATAATAATAATAATAATAATAATAATAATAATAATAATAATAATAATAATAATAATAATAATAATAATAATAATAATAAAATTAATAATAATAAATAATAATAATAAAAATAAACCCTCATCAGATTTTTACACAAATTTAGGATATTCCCAGCAAACATTTCAGATCGGCCTGATCTCGGTCCGATATTCACAGAAAATGTACTTTGTAACACCAAACGTTATCCGCCCGATATTCATGATCGGCCCGATATCGGCCCGACGTTGGTCCGTCATCTGAGAAAAAGTAGTGGACTCAGATTTCAATTTGATATCGGTCCGATATCTGCAAAACGAGCCGATATTCCGACACTTATAGCCGATATCGGCCCGATATAGGTATGTTTGCTAGGTTATGTTACCCTATCAATCCACAGATCTATTTATTGAACCCTTGTCGCAAACCATTATTCTAATAAAATAACTTTTAGGTAGTCCATCCCTAATGAGACTCGCGCGACGTCGGAATTATTCGGGCGACGTCGAAAACATTCGGCGGTGGAACTTTCCACCGCCGAATGTTTACGACCGCGCCCGAACATGTTCGGATACGTAACGACACCCCCCCCCCCCCCCCCCCCTCGAAAAAGGCCAATGTTTTATAAATCGTAAAATGGCCACATGAATCTCATTAGCGGTGGACTACCTACACACAGATCTATTCTGTTACGATTTGTAACACGTGCCTTGTAATACAACAACGACATGTGAATGATCAAAGATCAGCGAGTCTACGTGACTCAAACCCACCACCCTGTAATAAATCGACATAGTACTATCTGTCCAGAGACAGCTGTTGAACTGTCACGGCTAATGCGGACAGCACACAAAAAGTTTCATTATTCGCTTTTATTCAGTTTTTCTTCTTTTTTTTTTTCTTCTAAATAAATTTGAGAAAAAAAGCCGTCAATAATCATTGCATTAAAATCAGGTAGATCTAGGTACCCAATTTAAATTAATCAAATCATGAAAATATAATGAGGAAATGTCGTAGGTGTCGTAGGTGTATCCATTTTGTTTACACATACGGCAATTTTACATTCTATTAGCCGATGAATTTTACCGAACCCCTCGCCCCAACTCTCAAACATGCATGATTTCGGATAGCTCTCTTGTTGGACGGCGAAGGAAAGGCGCAGTGTGCATCATCGCAGGTACACTGTTCCTTTCCTGCTTTGTACAACGCATAATTTCATGAAAATCCCTAAAGTCAGTTTTGTGTTTCGTTTCGACAAAGCTGATTGCACGATGGGACACAAAACCTGGTGATGCTTCTTCTCTCAACACTGAAACATCTTAAAATGAAGAAAAAGACCCTTCTATTTCAAAACAAATTTGCAATCTAGAATGCGAAGATGTGTTTATAAAAAACATACTCATGATTTAGAAGTTTATCATCCGAAAGGAAAGAAAATAATCCGAAATATGCACTATCGAAATTAATGGTGTTAACTATTCGAAATTGATCGCGTGTTCTATGAGGACATGTGACCGCACTCTCTTGCACACGGTTCATTCATTACATTCACAATGGGAAAAAATCAGCACATAAATATGAGTATAATTGTTTTAAGTATTCAGATTGACCTAAAAGGCTTTTATAGAACCCTTCAAGTACTCGTTATACATGGGTAAAACAAAGTACAATCAATCAACCAATTTTACACGGTACGGAAACTACAGAGACAGAGCCATTGGCTCTGCCGCTTAAATCCTCTGGGGGGCTTCCGGCCATGTGTGGCTCTGTCTCTGGGGTCGTGATTTTTTGACAAAAACAGGTGAGTGTTCAACTTTGTTGTTCATTTATTTTCTTCTGGTGCTTAAAATCGAAAAACCGGGAATGTCATGCTCCCCTAAGACCATTTATCTGCCTGTTCTAATTCTGTGGGCTTCAAAGTCGGCAGGGTTTTCACAGGATCATTGTCGTCGTGGGTCGACCCTATGTGATTTTTTCTTGTTTACATCATGTATTCATGTACATTTCAACGGTAAATAGCCAATTGCTGCAGCCAAAACATGTGATATACTAATCGAGGGATAATGTCGATCAGACATTGCTTTCCCATGTAACAAAACCTTAGAAATGATTGGCAAACGTAAAGTTTGAGCAATTTCTATCGGTGGCTCTGTCTCTGGCGGCTGGCTCTGTCTCTGGCGGCTGGCTCTGCTTTGAACTGTCGGTTAATTTTAGTCTGTTTACAAAATACTTGTCCAAAGCATATCTCTGAAAGTATCGAAGCTATGATCATGAAATTTCATGGGTGGATATATCTCAATAGAGACAAGTTCTGTATCAAAGGAGCATAAATATTCCTTTCTTATTTTGTGAGTCACTGTCCTTTGTTTTCGACAAAAACATTTATCCGGACAAATGTAATGGCGGGGTATTATATCACATTAGGTGATACATAGAATTCTTATTTAGGACTGCTCCAATTCAAAATGATGTCCAAACATGCAAGGATGCAGATGGGCGCCCCCTCCCCTCCTCTCATGAGAGAGACATGTATGTATCTGCGCATAGCTCCGAAATATCAAATATGTAATAGTTATCATTGAAATCTGTGAGAAAAAATATGAAAATGCTGGTTATGAGCAATTTTCTTTTCTCGCAATGCACCAGAAAAATGTCTTGCTTGGGAAGGATTAAATGGAAAGATGTTTGATATATTGGTGCAAATAAAAAAAAGAGAAAAAAAACAAGGGCCAGTTTCATTTTTAAGACGTATTTTTTGTCTTTGTCTTACCGATGACTTACGACAAGTTTTGGACAAGAAACGCGTATCACCAATTTATCAAGACCTGGGGCCCGTATTATCAACGCTCGTACGATTAATTTTTGCGTAGTTACTTGTAACAACAAACCTGATTGGTCCAATCTGATTTCTCGTGCACTCAGATGTTTTGTTACACATTTTATATAAAAACTTTGTCGTAAGATCGTTGAAAATACGAGCCCCTGGATTATGCGATTGTTGTTTTAACCGATATTTAAGACATCGTTAAGTCAAAATTACTTCTTTTAAAAATGTTTTGATGAAACAGGCCCCTGACGTTCACACCGAAAAATCGTCTGCTTCAAGTCTGTTTTGTGTATTTTCTCAGCTAATACTCGACGGATTTTGACGAGATAAAGTGCACCGCACGCGCGTCATTGAGAGGGACATTCCCCGGTTCTAACTCACTCCGCATCAAATCCCATGGTTTCTCGAAACATTCAAAATGAATGTTTTTGGTTGCATTTTAATAAAACTATGGAATACTTTGCATAAAGAGGTTCAGGAATGACCCTCTCAAAGGCGCGTATGGTGCAATTGCTCGTCAAAATACGTAGAGTTTAAACTGAGATATAGAACAAAATATACTTGAAACAGACAAATTTTCGGTGTGGACCTTTCCCCAAATCACGTGGATTACCCATCATGTAATTGTTTCTTTGTCAACACCCAGTTTGTCGCCTTAAGTACAGTACTACATAGAATCATGAGCCGTGACGAAAGGTTAGTGTATATTCCAATACATGTAAATTGGAAGAGAAGCATGTTTTCCACTGAATAAAAGCGAATAATGGCACATTTTGCGCGGTGGCCGTGAGAGTTCAGTAGCTGTCTCCAGATAGTACGATGTCTTTATCACAGGATGTTCGGTTCCGAGTCACATATTTACATAAATCGAAATCCCTCTTCCTCCGTCAATTTAGACAAGCTGATCTTTGATCATTCAAAGGACATTGTTTAATTGTAGCTTTGAAATTGAACAACGCTGAATGTTCGATGTTTTGCAAAGGGTTTAATCGGTGACTGAACCATTCGCCATACACATTATGATCTATTCAGTGTGTGAGTAAATTACTTCGACACGAATTTTGCGATAGATTAATTTTTTTCACCAAGCACGCAGAGACAGAGCCAGCCGCCAGAGACAGAGCCAGCCGCCAGAGACAGAGCCACCGATAGAAATTGCTCAAACTTTACGTTTGCCAATCATTTCTAAGGTTTTGTTACATGGGAAAGCAATGTCTGATCGACATTATCCCTCGATTAGTATATCACATGTTTTGGCTGCAGCAATTGGCTATTTACCGTTGAAATGTACATGAATACATGATGTAAACAAGAAAAAATCACATAGGGTCGACCCACGACGACAATGATCCTGTGAAAACCCTGCCGACTTTGAAGCCCACAGAATTAGAACAGGCAGATAAATGGTCTTAGGGGAGCATGACATTCCCGGTTTTTCGATTTTAAGCACCAGAAGAAAATAAATGAACAACAAAGTTGAACACTCACCTGTTTTTGTCAAAAAATCACGACCCCAGAGACAGAGCCACACATGGCCGGAAGCCCCCAGAGGATTTAAGCGGCAGAGCCAATGGCTCTGTCTCTGTAGTTTCCGTACCGTGTTTTATGTTAAACAACTATAAAAAATACAGGTGCCCAACGCTAATCTGATATCTATAATCAAACCTTTGACCTATAAAACATGTTATTATAGGGACTTACGTGCAAATCATCTTATCAATATTATAACATCAAAATACTGATTATCATCGATATGATTTCGTTTTGACCATTATACCCTATAATTAATCAATGGGTATGGCCAGGCCCGTAGGAACAGGGGGGCTGGGGGGGGGGGGCTTAGCCCCCCCCCAAAGTTGGCCAAAAATGCCGAATTTTCTTAATTTTACACTGAAAATTTTGCGAAAATCCAAATTAGCCCCCCCCCCCCAATATTCAGGAAAAGGGCTTTAGCCCCCCCCCCCCCCCCCCAATATGAAATTGCTTCCTACGGTACTGCTGGCTTTTATTGTTTGGCGGGAATTTGAATAACGTGGGAGCACTATACGTGCATTTCTGTTATATGTTAGTTATTCAATATAATCGATCAATTTTCCAATATATCTACACTTGAATCAGTTTAATCTGTCCATGTGGACAGGTGTGCAAATCTACGGTATACAGTCTATTTTCGCACCTGTATCTAATTACAGGAATTCTAGTTTCGTTTTCGTGTTGGGACATAGTAACGCATAGCTACAAATGACAATACATTTTCTGTTTTTAATCCAGAAAATAATGTTTGATCTATCATAAATCAAACTGATTTTTTATATTCATTAGAATAGTTTCATAGAGTGGTGACACCATAGGCACTGGAGACGGAATATTTATATTATCGTCAAATTTATATTGTTTATGATTCTTTGCTATCAAGGGTTTTGTGTGACATAAGTTTGAAAAACTTAAAATGGCGTTCGTAAGTGTAAAAAAGAAGGATCCGAAGTTTGAATACTATATAAGCGGAATTGTTGCCTTGCATGTGGCCGGTGAGAACTTGGAGCCTTTCACAGTAAAAACACTAAAGGAGATGCACGATACTATTAAAAAAAGATTACAAAATCTTCCACAGTGTACCAAACAATGCAGCGAGCAGCTCACTAATGTAAACTGGTATGTATGATTGTTTTCATAGATATTTCATTTTCAACGCGTGAGCACCAGATAGGTGTAATTAAGCAGAACCTAAGATCTATATTTGTGAACATTTAAAACCCAATCATGTGGTGTGGATACTAATGAGTAGGAAAATCTTTTGTAGGTAACATGATTTTATAGGCTCTTTCTATATCCGGCCTGGTAGTGATGTAAAAGCAGAGATTATTCGAAATAAAAGTATACGAACAGACGAGTGTATGGACGAGCGGATGCACACTTCGCTATATATAGGTGTCACTCCTCGTTGCAATCAAAGGGGTCTGTAATTTGACTCCTAGCACCTAATGAACCTTAATTGAGTAAAGGGATTTTTCTACCTTCAATCTGACCAACTTCCCACTATCACAAAATACGGCGTTACTTTTTTTAAATAAACAGATAATCTGTCCACTTTTTCGTTAAATGAGAGCCAATATATTTTTCTTCAACGAAAATACAATTGTTTAGGGGTGAGCGATGCAGTCTGGCTGCTACAATGGCACAAAGTTGAAATTTACATCTAAGATTTGCTCCATTTACATTACGGCGTTTAGTCGATTTCAAGATACATGTATGAGCACGCTTGAGATCGAACAAAACATCATTAAAACTGCGTGAACACCAAACGCAAGTTTAAATCTAACACTGACCTGTCACATTCGTCTTCTGCAAACCTAAAAAACTTGAGAATTTGGTGATTGTTGTCAAATTTTCAAAAGGAAATGCCAATCTAGGTCAGATGTAACGATAATCGATGTCACGTTTTTGGTGACGTAATTAGCGGCGAATGATTTCATTGGCCGACTATCGTTTTGACAGTCTCGCGCGAGATTGGCACTCAATTTCTAAAGCTATTTTTAAACAGGTTCATGATGTAAGAGCGGGAACCAGAGGGTATTTAAACATTTAGCTTACGGAGACAAAGGACAGTTAGAAAAGTTCGCTCATGTTATTTTCTTTTCAGCAGTAAAGAGAAGATTATTAGAATGTAGATTATTTGAAACACATTAAGTCAAGCTAGTGGTGCTAGCGCTAGTAGTGGCCTCGATTTTCTGGGGAATGTACGAACAAGTTGACGGAAACGAGTCGACCGATGAAATTATTCGTCGCCAATTACGTCACCTTTTCAAGATGGTCGGCTTTCATGTCAATACATTAGCTGAACGGAAAAATCGTAAAATGTTTGATTCTAAGCCGGTGTAACGTAGTAAAGTGACCCCCATAGAATACTGACCCCCCCGGTCACTTTACTATATAGAATACTGACCCCTTTCTATAAAATACTGACCCCCTTGTAAAATAACGACCCCCCCCCCTAATTTTATCTATAAAATACTGACCCCCACTTAGTTTATTGCTAATTTAACATGCACTTCATGTATACATATCACATTCGTGTTTATTATGCTCCTCGAAAAAAGTTTCGGGGAGCATTTAGTCGCCATGCTATCCTTCCGTTCGTTCGTCCGTCCGTCCGTCCGTCCTTCTGTCCGTCTGTCTGTCCGCCCGTTTATATACAGTCAGATGTCAGCAACCTTTAGGCCAAATTCAATGAAACTTCACATGTGTGATCCCTGAATACTTTTTGAGTCTGTGCTCTCGAGGTATTGTGATCGGTCGTTGTCCGTCGTCCGTCCGTCTGTCCGGTCGTCCGTCCACAATTTCTTTCTCAAACTAGTGGACCAATTTTCTTGAAACTTGGCAGGCATTATCCCTAGGTGAAGGGCTTTCAAAGCTGTTAAAAGAATTTGATTCCATTGAAAACTCTGGCTGCCGCGGCATGACAAAAGGGGAAAATTGCCAAATCTTCTAAAAATTTTCTTGTGTCTAACCAGTTGGCCAATATTTTTGAAACTTCACATGAATGATCCTTTGGTAAAGGGCTTTCAAAGTTGTTGAAAGAAATTGATTCCATCACAAACTCTGGCTGCCGCGGCATGAGAAAAGGGGAAAATAGCCATTTTTTAAAAAAAAATCTTCTTCTGCCTATAACCAGTTGACCAATATTCTTGAAACTTCAAAGGGTAAAAAGCTTTTAGAGTTGTCAAAAGAATTTAATTCCATCAAAGACTCTGGCTGCCGCGGCATGAGAAAATGGGAAAATAGCCAAATCTTCTAAAAATCTTCTTCTGCCTAACCAGTGGGCCAATGTTCTTGAGACTTCACATGAATGATCCTTGGGTAAAGGGCTTTCAAAGTTGTTAAGAGTTTGATTCCATCAAAGCTTCTGGCCGCCGCGGCATGAGAAAATGGGAAATTAGCCAAATCTTTTAAAAATCTTCTTCTGCCAAACAGTTGGCCAATGTTCTTACGACTTCACATGAATGATCCTTAGGTGAAGGGCTTTCAAAGTTATTAAAAGAATTTGATACCTTCAAAGTCTCTTGCTGCGGCGGCATGAGAAAAAGTGCAAAAGAGCAAAGTCTTTTAAAAATCTTCTTCTGCCTAACCTGTTGGCCAATGTTCTTGAAACTTCACATGAATGATCCTGTGGTAAATGGCTTTCAAAGTTCTTAAAAGAATTTGATTCCATCAAGGACTCTGACTGCCGCGGCATGAAAAATGGGAAAATAGCCAATTTTTTTTAAAAATCTTCTTCTGCCAAACCAGTTGGCCAATATTCTTGAAACTTAACATGAATGATCTTTGGGTCAAGGGCTTTCAAAGTTGTTAGAAGAAGTTGATTAATATTTAAACTATTAGTGCAGTAGCATCAGAAAAAAGGCAAAAGAGCAAAAACTTTTAAAAGGCTGCATTTTTGTTACATTCATTTTAAAAACACAGGAAATAGGGCTTTATTGAAACATTTCTTATTTTGCTGGTCAATCAAGGCAAGAAATCTCAGGTGAGCGACCTAAGGTCATCATGGCCCTCTTGCTTTTTTTTTTTTTTTTTTTTTTTTTTTTTTTTTTTTTTTTTTAATTGAGCCTGCGTCACAGAAAAAGGGGCCTTGATGTAGAAATTAGTGTTTCTCTAATTTCTCTTCATCCAATGAAGATAATTTAATGAAATTTTGTTCTTCAGTGATGAATGAGATGTTCTGTAGCTTATATAATTAATAATTCATGTACAAAAATCCTGTCATGTGAAAAGGGGACTTAATGTATTATAACATTGCGTCTAGATCTTTAAGTCTGCCCGAAGCAAACTCTCCACAACTCTTGCACCAGATTGGACGAAACTTCAATATGAACTTCGTGAAATTCTGTCAAGTACCTTTTCTCTCTGTTTCTCAATTTGATGCTGTTTTATAGGAAAAGGGGCCTAATTGTAGAAGTTTTTCTCATATTTCTTTTAATCTAGATAGAATTTAATGAAATTCTATGTTCGATTAATTATTTTTTCATAACTTACATCTTTATTTTCCAATTGCGACAGCTGCTTGACGCCTTTTTAGTCTGACTTATTTCTCTAAATTAAGTTTTATGGACTTCTCATTATGTCCCCTTTAGCGTGACAGGTTACTTATACCTTCCCATGACAAACACATGGTTCTACACTGAAATGTGACATCATAAATCGCTTCGCCAATCGTTGAAGCGTTTATTTGATTGGTCAGAAAAGGGATCACAGAAGATGACCCCCTGCTGGTGCCTGTCAGATTTACTGTCAAGTCAACATAGGATTTTAATCAGATTGAGAAGCCTAGATAGCTATCTCGCTATTTAAAGTGATTAAATGCTAACATAATCACTCTAATATGCAACCGCCAGGTAGGAAAGTGCGTATGGCAGACACACATACATAACTCTGGTAGGCTTCGAACTTACAACGCTGAGGGACAAGTGATTTTTGGCCAGAAACCTTTTAAAACCATTTACCCTTTCCACACAAATATACATCGGTAGTATTTCGATCCATGAAAATACTGTACACCTACTGTGCATTCGATTAAGAACCAATACAGCTGCTCCAAAACCGGATAGCTTAGTTGGTAACGCCGGGGTCTGTCAATCAAGGGGGTCGTGAGTTCGAACCTGGCTCGGCATGTAGCCATTCTTACATTTGACAAAAAACATTTGTCTCTCACCAATTGGTGTTAATCATCTAATTGAGCGAGCAGCAGGGAGGTTTGTTTGTATGTTTTGGTAGTACGGGTGCGAGAAATATCATGAATCCATAGTAGGTGCTCCAGCCGCCGCAATATGACCATAACAGTTGAAAACAGCGTGGAGTTAAAATCAAATCAATTCAGATAGGGTGGAAGCGTCTAACCAGCCAGTTTGAATCGGGTTCGCCCAATAATGAATGAAAAGTTGCGGTCAAAATACTCTGTATGTACGGACAGACGCATGCACGGACGAGTGCCATTGCACCTCTGATGCATATCGATGAAGACAATTATGTTGTACGTCTACCATAGTTGGGTTTATATAAGAATAAGACTTGTGTGTATGTGGAGAGGGGGTCGGTATTTTATGGGGGGTCACAATTTTACGTGAGGGGTCACTTTTCTATAATATTATGACCGTGGGGTCAGTATTCTATATAGAATAGTGACCGGGGGGTCAGTTTTCTATGGGGGTCACTTTACTACGTTACACCGGCAGCACGAAACTCCCAAATCTACCCAAGTCTACCCAAATCTTACCCAAATCTTACCCAAATCTACCCAAATCTACCCAAATCTACGAGATTATTTCGAAAGTATATCCGAAATTAATATGATTATTATGTTCTATATTCGCGGCAAAGTAGGAATTCTTACTTTGTCTGCCGATTCCGGAATTGTACCGAATGATTCTAGAATTGAATGCATGATTTATTTCCATTCCTACTGTGTTCTATGGTGCAAAGCGAGATTTTTTAAAAAAAAAATATGCAATAAAAAATCTACACTGTGTATTGACTTATCGCATTTTTTGTTGAATTACGTCCATTTCTTTCATTTACGTTCATTTTCAACAACAAAATAGAAATAGATGAAGATGAGATTTATGTACAATATGTAGCGAAGACAAGACAATATTGAGGCTAAATATGGAAATGCCGGTTATCAGCATTTTCGCCTCTTGCCTCAAAGTTTGTCTTTGTTGTTGTTGTTGTTGTTGTTGATTTGTGTAAGGCACACAAAACTGGGTTCTTTGGGGAAAAGGTTAAAGTATTCTGACAACTCCCGGATTAAGTGTTGTAACGATGATATCATGAACTTCTCAACCTGTATTAGAGTAATTTGTCACAGCTTATATTATTTACACAAATGCATGAATCCAGGGTTGCGCTTCCCTCAAACTGGTAAAGAAAAATGCTGAGATTTTTTTTTCTTGCGCCAATGCAGTCGGTCACACGGAAAACACAGGAAAAAAGTCAGGATCCGCTCATGACACATAATAGATCTGGGGCCACAATAATTATTTATAATGTGCCCTGTCACGCTAAAAGAGACCTTATCAAATATCTAAAAAATCAAAACGTTGAGAAATCGATTTCACTCAGCAGTTACGAAGTTTTGCAGTAACACAGAGGATATTATTGTTAAGAAACATTTTTTTTTTCTCAGTTATTTCTGTATAAGGCCTAATTAAAACCCAAAATTTATGTCGAACAGTTTGCTTGATTTGGGCAAGATATGGTAGATTTGGGTAGATTTGGGTAGATTTGGGTAAGATTTCGGTAGATTTGGGTAAGATTTGGGTAGTTTTGGGTAGATTTGGGAATTTCGTGCCGCCCTTCTAAGCCATTAGAGAAGACGTATGTGACATGTTATTGTTTCATTTAGACTTGCTTTTGGTGTTCATGCAGTTTAAAGGACGCTCTGTTCGATCTCAAGCGTGCTCATAATCTTGAAATCGACTGAACTTGGTAGAGTAAATGAAGCAAAAACTCAATACAAATTTCAACTTTGAGCCATTGTAGCAGTCAGACTTCTTTACCCACCCCAAACAATTGCATTTTCTTTGAAGAAAAATATGTTGGCTCTTAGTTAACGAAAGATTGGACAGATTATCTGGTAATTTGAAAAAAGTTCCACCGTATTTTGTAATAGAGGGGATGACGATCTGAGTGAACGTAGAAAAATCCTTGTTCATAAGTAATGACTAGAAGGTGTCAAGGGTCAAATTACAGACCCCTATGGTTGCAATGGGTCTATCAAGTATATAGTAAAATGGGCCGATTTTGGCAGCATCTAGCTTTTCCTTGTTCCAAGAAAGTGGTATCAAGAGCAAAATCTTCAGCTACGATTCCGTGAACACAACCACCACTGGAATTGACCATCATTTTCGGAATCTGCATGTGACATACCCCCCAATGAAAGGTCACGACCGGTCAAATTAGTTCCTGAGGAGATAGATCAATAGCAGTGCACCGATGGTCTGCTAGTGTGCAGAACCATTCTTCGTGCACCTGTCTATTCCATAGAAACAGAATCATTACAACAAAAGGAAGGACTCCATTTTTGACGGAACTTAATTTGTGTACTACGACCCAGAAGCATTTTCGTTGTGGAGTGTCCCCATATATATACTGACGTCCAAAAGAAACGCCTCAGTCCTAATAAATGTCCGATTATTCAGTAAATCTGATTTGAAATTACAAATACTTATTTTCATCTGTAAATTTGATTATCTGTTATTGAAAAACGATGATAGAGAAGTTATCAAATTGTTACAGTTTAGAAAAAACGGCACATTTAAACAAAGCGGTATCAGAATTTCCATTTGAAAACCAGTAGCGCGTGGCTCAAACTTTACTTACGGCGACAAAAGATACCGTAAAACGTCTTATTTGGTGACCACAGTTAGTGAATACTAAACCCGACGTCGATTTCAATGTCTCAAACCTGAAACGCATATGACGTTAACGTAAGACAGCTTCTTGCATAACAGGCGTTACATGAGGTCTATCTGACTTTGGCCGATTGGCAAATGTTTCTGTAATTCTTACTCGTCGACCAAGATGCCTAATCGTGCAATGCAAGACGTCAAAACGTCAGGCGGCTTGATCTTGATTTTCCCGTATTCGAAAATGGCTAATCTACGAGCTCTATTTTCCAAGCAGTGTGTCTATTTCAAACGTTACTTGCAACAACAACAGTTGCCAGAAAAACACTTATTTGGCCACCACATTTACCGACTATTCGACAGAACGTCGACCCCAACGTCACAAACCTGAAACGTACACGACGTTAACGTGGAGAATTATCTTGCTTTACAGGCGTTACGTGAGGTCTAGTTGAGCGTGGCCGATCAATAAACGTTCGCAGAATTCTAACGCGTCGAACAAGACACAGAATCGAGAATCACAATATGTGAAACTGTCTTGCGACTTGTTTTTGCATTCGTAGCAATCAAAAATGGCTATTTTACTAGCTCCTTTTCCAGAATTTAGTCTTGGAATCCTTCAATTCGGATGTTTCATAAGAAAATCTTTGAATTCGTGGTTGCCAATCCACTAACACATGTTACTGTGTAAATTGTGACAAATTTCATCACACGATGTACTTACACGAAGCGCACATAGAAAACGTGACCAATCACTTGAAATGGACACGTTAATGGATAGAAACGCATATTTTTTCATTTCCCGTAGTTGTCGGTCAAAATGATAATATACAGTAGACATTTCACTAACATTGTGATAGGCATAAGGAAAATAACGACAAATTTCATTGGAGCGTTTCTTTTGGACGTCAGTTTATCTCACCGGCCTTTGTCAAGTCAGACTAAAAGTCCCGGATGTGCGCACGTCATTAATTTTTTATATAAATGTTATATTATTGGGTATTAGTCCGTATTTATAGCAATGTCTCGAATGTTCGTTCCATTTTCTTGACTGAGTTTGACTATATTTTTTTCAATATTCAATGGCCATAAATGGTGATCAGCACAAACATTTTCGCTATATATTTCTTAAATGAAAGTTTTCATTCTCGTAATTATATCATTTGTTATCTAGTTGTATATGTTACAGTAAGATTGCGAAACCAGGGATTTCGTGAAATCTCTAAAACTTTCAGGGAATTCATGAAATCCCCATTTCACTTAGTAATTTCACGAAATCACTAAAATCTTAAGGGATTTCCTGAAATTACTGAAAAATGAGGTGTTGTTTTACACAAATTTACTGGACCCTTTTTAGGAAAATTGTGAAATGGGGGTTCACTAAAATATTTATTAAACTACTTAGATTTTTACACAATTTTACTGGATTGTTTTTAGGAATATTATAAAATATAGGTACACTAATTTTTTTTAAACTGCTTTTAATTTTTTTTACAAATTTACTGGGCCCGTTTAAGGAATATTGTGAAATAGAAGTTCACTAAAACTTTTATTAAACTGCTTTGATTTTTACACAAATTTACTGGAGCCTTTTCAGGAATATTGTGAAATAGAAGAAAACATTTTTTAAACTACTTTTATTTTTACATAATTTTACCGGGTCGTGTTTAGGAATATTGTGAAATAGAAGTTCCCCAAAACTTTTATGAAACTACTTTGATTTTTACACAAGTTTTCCTGGATAGTTTTTAGGAATATTGTGATAAAGAAGTTCACAAAAACTTTTATCAAACTACTTAGATTTTTACACAATTTTACTGGATTGTTTTAGTAATATTGTGAAATACAAGTTCTTTAAAACTTGTATTTAACTGCTTTGATTTTTACATAAATTTACAGGATCGTTTTTAGGAATGTTGTAAAAAAAGTTCACTAAAACTTTTCTTTAACTGCTTTGAATGTTATGCAAACTTTCTGGACCCTTTCACAAATATTGTGAAATAGAATTTCACTTGAACTTTTATTAAATTGCCTTGATTGTTTCACAAATTTACTGGGCCCTTTTTAGGAAAATTGTGAAATTGAAATTATCTAAAACTTGTATTCAAATGCGTTGATTTCACTGTTAGTCAGGTTAGTTATCCTGATGGCTTTGATCTTTTTGATTATTTATCATAGGGCCTTGCAACATACTTAATGGGGACAAAGCAAACTGATCTGTTAATTGCATATTGTTACGCTAATTGTTTTGGTGGCCTTCTGAAATTAATCATAGGGTTGGTCAGCTACTTACAACTAATCTGTTAATTGCATAATTGGAACCCTGATTGCTTTGATGTCACTTTGAAAATTTATTATAAAGCAACGGATCTGTTAATTGTTTAATTGTTACCATAATTGCTTTGATGTCCTTATAGTCTACCTACCAATTCCGAAAAAGTGGCTAGAAAACTTTTTCGTAGGCATTTTTTGAACATGGAGTTTTGATGTATTATTTGCAAAGTATAAGGCTTGCCTGATTTGTTTAGACCGGTAGTCGCCTCCAGTCGGCCGTATTAAGGTCACAAAACTAGGTCAAAGGTCATTGGGTGCAAAATTCACATAAGCCCGCTTTAAATGCGTATAACTCTGTCAATTTTATGTCTAAATGCATGAAAATGGTTTTAAATGAAAGCCCAATAAATTGTCTTGCATATAAAAAATAGTTAGTGATACTTTTCTCATCTGCACATTCATTAATACAATGTATTTGGCTAAATGTGAAAAAAGGCCAAAAATGTGCAAAATATGAACGTTGTGTAAATGGAAATCATGCTCCATATGAAATATTATTGCACTTTCAATTACACAAATGCGCTGAAAAATTTCTACAAACCCTAAGCAAAAATTTAAGATCACATTTGGTAGTATAAAGTCCTTATTTCTAAATGAAGGTACAGCTAAAAATCAGCTGGGGTCAATATATGTAACGATTGTTGCTTTTATACAGTGTACATTTCATTTCAACAGTATTGATGGAACTTAAATGATATCATTTCTTTTGTCTGGATATTGACTCTAAATAGATCATATTAATATATAATTGCGACAATAACATTTAAAACAATGCCTTTCACGTTGTAAATGTTAAAAAAAGGTGTGTAAGAGTTACCCCACCCACTCAGATAACATAGGAAATTGGTTCAATTCACTTTGGCGCTCAAAACATTTCAAGTAATATAATGAATAAACATTAACAATCTTGAACAACTTGTTTATAGTATTAAAAAGGAAAAAACTCTAGTTTGGAAATGGTTGACATGATTACACCAAGCACACATAGGCCTATATACAAGTTTAGACTCACTTCGTCTCGCCACCTATAAATTCTGATGGGTCACTGTACACTAATAAGCCTCAGATTGGAAAGACTGGAGACAAACATACATTTCATTAGGCACAGAAAAGCTTATTCAATAAATAAAAAATGATTTCCATGGTAATTTTTTAAGTGTAGGCTCGTAGGATCAGGGCGGGGCTAGGATGTGGGCTGAGCCCCCCCCCCCCCCCCCCCAAAAAAAAAAAAAGAAGTTGGCCGAATATGTCGAATTTTCCTTATTTTACACTGAATTTTTGGTAAAAATCCAATTTAGCCCCCAAAATATTCAGACACCGGGGCTTCAGCCTCTCCAATATAAAATGGCTTCCTATCGGCATGACGTGTACTTGCAGAAGTAGCAAAAATTGCATTTTCTATTCATTGAAAATCAACTTTTGGTCAAACTAAACATAAATTACTTTTTTCATAGGAACTGAAAAAGGAAGCCAATTTTGTCAACGTGATATGCGATTAACTGCTTGTATCTTCATATTAGTTTGCTTAATATCAGTGCGCGTATATAGATCTAAAGAACGAAGTGGGGGCAAACACCGAAATTCCAAAATGTACAAGTGAAATCCGAACAATATTTTAGGCAGGTTTCAATGAAAAGCAGTAGAAAAATGATATATCATATGAATTCAGTACTGCTAATGATACATTAAAGCAACATCCGGCATCCAGTTCTTTATAACATTGTGCTAGCTTGAAACAGTGGAACCGGTGCACAAAGGAGAAAAATATAGAAACTGAGGGATTTTTTTTCAATAAGCGGTATTTTACAAATTTCGTTTGCCGAGTAAAAATTTAGATTCAAAACAGCTTTAAAGTAGGTTGACACAGGACAATTCTTGTACTAGTAAGTCCCACAGTTCAAAGACCTGGTTAAATAAGGTTCTATTGGCTAGAACCTTCGTTCAAACATCCTTCAAACATCCTTCCATAGGCCTACACATTTCACAAGCGGAAAAAGTTTTAAGGACAAGCCAGACGACCGTCCTTTCATGATCCATCCGACAGCTGTATCCATGATTAGCCAATCTTTTAAAAGAATTATAGTCTGTTTCTATGGACAATTGACGGAAAGTACGTTCTCAGCAACCATTGGAATTACATGTATTTGCGTAAAAAAGGTCGAGAATGTGTTAAGTTGACATTCATAAATGTTATGGCCCATAATCAGTGAAAGACAATATGATCAATCTTAGTAAGAACTAAACGGAACTTTCAGTATGTTAAACAAAGCGAATTGAAACTATTCCGCCTTCGCTGGTTAAAGTGCAAAAATTCAAACTATCAGATATTGAAACACGAAATTAGGGTCATTTATGATTATTTTTTATGTTTGTAGGGCTTTGTGTTTTGAGGTGTCAGTATTTGGACTTGGTTGGAATTCTTCTCTTAAACACAAGGGGATATCAAAAAGTTTTGAGCCTAGGGTATTTATTCCATTCAGATAGTATAATGCTTTACACCGTTATTCACGAGTATAAATATTTCAAATGCAGATTGATTGTAGGATATTCTTGCTAGATGTAAGGATACAGCCACAAATGGACAAGATTGAAAAGAGGGTTGCGACGATGTGTCTAGCCCTGGAGGCTAAATCTGTCAAATGTGAAGAGCAATTGCCCGTAGTTTATGGCGAGTATTCTCCTTTTTGAAACCATCAAACTCTAGGTGAAGACATCCAAAGATACGGGGGGAGTCAGGAAGATGAAAATTGATTAGATGACTGCTACTGTGGAGGACCGGTTAGGGTACCAAGACGTTGACTTCTATAGATCAAGTATCAACGATTGACTAAATAGATGGAGAAATAGTACAGTATGGAGTTCGAAGAAGTCTAAGTGGAAAAACAAAAAAAGTTTTAAAACGAATATCTGGTTCTGTCTTAACGAGGCTCAAAGCGTTTTGATCTCCTCTTAACACACAATGGCAGAATCATGTTATATACTGTGGGTTACAGTGCAGACACTTTAATGTGTTGTCATTCTGTAAAAGTTGTTGATAACATTGTTTGAATATGTCTATAACACTATGAATGTGACACTATACATTGTATATCATAAAAACGAGAAAGTAGGAACGATTTTTACCGGACCACCCGTTCTCGTAGTGTGACGAAATTGTTTCTTCAACTAAGTTTGATTCGCTAAACATGAGCACAGACTAGTCAATTTACAGATTGAAACAGATTAGGCAGTCTATGTACTGGAAGAACTTTGTGTGAAGCCTGGGTGTAGTCGTCGGTATACAATGTGGTGAAAATGATTTAAAGAGATCAATGTATGTTAAATTGTGGTACAGGTACCTGTGAACAGGAATAAAGAAACAGCAAGACATTGTTACACTAGAAACCAGGCCAAGTTGCGTGATGCACATCATTATCTCGGGAGAATATCCAGAGTCCATTTCAAAGGTTTAAGAGATAATGAAACAAAATTGCTATACGATTCTATGTTTTTTTTTATCGTACTCCGACCCTTTCAAAAAAGAGGTCTCGCTAAAAGCGTTGTCAAATCTGGTAGATGATTAAGGTATTCCACCCGTTATTAGATACAAACACTTTGTGTATTTTTACCTCCATCTTCGGCGTGTCCCGTTACCATGCAATTTGACAAAGGTATCCGGATTTTAAAAATCTTGATATCCTTGTCAATATCACCGTTGCCACTGATGACGCCGAAGATGCACGATATATTTCACATCTATTGACGGATGAAAATTACCACAATAGTTATTCGACGTAAATAGTTATCCAAATATAGCTGATATGATCAAGCCTTCATCATTTAGACCTTCTGAAACAATACCCGTTGTCGAGTCTAGCTGTTGTGGGAATGGAAGAACACGCCCAATTATTAAGTTCTTTCCAATAGGTGCATTACCAGAAATATTTGTAATTAATTCTCTGCTTCTACCAATAAGTCCAGGGGTTTTGTGTATTTAAACTTCACAAATGGACGTGTATACAGAGAATCTCTTGCATCGACAAATATTAAGATTTCCAAGCAAATATTATACTCTGTTTTGTGGTCATAGGATTCACTTTTTTCGTCTGTTTTATGATAAGATACAACAATACTATACATATAAAATGAAAGATACACATTTGATTATAACGAAACTTAGTATGGAATGAAGAGTTTTTTAGTTATGTTATAAGTTAGTCAATGCCCAGAAGTTTATCAGGTATATTGAAATGGGGTTAGCTAGAAGCAACCACAGGTTCATATATTTCCACTACTTATGTCAAAGAGTTCCTTGGTGCCAACTCCACAACCCATCAATTGTGAATGAACATGGTAAGGATTGTGCAGGATGAATGAGCTACCGATCGTTGTGTCTTATGTTCTAATATTCACCAGAAACATAATGCAATATGTTATATCAAAGATCGAGTGATTTGAATAATTAAATTAGTGTATCAGAACAGTCAGCCTGATGATTGTGATAATTTTTCCAATAGATCCGTTCCTAATTACATTTTATATACATGTTGAAAAATGATATTACATGTTCGAATGTTCTTGTACGACTACAAGGTGTAATTACCAAAATTGCAATAATGAAATTTAACGTTTGGTTTACAGAATGAAACTATACATCATCAATGAACGAAACGTGTTGAAACATAAATGCTTACCTTTAATGTCTTATGATAGTAAGATAGTGAAATGACTAGTTTCAGCTGCTGATTATTCTTAATTTCTGATTTATTTTCAGTCTTGTTTTATTTAATTGCACTTTTTTGTGACTATGTATTCGTTCAGAGAGGTATTGTTATGGTTTTGTAAAGTTGAAATAAGCTATATATAGTTCTACTTCTGTTTTAATTAAATCAATGTTTTTGTCCTTAAAATTCTTATTATTTTTTAGGAAAATGCATCGAAAGCTATAAAAAAATTCATGAAAATATGATTTTAAAACAAGAATTTGCAATAAAACATCGAAAAAATATCGTAGAATATCATTTATATGAAAGGCGTTTTGCTACACCTATGTTTGTGTTTTTTTGTATTTTTGGAAAATTTACCCAACCCACTTTTAGCTATGGCTACAAGGGTAGGTTAAAGACTAATTCTGTAAGCAAATATATATCAGTAAACAGTAGGTTGCTAGGCAATTTTTAAGTATAATGTCAATCATCCAAACACTCCGTTGGTATTTTTTATGATTTTTTTTACTTTTCGAAAAAAATATTTTTGTGATTTTTTTGGCCATTTTTCACTATATTTATCAAAAAATACAAAAACACAAATTTGTAAAGTTGCATATTGATGTTTTAAGTAAAAGTACAAATCATCAGCTCTATTTAGGTACCAAAATAATTGTTTTAGCTTAATAAATGAGTAAGTTATGGGGTATTTTAGGGGGCACGTGTGAAAAATGTACCGAATGACCTTTGACCTAGTTTATTTCAACCAATATCGCCTGCTAGAGGCGACTACCGGGCAAGCCATACGTACCATGCCTTGAAGATATCATTCAGCATGGTAGTCGCCCATGTTCAGAGAATGCCTACGAAAGTCACATTTTTTTACTTAGTAGGTAGACTATTATGAACATTAATCATAAGGCCTGGTCAGCTATTGAGTGGGAGTAAGTGCATTTGATTGCATAATTGCTAACTGTTGACCAAACAATTGATAAATTAATTGCTAACTGTTGACCAAACATTTTTAATTAGTGATTAGCAATCATGAATTGGGTTATTAAAACAGACCAATTATTAGTAGATAGCAATATAAAATGTGTGTAAGGCTGACTGGGTTATTATTCTCTTCCATGTTTACCACAATGGCACATCATAGCTTTGAGACAGAATTTAGGGAGAAGTTATTAGACAAATACTCTCAATGTCAAAAGTACCTTATTCCCAAGGATGTTTACTTCAAGACCATTGAGGATATGAAAGAAGCAGCCGGAATTTCCACCACAAAGTCACGTAAACACTACTACATTCTTAAGAAGTATGAAGTCCTTCAGTGTGGTGATGTTGAAAAACTGATTAAAAAGAGGAAGTAACCAGAAGAATGCCCTAAATACTATGCTACGATAGAAGACACATACGACATTATCAGTAAAGCCCACATTGCAACAGGCCATGGTTGCCGTGATAGGATGCTGAAACATCTTGGGCACAAGTACGCCAACATCACAACAGATGCTGTTGAACTGTTCAAGTCATACTGTGTTGTGTGTCAGGAGAAGCGGAAACGCCCGAAGACTACAGGAGTCGTTGTGAAGCCCATTCTGTCTAAGGAATTTAACTCCAGAGCTCAAGTAGACCTTATTGACATGCAGTCTTCTCCACAAGGCCAATTCAAGTGGATCATGGTATACCAGTGCCACCTGACCAAATTTGTCATCCTGAGGCCACTGTCTTCAAAGAGAGCTGCAGAAGTTGCCTTTCAACTGTTTGACATTTTTCTGCTCTTTGGTGGGCCTGCTATCCTTCAGAGTGACAACGGCTCAGAATTTACAGCACATATCATCCAGGAGCTCAAAGAGTTGTGGCCCGAACTCACCATGGTTCATGGCAAGCCAAGACATCCTCAAAGCCAAGGCTCTGTTGAAAGAGCAAACAGCGACATTAAAGATATGCTTGTGGCCTGGATGATTGACAATAATACCCAGGACTGGACAGTGGGACTCAAGTTTGTTCAACAAAAGAAGAACTGCTCCCAACATGCAGGCATAAACCAAACACCATACAAGGCCATGTTTGGAGAGGACCCTAAAGTCGGCTTGACACCATCTTGTCTTCCACCTGAGATTCTCGACAGGATTCAGTCTGAGGATGACCTTCTGGCCTTTCATCAGCCACCGCTTCCGACCATAGATGATCCTACTACAAATGAACCACAACATACCAACACTGCCACTTCAGAACAACCACCTACGACCACTGCCATCACGGACCAACCACATACGAACACAGCCACCATAGACGAACCACATACGACCACTGCCACCATAGACCAACCACATACGACCACTGCCACCACGGAACAACCAGTAATGAACACTGCCACCACAGACCAACCACTTACGACTAAGGAAAAAACAAGCACAAACACTGCCACCATGGACCAACCACGTACGACTACTGTCACCACAGAACAACCACTTACGAACACTGCAACCACAGAACAACCACGTACGACCACTGCCACCATGGAACAACAACGTGCAAACACTGTCACCAAAGAACAACCACGTACGACTACTGCCACCATGGACCATCCATCTACGACCACGGAACAACCAAGTACCACCACTGTCACTACAGAACAACCACCTACGACTACTGCCACGATAGAACCACCACCTACGACCACTGCCACCAAACAACCACGTTTGACCACTGACACATCGAAACAACCACCTACGACCACTATCACAACAGAATCACGACCTACGACCACCGGCGCCACCGAACAACCACGTTCGACCACTGACACATCGGAACAACCACATACGACCACAGTCACCACGGAAACACTGTCTGTGACCATTGGCACCATTGAATCATCCTTAACTTCTTCACTCCTTGACAGACGGCTTCAGGATATCATCCATCAGCGTAAAAGAGCGCAAGAGGCTCAGCTTGTACAGGGAGAGAGGATGGTGAAGCGCTCTCGTATTGATTTGAAGGCGGGTGAGGCTGGAGATAATGTCGCTGTGCCCATTCCAATGGTTGACAGAGGTAGAGGCGACCCAAGAAATATCCTTGGAGTAATTGTTGATCGTGATGAAAATGACATGTACATAATTGCGGTGAAAGCTGGTGCGTTGAAAGGCAAGTATTCAAGGAATCAGTTTGATCTCTGCCCACAACGACTGTTGACTGAAAATGATGTTGACATGGACTGTACAACCACACTTCGACAGGCTCTAAAATCTACAGCTTCTGGTGGACAAGGATTCTTTCGTTGTGATTGCAGCAAAGGGAACAAACAGTGTCAAACAAACAGGTGCAAGTGTTTTAAAGCCAAACGACTTTGTAATAGTAGATGTCACAATAGTCTAAATTGTCCAAATAAGTAATATGTTTACAGACATTGTAGGGAAGACACGATCGACAGTGGAGATGGTGCATGATGGGATGGATAAAACTACAGCCAAATTTGCCTCGCTTCAGGTAAGACATTTTGCAATAACTTTCTAATTTGTACATCATTTTTCAAACAGTTTGTCTCATATACCCCGCCTTACTTAGCTCGTTACTCTGATGTATGACTTACTCGACATCTCTATGTACGTTTTGCAAGAATTGATCACAGCCGATCAGAAAAATGACAACAATTCAGATCCTTTTTCTGGCCAGTGATCAATTTTTGGGAAAAGTATGAGGAGTTTTCAAATAAGTAATACATCTGAGTAATCAATTTAAAAATTGACTAATGAATAAGAAAGTTATTGCATAATTTCTTACCTGAAGCGTAGCTAATTTTGCGGTAGTCGTTGTCATTTTGTTTTCTGGTCGGTTAGGATCAATTTTTGGAAAAAGTAAAATGATTCCACAAATAAGTCATAATTATATCTGGAAAAAGAGAGCTCAGTTAGACATGCAACAACCCTTTTGAAAATTGACACAGAAATAAAATATTTGACCAGAATCGAGATTATTTCTGTCCGTAGTCGTTATCCAGCCCATGATGCACAATCTCCACTGTATGATCTGCCTGTTTAACTTTTTTAAAACATTTTTAACATGTCGAAATGTCTACATTCATTTAAAAATGCAAAAGTCTGTTTTTACTTCCCAATTGTTATTTCATCATGATGATCAGTTGCGTTGTACATTACAAGTAATTATGACCAATGAATCAAGTTCATAAACCATTTTGAAAAAGCTGTATTTTATTTATGATATAAAGTAAGGGCATCTAGGGATTTCATGAAATAACTGAGGCATTTTTCCAGTAATTTCAGGAAATCCCTAAAGATTTTAGTGATTTCGTGAAATTACTAAGTGAAATGGGGATTTCACGAATTTCCTAAAAGTTTTAGTGATTTCGCGAAATCCCTGATTTCACAATCTTACTGTAACATATATACGATTACAGCACCTAATTAATAAATACAAAACATTTCTTGCATATTCGGACGTTATCGTTATAGAATTTTTTTGTCTTGCATAGAAAATCTTATCAATTCTGGATGTTACCTTTAACACTATAACAACAGCAAACAAGCGTTCTTTACCAACAACTGCGTCAAACCTAATTAAGATCTGTTCATTTAACTACAGGTGGTGTAATACTTGCAAGAGTTGGAGGGAAAAACTTGAGAAATTTCATAGACATCCGAAGAGAATCGAGTGGCGACGCATGCATTCGTGGCTGTGGCCAACAGATCCATCCAAAGTCGCAGAAGTATTTTGTGGAAATAACAGCTTGAATCCTAACCTAAAAGATGTATCAAACATTTTCACAGTGTGGAGCAACTGTAGGGAATTCGACGAAGATATGATGAGAAAATTACAAAATCTTAAGAACGACAGGAACGATTTATTTCACAATGAAAGTAGCATCAGTTGTGACAAACGTGACCAAATTCTAAAACGCGTAAAGGAATTGCTCAATGAAGACTGCATTAAAGAAACACTTGGAAATCGCGACGTTATCTCTGAAACAATTGTTCAACTCGAGCGAGAAAATATTTGGTTCAATCAGGAGTTGGTAGTTAAAAGTTTGAAAGATTTGCAAGAAAATCAAAATAAAACCAACAATGAACGATTTAAAAACATGGAAGAAAAGATCGAGAAAATGATGGAACAGATGGTGAAACGACCAAACAAGAAATCGAATTGGCGTCCACCTACAATAAGATTTTGGACGATAGTAATTCTACTAATATCTTGTTTCGTAACCGGAATTATACCTTATATCAATGATAAGGGGCATATACACGTTGGAGAAAAAAATCATGGTAGAGTATTTTCTACTACATATTTGCTCATTTATGGAATACCACTAAACACAAAAGTATAACATAGAATCATTTACATTTTAAATCCATAGTGGTATTTTAAGGTCTAGAATCCCGAGATAACAGATTAAAAATAAATACAAAACTTAAAATATTGACCAAAACACCGAGAAGAATTCCATTGCTCCTTCTAATCCAAGAAACACCTAATTGGTTAAAGTCAGCATCGCAAAGGTTCTGGCCTTTTCTTTAATCCCATTGAGAACATTTTGATTAGTTTCTAGCTATACTTTTGATTAGTTCCTACTAACTTCCTAGCTATATCTAAAATGCTTGGTGGCCAATTATTAGACGCTCCAATGACATTCATACCGACAAACATTCTGACATTTCTCGTTCCAGTTCTAATACCGGTATATATGTTCTGCGCAAAGTAAGAATTAGTACAATTCTAGAATCGTCCTGCGCAAAGTAGGAATTCTTACTTTGTCCGCCGATTCCGGAATTGTACCGGACAATTCTAGAATTGCACACGGCTTATAAATCGTATATTTGCATTCCTACTCCGTTCTTTGCGTACAGTAAGAATATTTTGAACACTGTAAGAGTGGAAAGTTTGGTGCAGTGGGAATAAAAAGATGGCAATTTTCGAATAATCTGCAATAAAATGTACAATCTATATAAACTGACGTCCAAAAGAAACGTTCCAATGAAAATTGTCGTTATTTTCCTTATGCCTGCTACAATGTTAGTAAAATGTATACTGTTTATTATAATTTTGACCGACAATTACGGTAAATGAAAAAGTATGTGTTTTTATTCGGTAATATGTCCATTTCCGGGGACTGGTCACGTTTTCTACGTGCGCTTCGTGTATGTTTATCACGTGACGAAATATTTTACACAGTGGCATGTGTTAGTGGATAGGCAACCACGAGTTTAAAGATTTTCTAATGAAGCATCCAAATTGAAGGATACCAAGACTAAATTCTGAAAAGGGAGCGCGTAATGTGGTATTTTTTAATGCGACGAATGCACAAACAATTCGCAAGAGGGTTTAACATATTGTGTTTCTCGATTCGGTGTCTTATTCGACTCGTTAGAGTTCCGCGAACGTCTATCGATCGGTCACGCTCAACTAGACCTCATTTAACGCCTATAAAGCAAGATAATTCTCCACGTTAACGTCATGTATGTTGCAGGTTTGTGACGTTGGGATCGACGCTCTGTCGAGAAGTCTGTTACTGTCGTGGTCAAATAAATATGTTTCGGTTAACTGTTGTTGTTGCCATTAACGTTTGAAATATACACACTGCTCGGAAAATAGAGCTCGTAGACGGATACGAGAAAGTGAAAAACAAGCCGCCTGACGTTTTGACGTCTTTCATTGCACGACCTGGTATCTTGGTCGACGAGTTAGAGTTACAGAAACATTTGCCAATCGTCCAAAGTCAGATAGACCTCGTGTAACGCTTGTTATACAAGAAGCTATCTTAACGTCATTTGCGTTTCAGGTTTGAGACGTTGAAATCGACGCCGCGTTTAGTATTCACTAATTGTGGTCACCAAATAAGCCGTTTTACGGTACCTTTTGTCGTCGCAAGTAAAGTTTGAACCACGCGCTACTGATTTTCAAATAAAAATTCTGATACCGCTCTGTTTAAATGTGCCGTTTTTCTAAACTGTAACAATTTGATAATTTCTTTATCACCATTGTTCAACAACAGATAATCAAATTTAAATGTAATTTCAAATCAGATTTACTGAATAATCGGATATTTATTAGGACTGAGGCGTTTCTTTTGGACGTCAGTATAGTATTTTTGTTTACTTACGTTCATTTCTTTCCCTTGCTTGGTCTTTGTAATCGTGCTTTTTGTGTTTTTTTCTTCCTTTTTTTGAAAATAGTTTCATATGCATTTCTTACCATCACTGTATTGCTAAACGTCACTATTCCTTTTAAAAACAAAATAAGAATTAATGGGGATATGATTTAGTAAAGGAAATATTGATGCAAAAGGAGGAAAATGCTGGTCTTCCGCATTTTCGCCACTTGTCTCAAAGTGTTGTAAGGAACTTTGTCATTTCAGGAAAGGGATAAAATATCATGTCAATCTTTGGATTTACTATTGTAACAATATAATCACAAACGTCTCAGTCTGTATTCGAGTAATTTGTCTCAGATTTTGTTATTTACACCAATAGATTTGAGACTACAATACGGAGATGTGCCATTCATAAGCCATTGTACATTTAACAGTGTAGCACTTTTTTCTATAATAAAATAACAATATTAACTTTGCATTCAAATAATTAACAATTACACATACGCATACACGAATTATTATTCTTTATAATAGTAAGTGATAATGTATTCTTACTTTGTACCCACTATTCCTACATTGCGCAGACAGTTAAAAATCGATATTCGATTCTTACTTTGTCCCGATTCTTACTTTGCGCACGGCCAATTCCGGAATTGTCCGCGCGAATTAGAAATTCTTACTTCGCCCGACAAAGTAAGAATTCCTACTTTGCGTAGGACAATTCCGGAATTGTACCTATTCTCACTTTGCGCATAACGTATGCATAATGTAATAAGTTTAAAAACAACAGTATCGTTTAATGCATATACATTGTACATTGTTTCTTTAACAGGATGCTTGGTGGAAAACCCTCCAGAATCGCCCTTAAACGCAAACTTTTCCATGGCACGGTATCTCGGATATTACACTGAAGATTTCTACGGCAGGCAATGGCTTTACAGAGAAGTTGAGAACCAGCTACTTGGTGCAAATTCAACAAAACACGGGACAATATTAATCGCAGAAATGGGTTACGGTAAAACAGCATTTTTCGCTAATTTAGTTTGTGCAAATAAGAATCGACATGGAATAAAACTTCGAGAACACCTTGCAGCATACCATATGTGTCGGTTTGACTCGAGGATGACACGAAGTGTTGGTTTATTTATTCACAGACTTGTGGCTATGTTATCCGTAAAACTACACAACTTCACAAAATTCTTAAACAATGATAGAACGTGTTTAGAAAATTATAAAAACAGAGAAGAATGCGATTCTGATATGTTTGGATGCTTTGATCATTGCATTTTGTTTCCGATAAAGGACGAATGTGAACTGAACCATGTTCAATATATCATCGCTATTGACGCACTTGATGAATGTGGTGAAGATCATGCAAACAGATTTATACACTTGTTGGCTAAACGTGCCCATCAAATGCCTTTATGGGTTCGCTTTTTTATAACAGCAAATAACATGTCTAGTATACATTCGATAGATTCAATTTTCAATATCAAACCGCTCTTCTCTGAAGACGTAAGAAACATTCAAGACATTAGTGAGCTATTGAAAAGACACAGCATACCAATCAAACAAAACAAGGATTCCCTGGTATGGTGGAATTTTCAAATCCACGTAATAAATATAGCGCAAAATAATACAGAAGGAACTCCATTGAATCTGGAATTCTCTTTTGACAATTTTTATATGAAACATTTCGCAAGAGTGTTTGGAAACCTGAGCATGTATGAAACAGGAAAGCAAATTTTTAGCATCATTTGCGCTTCTCTTGAACCAATAGATGAGCAAACTCTAACAAAAATAATGGTGGCATCAAGAAACGATATTGGTATGAAAGATTTGAAAAAAGAGCTGCGCAAAATAAGACAGTTTATGAAAGAGATTCGCGGGAAACTACATTTTGGGCACGGTTCTATTACTGCCGGATTGCTGAACGAGAATAACCCATACAGTGTCGACTTGGATAGAGGCCATTATGATATCGCTCTTTACTTCATTAGAACATATAATTATGTAGACCATACTTTGGACATCGTAGATCTGTTAATCCATATTTCAAAATCATCGAACATGCGTTATCTGGTTGATCTCTATAAGGGCATGAATACTACATCACTCGTGGACGCAGAGACCTCTAAATATCCACCACTTTACCATAGACTGGTACTAGCAACTAGTGACGGCGAGGTTGTGAAGCTTGCATATCATCATTTCAAAGACATCGATGCTACTGATAAACTGCTAAAAGCTACAGCTTTATATAAAGTAGCTGCAATTGGTAACCTGAACGCATTTACTGCGCTTGTCGAATTAGGAGCAGATATTAATTTCAGAATAAATTTTCCAAGAATGATAAATGTAAGCAATGCTATGGAATTAATCATTCATCGACAATGGGGCTATGGGATGCTAGATATTGCTGCCATGAACAGACATACAAATATCGTCAAGTATATCATAGAGGAAAAGGCTTACGACTTCAAGAAACGCAATGCTGCTCATCTTTTGCCCATTCACATGGCATGTAAGTTTGGCCATTTGGAAGTTGTAAGTTTGCTTCACAGGAAATTCTACTGGATGTTGGATGACGCTTGCTTATATTATTGTGCAACGGGTGGGTTTATGGACGTTGCAAAATACTGCTTGGAGAATGGTGTCACCGACAAATGCATGCCATGTAATACATCTATGTATTGGATTCGACAAAATGAATTCAGATTGCAAGGCGATCTGTATTTCTTTAATTCATCTGTCGTACTTTATGATGATTGGCGGTTCATCAACTGTGAGACCGCACTCCATAAAGCTGTACTCGGTAACAAGACAGATATTGTACGGTTATTAATTTCTAGAAGGGAAAATGATTTTGGTTGTCATGACAGAGGTGGAAAATCCCCATTTATGTTGGCGATTATTCATGACTACAAAGAAGTTGGCTCAATTCTGATGAACGACACTAGATTTGATCCTATTGATTCTTGTCGTTCCCTTTTGCATTTCGAAAACACATCTATGTTAAGTGACGATGAGTCTTCACAGCTTTACAACAATGGTTGCCCAGAAGGATTCTCCTTGGCAGGAATGAGCGACTTTTATGACAGACTTTGGTTCTCGCAAAGACTAAACTCCAGTTTAGAATATTACTCAGATTCACGGGATGGACAAGGCTGTCATCCTTTACACTATGCAGCATGTCGCGGGTACATGGGTGCTTTGATGCGATTATCCAAGACTTTGAACTTGACACAGTTGACCTGTTCGAATGGGTCTTCGCTTATACATTCCGCGGCTATTTGTGGGTCTATTGATGCTGTAGTCTTCCTGAAACAGTTTTTAAATAAAGATGTAAAAGATAAAGCAGGAAGAACACCTGCGATCTACGCAGTAATGAGAAAAATAGATGAGCAAACAGCAGAAGATGGTGGAACAATAAGTAATGAAACACTAGAAGTTATTCGTGAAATAGTGACTATCAAACACGATATTTTAGTGTCTGATGTCAACCAACGATCACTTTTGCATTATGCAATTGCAAATGGTCATTATTCAGTCGTTATGGAATTGTTTGATCGCTTTCCAGGTCCTATCCAAAGATCTTTAGAAAAGGCTGATATCCATGGATACAATCCCGTGACATATGCAGTGAAAAAAATGGAAAGAAGAGATACGTTTCTGTTCAATATTACAGATAGTTTCGCTATCAATTGCAAAGATAGTGAACATGCGCGCTTTGTAATGTCACCGTTTGAATACGCAATGTTCAAACTTCTTCTAAAACAATCAGAACATATAATTCATTTGAAAATGAACTATCAGCGAATCCTCATAGAAAGTATAAAAAAGAATAGGTTTCAGCTATTTCTGTCGGTTTTACACTGTGTTAAACCAATTTTACGACTGTCAAATGTCGATCGACTATTTCGACATCTTACAGAGCATGATGCATCGGGTATTTGGCGGCTTAAATTGTTTGCAACTATAAGTAAGTTTCGTGAGCTTGAAATTGACTTAAATGAAAACTTTACTTTTTCATTTCGCATGAGGAGACAGGCAAATGTTTTCCCCGATATTCCCACGTGTATGAACGGATCGAGTTCTTCAATGGCTCATTATATAGCCCTTTTCTTCAGAGATATACACCAAATGCAATATTTAAGGAACGAATCTGTAAAAGCTGATCACAAACTTCTTTTAATGGAGTACTTTGATCACCTTCAACCCAAGCAATTCAATGAATGTTATGATTCTGACGGATTTAATATATTAGAAAGGGCTATTCAGGGTGGAAGTAAAAACCTTGTTAAGCTCCTCCTGGATAAAGGGTTTACGTCCAAACGACAAATCTGCGAGTTGATTATGATGGCAACTATATCTGACAAATTCAAAAAACGATCAAATTTTACATGGAACATCGAGATGACAGCAAGATTATACCTAAAAATGACATACACGAAAAAGTCTGTATACACTGTTTTAAGCCATATGGGTGTATTTCACATTGAGAGACACGCCTCGCAATACATCGAACCTATGGTGTACTATGACGAGTTAATCCAATTCATGGTCCAACGTTTTAAACTCGACATTCCTAAAGAATGCATCTGTTCGCAAAACAATATTAACCTTTCATTAGTGCATTATTTTGCAATTCAAAATTTCAAATTGAGCTTAAAAGCAGCCGTAAATAGTTTTGGCAAAAGTATTCTTACCTGTAAGAATAACCAGGACTTCGCGCCATTATATTTGGCGAGTATTTTCAACTCCTCGAGCGCGATAGAGTACATGGAAACTAAGAGTATAGAGCTTAAAATGCCCACGTGGGATGCGGAACAATTCTTCATATTTTCTTTGCAAACTAAATTTTATTTTGATGAACTTACTTACAAACATTGTTTCCCTAGTCGTTTAACCGGTCGCTTCAATATACCAAATTTGAGACGAGCAACGTTGATGGTCCGATGTGTCAGAAAGTTTGCGCATCATCTCGGGGTCAAAAGTGGAAGAGCTTTGTTTCTAATGCGAAGTACCAAAGCAAAAACTATTATTCTTAATAATTGCTGGACCTTAAAGAACATAAACTTAGCAACTGTAAAAGCCTATCGTGGACTTGACACTCAGGGCGTCAGAAATTTAAAATCAATTACAGCGGAAGACTTCATTATTAACATTCTTCCACAAACAACATTTGCTAATTCACCGGAATACTTTAGAATACCTAGTAAAAAGATTTATCTAATGAGACGTGCGTGTCAGGTTCTGAACTCTACTATAGTGTTAGGTTTGGAAAATAATTACTTCGAAAACTGTAATAACATCAATTGCAATCGGACGAATCTGCAACATCAATTAGACTTATTCAAAAAGAAGCTGACTTGTAGTAAGTCTATTGAAAGAAACTGCAGAGAAATCCTCAACGAACTATGCAGCTACGCAGGTAAAATATGTCCAAATAGTTACATCAACAATCTGTTTAACAACATTAAGGCTTTCATATTTCGCGAAAGTCACAAACTCGAATCTATTCCACAGTTTCACAGGTTTTATCATGAGCGCACAGTTAAAGTTATAGCAGCAACATTTAACAGTAAACGCATACCTTATAGAAACTTTAATCATATAAGGTTCACTATGCGATACATAGAACATTTTCTGTTCAATTATGCAAATGCAGAGGCTATATCAAAAGCTTTAGCACACATCAGAGGTAAAAATGAAAATATAATAGCAAGTGTCTTTCCTTCGAGGCATACAGGGTCAAAGGTAAAACTGCCGTAATACACTGTTCAGTTCAATATTTGTGCCAACTAGGGCATAATCATGGTATTGACGTACATGCTTGTTGTCCGAAGGTATTAAGAATCAAAGCATTGATGTACTGGCGGTGGACGTTCCTAGAAGCAAGGTAGATTAATAATACAGAAGACGAAATGTTTGATGTCGATGTACAGTAACGAGAGAATATTTGGCATTGTCATGTTTTCTTTCGCTTCTCAATATTTTCCATAGTATTTCTATTAGGGATGTCAAAACTATGTCTTTGGGGCAGAGTGTGCCCTTGAAATATACTGAAATATACATCCTAAACCGTTCTTCCACGGTTTCCAAGAAAACGGTGAATTTGTTATATACGATTTTTAATCGTCATCGAATGTGGTCTTTTATTGATGTAGCCTTCTCCGCCTAGTATCCGTATTTCCGGTCTTCCTTTCGTTACGAAAGTGTTTTCATATATAGAATACAGCGTACAGCGTCATCGAAAAGGGGGATTAAATCAAATAATTAATGCAATTATTCACATTGACACAACCGCTACATTTATCAGTGGATTTATATAAATTGCACTGAAAGTGCCTAGTCAGCTAGGACCATGCGAACATAGTTATTGCTTTTCCGTATTACGATGTGTCATGGCAAAAGCGGACTTGATGCAAACAAAATGTCTGACATTGCTCCTTCTATATTCATTGACGGATTTTGATACAATTTGCGCAAATGGCCCTAGCCACCTGACTAAGAGTATATGGTGTAACGTTTCTTTCACATCATGCTGCGCCGTACGTAGAAAAATGGGTCTTAATGAAAAAAGTGGCATATTGACTGATTTCTTCTTGCCACCGAAAATTGTGTTGTAATGTTAGAGAAAATTTAAATTTGTGATTTGTTGTGATAAAGAATAAAGAAATCAAATGTGGATTAAAGGCAACATTTGATGCTCCCCTAAGTAGCACGTGCAAAGTTTGCAAAATCAACATGTAGTAAGAGTATGAGTAGTCAAGTAATTTAATGTAAAATTTATGAATACTGTATTATTGGTTCATGGCTAAAAATAAAAAGTACAAAAATTTGAACCGATATGTTGGAAATTAAGAGAGATATTGACAAACGAAAAGTGTATACTTTCTTTTGCCACTCAGTATAGTTTTATTATTTAAAAAAAGGCGGGATGCCTAGTTAAAAGAGGACATATGCACTCTTTACTTTTTTGTTTTCAAGCAAACGTTTGTCCAAAAATGATGTCTAATAGTTTCATATCATGTATAAACCAAAGTCGTATATATTGGTCCACAAAATACAGTTTTATACAAAATTTTAGTTGACGTCATTGCCAAAATTCTTAGCTTTAAATATTTTGACCAAATTAGATTCTTTATTATGCTCCCCGAAAAAAAAATCGGGGAAGCATATAGTCGCCACGCTGTCCGTCCGTCCGTCTGTCTGTCCGTCCGTCCGTGCGCGCGTCCGTCCGTCCACAGCCAGATCTCAGCAACCCTTAGACCAAATTCAATAAAACTTCACATGTGAACTCCCTGGGATAATCCCTATGGACTTTTTTCTCTGATTCTTAATTTGAGGCTGCATCATGGGAAAAGGGGCCTTAATGTAAAAAATAGTTTTTCTCTAATTTCTCTACATCTAATGGGCAGAATTTAATGAAATTTTGTGTTTCTTTGATAAATGAGATGTTCCAGACCATATTCTATAAATAATGTATGTACAAAAAAATCTGTCATGGGAAAAGGGGGCTTAAAGTATGATAGTTTTTATTTTGTGACAAACACTTATCCGGGGAGCATAATCCGTCCACGACGGCTCTTGTTACACCCAGTTCCAGTTTTTTTTTGTTAACCTAAGAAATTAACATAAACCTTGCCCCCTTATATGTCGTTGCTTATTGTAATATATGAAGAAATGAATCCGGTAAAAGTTGTTTAACCTAAGTATGAATGGCAAACCTTTCTAAGAATGTAAAATTTCAAATTGTACTGAATACCCTTTATATGCATTTGCAAAAAGTCTATTATGCTCATTCGAGTCTTGTTTGTTAAAATAATTTTATATCAACCTGTTAATTGCAATAATTCTAGAATTTTCCACACAAAATACATTTTCAAAGAATTAATACTACCGGAACCCCTTCGAGGCGCGATACATAATGGTCTACCGTACTAAAACCGAAAACTAAATTAACCTAGAGATTATACCCGTTTCAGATTAATCGAACGATTTCGGAATTGGGTTGATATACGAAACGGTTCACAACAATGACTCATCGCTCCGCGGAAGGATTCTGAGAGATTATCCCGACACACATACGCCTGGTCCAAATTCATGAGTTGATTTTCAAAAACAAAGAACTTTTTACGCTTGGCATAAGTCGTATTGCAAACTCAAATGACGCCATTGTTAAAAATACAGCTGGATGGTATAGATAATCTATTAAAAAAGACGAATTTTAACGTTATTTGGCACTATTTCTTCCTTTTTCGTATTAATCCTTATCCCGTTTAACCTAATTCTATTTCAAGCAAATTGCCAATTTAAATAGTGCCATTTCGATTGGGTTGTCTAACTTTTTATGTCGTGTAAAGTAGGTAGGGTAGGCTAAGATCAGACTGAATGTTTGTGCAGGCCAAATCTTGTCTTTACAGCCTGTCAAAGCTCTAATCAAAACAGGATTGTGAAGTGGATAGCGTGTAAAGGGTAAGCTTTGAAATGTGGTAATACTGGTGGACGTTAAACGTCCACCAAAAATACTGAATTATGCCATTGATATTGTATTGCTATGGCAGATAAGTACCCATAAATAGCGAGAGGCCGTGTTCATAATCTGTTAATGGAAATAAAGGAAAGTCGGATGAGCTGCTTGGGGCTCCGAAATAATGTTCTGGACTTGTGGTAGTAGACATGTGCAAGGTAAGAACGAAAACGGAGACGAAGTACGAAACCGGTTAAACTGCGGGGAACATATCAAAACACGCGAAAGGGGAAATACTGCCTTTAAGGCCAATTGAAGGTTATTCTTTCGGTTTAGATATATTTTAACACAGAGTAATGATGATACCACTTTCCTGCAATTGATTGAAATAGTTGAATGTGGTTTAAGGTCACTTTCAACTACTCTGGTCATATCGCGGCAACTGGAGCACATAACCATGTATTTATAGAATTTTTGTTAACGATATGACCATAATAATTATGCAATATGTGCCTTAAGCTACTCTCTCACATAATCCACTGGCTCTCACATAGTCCACTGGTAAACCAAAATGACAGAAAGGATATTGGCCGAGCCAAGATTCGCAACAACGACCCAGGATTGATAGGATCTGACGCAACAAACTGAGCTATCCGGTAGGCCGTTCTTCAAACGAAAAACTTAAGACAAGTCCAATATCATGTAGTGGCAGACTAAATAATACCGGTAGTTGTTATTGAAAACAGAAATTGATATTGTAACGGCGTAGAAAATATTGACGGACGTGAGAAAATTCTAGTTACAATGTCCGTCGCTGGCCCAAATTCCTGTTAAAGACAATTAACCACAAAATTTGACTTTTAGCTTTATAGACTTTCATAGACTGTTTATAGACTTCAGATCACATAACTATGATTCATGACTTAAAATGGCAAAAATCGGTAATCGCGTTACGATCGAAATATAAGATCAAATATATAATCACGTTCACAAATATTTTACAAACCGATTTCATACGGGTTTTATAGGCCTACTGTCGTAATCTAAAATGTTACATGTCAGTCGAAGTCGAAATTTGGCACACCGAAAAATAAAGGGCTATATAATGTAATTAGATATATTTAATTAATTTTAAAGAGCCGAGCCCCGATACAGTCGGTAACGTCGGAGGCTGTCAATCCAAGGGTCGCGAGTTCGAATTACGGCTCGGCCAGTATCCATTCTGACATTTAACAAAAGTCATTTATCTCTCACCGATGATTATGAATCATCTATGTGAGAGAGCAGCTGGTGGCTCAGTTTAGATATTGTGGTGGTACTGGTGTGAGAAATTCCAGGGACCCACGGTTAGGTGCTCCAGCCGCCGCGATATGACCATAGTAGTTGAAAGCGGCGTAAAACCTCAATAAACCAAATAATTTTAAAGATAATCTCCGACAGGATGGATGAGAATGCATCTTTAATGCTTTTTCCGAGTTTAATCTGAAAACACCAATAACACGGTGGGTAAGCCACGTGACTTTTGGGAAACGTTCGCACCAAAAACTGTCCTCTTCAATGATGTTTTGTTTAATTTCTAAAATTATACTCTACAGAATTTGACGATATAAAGTGCACCGTGCGCGCCCTTGAGAAATTCATTCCCATTTCTAACTTACTCTGCACCGAATCAAATGGTTTCTTCAAACATTCAAAATCATTTTACCTGAATGTTTTAAGAAACCATGGAATTGGGAACGATTTTTTTCCAGTTATCTACGACGTAGTTTCGGACAAACAAATGGTATATCGTGGGTGTTGTTATGAAATCTCGTAACTATGGCTTGATTGAAGCCGTAGTTACGAGATTTTATAACAACACCGACGGTTTATTGACGGCGAGATTTGACCCGGCAGAGCAGACCAAGCGGAAAGGTCAACAGACGTATCGTCCAGGGGTGATAGGTTCTCGTGATTTGCCGAACACTTCGCTATTTACAGCTAACAATCATATTATTCAACGACTTAACATTATTTGCACGTGCATACATTTGTCGCGTCATCTTAAAATGGTAATTGGTTAACTGAATATGCAAATTTATGCCGATCCTGGTCAGCCTGTGCCATCTGTACGGTATGACCAGGATGTAATCTGTATTTAAATATTTTCAATTTTTGGAAATTACGCCTACTTTGATGATAAGCTTTACTGAAAATTTCGATCCAAACGGACCACGGTAGCTTAACACTTTTATTTGACTAGATAAGATAAAATCTTAGTTTCACATGGCGGCAGAATGTTGTATAACGGATACAGTGCACGCTTTTACGTAAATTAACTACGGACCATTCCCATCTAAACTGGACAATAAACTTTTCCACTTTTGTGAACAGTTAAGGTCACTCTGCCGGGTCAATTATTTTCCTCTATATCAAAACATAGGCACTAAACCCAGTCTATTTTTAGCACAAAATTCATTGACATTCCGTTTTTGACTGCTTTTATGTGTAAATATATGTATTGTCCACCCAAATTAACACGGGACAAGTTGATTTTCGTGTGTAAAGTCCGTTAGTTGAGCAAGTAACAAAACATTGCCGAAGCGGGGTCATTACATAAAAATTATGCAGATGTCCCGGGTTAATCTTGCTGGACAATAACCCGTTTTGATCGATCGATATATCAATAATTTTATGTAGTTTCTATACATGCAGTGTTCTAAATAAGGAATGATTTTCGCGGGCTCATGTGCTAAAAATAGATTTCTGATGGGAAATCCCCCAACAACGTTTGCCGGGTACCATTCTAATATTTTGTTTATCGGTCATGAATCGGACAATTTTTTCGTAACAGTGTTAGCGAAAAATTATCATTTTCAAGCGAGATATTAGTCGATCATAGATAATGCAGGCGGGAACTAAAACTACGAAACATTGCGCATATTCAACATGCAACATTGATTCCATATACGGAGACAGACCAGAAATGACAAACGTTTTTTCTTCAGATTCCTCAGCAGCTTAACCAGAAAAAACATCGAAAAGTCTAAAAGTAAAGTAGCTATGATCATGAAACTTCGCGGGTAGATGGAACTCACCAAGGAGGAGTGCAACGTACAATGAGCATAACTCTACCTTGCGTATTTTATGAGTTATTGCCCTCTGTTGTAGGCCTAGTGAAAGCCTATGGGGGTATCAAATCACATTCAGCGACAAATTCTAGTTTTTTTTCCAGATAAATCCTTTCCTAAACAAGACCGGTTTTGACGTCCCCAACAGAAAAGTATTGGGAAAACATTGAGACAAAAGAAGAAAATGATGATCGACCAAATTGAAAAGACCTGCACAGCAAACAAAATGAGTGTGAATAACTTCTTTGGATATTGATGATCATTCTACTTTTGCCTTGATATTTTCTCGGACATAAAACACTAAAAGTATTCACACCCGTTTTGTCATCTGCAGACTTTTTTCAATTTGGCCCAACATGACATTTGTCGTTTTGGAAAGGGTAAGCGAGTACGCACGAGCGGCACGGCGAATCTAAGGCAGGACCGTATATGTAAACATTACTTGTCAACTAGTTATTTCATAGTTACCTATCTTAAAAAGTACACGACAGTGCAGCAACCTTCTCAACTCTTAATTATAATGTTTCTCAACAAATGATTACGGTAATCCACCTGATCCAGCTCTTAGAACGTCATCTTTGAAGCAAGTTGATTGTGGAAAAACTTCGCGAGATTCACAGCTCCATATTTGTACGATAGAGGATTCCCAATCTATTTTTAGACCAGTGAGGCGTGACGATGACGTATTTGTTTAAACGAAAAACCGAATCCTATTCAGAACATCGGTATTAAAGTGTAAGTAAGCCGCACGTGGTACACGCTCAAAGCAATTTGTCAACCATTCCAATTATCTATTATAATCATGTGACCTCATGAAACAGCCTACTCATTAACATTTTTCGCTGGATTTTGCGAACTATTTGTTTCTCCAAAAAGCCACCATATAACATGTGTGCCTGACATTTTTACGGTACTGACCTTATACTAGAACATATTATTTTTGGAAATAAAATAATAGATATAATATCGCTGTTTTTCGGGTTAAATCAACAAACTGTTTCAGTTGAATAAATTAGATTTCTGCGCGATATTTATTCAGTCCGTATCATCAGAGCCTGTATATATTCATGGATTGTGGGTTCAGCTACTGATATGGCTAATATTCTTGCTAATTCATTAATTTGTCATCAACGATTCAACATTTTCACGAATCATGCAGCTGGTGGCTCGTATTGAATATTGTGCTTGTAGAAGTGCAAGATTAACGAGAACATAAGTCCATTCTTTCCCCTCATTTGCCATGGACAGCTAAAACCTAGTACATGTAAGTTTGTTCAGTTAAAAAAACGTAATTTTTAGCTCGAATTTTCGAAGAAAATGAGAGCTTATACTGTCACCCGGGCGTCGGCGTTGGCGTTGGCGTCGGCGTTGGCGTTGCAACAAAGGTTAAAGTTTTTTCAAACATCAATAACTTCCATACTATCGAAGGGATTCAACCCAAACTTGGAATACTTATTCACCATCACACCCTCTACCTTACTACCAGGGCCCATGACCCTGGCTCCACTATATTTGGAGTTATACCCCCTTTATACTAAGCACTTAGAAAGTCGAGCGCGCTGTCTTCGGAAGCTCTTGTTACCAATGTGTCCTATCCGTGTACATGTTTCACGTCATGACGACGCTTTAAAAATTCGTCATCATGTTAGCATGTTTTTAGCATGTCCTTTGCACTCAGCAAATCCGCGGCATTTACCCGCCTTCTCTGCTTGATTTTTTTTCCAAATCGGTCATTTATGAACATAATTATAGAAAGACATCGGAATTGTTGTGTTCTGTGATTCCCCTACGTTATCAATTTACATGGCCTATTTTGACAATAATCACTTTTGACATAATGCTATTATTGTCTTTAAATCGCTATTACTTTCGAAAAGCATAGCGGGTATTTTAACCTACAAAATTGTGATAAAGGATATCCCTGTCATCCCTGAACCGTATTTTGAAATATGCTTGGCCTTAAAATGAATCGATGACATATAGGACCATGTCACGCCAAAATATGCCCAGTAAAAAGTTAGAACTAGAGAAGTACAAATTCGGTAAGCTTTCTATCCAGTTCAATGCCTTTCATCTGATTTCAATACACAATACATTTTTTCGCAACGTTACAACTGCGCGTCTTGTCTCGCATTTTTATTTTATTGTAGGGGGGGGGGGGGGGGGAGGGGGGGCTGATACCATTTCAATTTTCTTTGTAATGTGCTATCACTGCGTTTCTGTTGACGAGAATACGTGTACTTAAAGGATTACCTTTAACTTAATAGGAAGAGCTCGGTATAGATGATAGTACATACAAAACACGTTAGATATGAATCGTGTGACAAAAATTGCTTTGGTTATAGAGATAAATTTTGACATTCTGGTTGAAGAGAAAATGGAAAATGAATAGACATACATTTTCAGATAATCATCAGCTATATCTACCTTTACAGGGACATAATAGTGTTGTTTTCTTTATTTATTCAGCCCAATCCACCGTGAATAGCTATTTCTGGTTTCGTGTGTTTTGACACGACCCCTTTTATTCCGTTTTCAGTTTTCGGGTTTCGTGTTTCGTTCTACCTTGCACATGTCTAGTACTAGGGGAAGAACAAAGAAACCGTGCTTGGATGCTCCAGCTGCCACGATGTAAGCAAATTATTTTAATAATGACGAAATGATAATCTCAAACCACTCATTCAACCGAAATGGCACAATTATACTTTTATACATTTAAACGTCATCGCTACCTTTCAACAAAAACCTCGTAACTGCAGCTTAAAACAAGCAGCAGTTTCGAAGTTTTTGTTGAAAAGCGGCGATATCCTAGATTCCGTTACACCATCTAAAAGTGATGGGTGTGTATCTGAAAGACAGGCCTGGTAATATTGTTGATTCAGTTTATTATACAAGCTTGCTATTTTCAAATTCAAGCATTTTATGAATTTGTTACAGGTGTTTGTGTGTATCATTTCAACAACAAGCCCTGGCATTTTGTAATTGTGCTTAAATATCCTTTCCCAACCCTGGTATTGACTTGTTTGTCTGTTTTTGACTGGTTTGTCAGCTTTAAAACCCTTGGAATACATTCGAGGGATATTGAGAACCCGATAACACATGACGTGTGTAGATTGATGAACAAAGTCACATAAAAAAGTCTAATTATTCACCAGTTTAAAAAATATTCTCTGTACCAGTCAGATATACTGAAACAAAAAAGAGACGCAACTTCCATTTCAATTCCTTTTTACGCAAAGACATCAAATCAGATTTAAACAAAATATAGTAAATTAAAGCAATAACATTTCACCTTGTAAAGTACACAAAATCTCATTTGCAGTAAATTCCATCAATAAGAAAACGCCCAGTTTACACCGTGCGTCAACACAATTTGACAAAAAAATGAATGTAGGTCGAAAAACACAATCTGTTTCGATCAGTTTGGTCCGATATTCGAATGTTGTGAAGCCCATACGATTTATTAGAGGTCTCCGTTGCAGCCTTAAACCTATCCCGTAGGTGGGGTTAACGTTGTGATACGGTCCTGCCTTGACGTCATTTCTCTTGCATGTCCGCTTCGTGCCCGATCGGTTGTGGTCCCATTTAGAGCCAACAACGTATACAGTCGGAAATGTGTAGATTTGTTGCCCCATCAATGTCAGATTACGACAAAATTTTGACTTTTTTCCACCTAACAACATCCGTACTGCAGCTTGGCGCTGGTTTTGGCGTAGCCGTGCTATGCGTAGGGTAGTGAGAAGTGCGTGAACTGTTTCGCCTCTTCTTTGTCTATGTTCAAGCTTGTGTTTGATGGAAATTTGTTTTGATAGTAGTCATTTAGAAAACACAACAGGGGAAATCCGTTTTTTTACCATTTACTATGTATCCCGAGATCAATTTACGACATCTGAAGAACATTGCACTATATTTATGCGTATGGATGCAGGTATGTTAAAAATGTACTCAATAGCAATTAAAAACATATTTTGTCGAAAATATTATGAAAAATTGGGGTTGCGTATCTTTTTTGTCCTAGTATATAATTATATATCCACATCTCGTTTGAATAAAACCAGCCTACAATGGAAGACTTTCTTCGGGAAATAGTTGAACGTACTGCTGTCCATGTTTTACTTTCATTTAAACTTTTTCAATGCGACAATAAAATGTTTGTTAGCGGAGACCGGGGTATCATGAACCACTTTTTGAGAAATTTCAACTAGGGCTTTCTTAGTTTCACACAGAGTGCTCTGATCAATAACATATCAAAGATCAACATCTCTTGCATGTTTCTAATCCTTTGACAGATATTTTATACATCCAGAATCCACAGAAAATCATTTAAAACAGAGCTGGTGAAATGGTTCATTTAACCCCTTTGAATGGGGTAGGTTAAACGAGTACATAGGTTGAACCAATAGGCATGTTTTCGATCATTATTCACACTGAAAAGAGAAATAAACACCAGATATCATTCATAATGATGAAACTTGGTGTTACCTGCAATAATAACAAAAAATTTAATTCAAAGAATGAAAAATATTCCAGTTTTCAAGAAAACTCGCTTAGTCATACAAAAAGCTAATTTAATAGATCCGGATTTATTTCTAGCGTTTTTCGGCTCTTATTTTCATAGTGGTTCAACTTACTCCGGTACACACCATGGCCATATACGATGTCAATAACGGAATGCAATATTACATTCTGAAGATATCATATATCTGTAAGATGTAAAGAATACTGCTGAGTTTTACTGTGAATTGTAGTGCGAAGACGGAATGCATGAATTGTGGAAACCAATTTTAAGGTCGAAATTTCGTTTTTTGGGCATAAAATCCACCTAGCAAGACAAAATCTCTCGAAATTTTCACCGATGAATACTTAAACATTCCCGCCTCGAATACTTACACCGAAGACGTGAAATTGAAAATTATGCGAGAGAAAATTGGAGTACTTCTACTTCTACCAGTTACTGGCCAAACTCAGCAGGTTGAGTATTACTGCCAGGGGGTGCACAATGAAAGAGCAAATAAAAAGTGGGAAGTATGTACAGTGAAGATAAAAGTAAAAACATGAAGAGGAAATTAGTGAAAGTGTTCGGCAAGTCTGGCTTTGAAAGCTAGAACTGTGCCTGCTGTTGCTACATCAGGGGGTAGACTGTTCCACTCTTTGACTGTTCTGGGGAAGAATAATTGTTGTCTGTATGTTGTTGATGAGAACGGTAGCTTGTAGGAATGTGGCGGTTGGTGTCTAGATTGGCGAGGGTTTGGAAGGAGTCGGTGTTCGTGACTTACTGCTACTTGTTGGTTCGCTATCTTGTAGAAAAGTGTTAGGCGGCTGTCTCTTCTGCGATCTTGTAGGGTTGGCCAGTTTAAGTCTGATAGCATGTCGTTTACACTAGATCTATTTCGATAGTTATTTTTCACAAAACGGGCTCCTCTTCTTTGTATCTTTTCAATTTTGTCTATATCACTTTTTCATATGGACCCCAAACTGATGATGAGTATTCTACTATGGGTCGTACTAGAGACATGTAGGCTACTTCTTTGACGGTTGTTGATGAGATGTATAAATTTCGTCTGGCAAAACTCAGGCTTCTGTTGACTTTGTTTGTAATGGTGTTTATATGTTCACCCCAGTCTAAGCGTTTGTTTATGGTGAGTCCTAGGTACTTTGCAGATTCAACGTGTTGGAGGGTGTGGTTGTGTAGGATGTAATCATGTACCTTGGTTGTTTTCTTCCTAGATATAGAGAGCACCTGACACTTGTCTGGATGGAATGCCATTTTCCATGTCTCTTCCCATGATGCTAGTTTATCGAGGTCTTGCTGGAGGATGTTTCTGTCATTGTCATTTGATACTGTTAGATATACGATGGTGTCGTCTGCGAAAAGTCGGACTGTAGATTGTAGAGAGTGAGGTATGTCATTTATGTAGTATAGAAAGAGACTCGGGCCTAAGACTGAGCCTTGAGGTACACCTGATTTGACTGGTACATGGTCTGAATGTTCCCCTTCTAGTACAACAGACCGTGTTCTATCTTTAAGGAACAGTATTTCATTTAACCCTTGGCTCAATTAACCCCGGTCTCCCCTACTTTTCTTTCTTTTTTCTGCTCTGCCCCTATTTTTTTTTTAAAAAAAATAGATAAAAAAGAAACAATAAAAAAGCTGTTAGATATGAAAATTGCTGTAGACGACAAAACGGTTGTTGATAAAGATGAGATTTGATTCGTGTACTTGCAGAAAACAACAGGAGGAAATGATGATAATTCCTAGGCCTAGGAAGGTTTATAATATGGAAGGCAAATGTTTAAGTGAATGGAACCCGACCAAGCAAGCGTTGCTAGGGGTAGGGGGCATGTCCCCCAGAAAATTTTCAATTCTAAGAAGCCATTTCCTGCAATCTGGACACTTTCAGACAGCATTTTATACCTGGACCTTTCTTGAAGGAAAATATGGGTGAATTATTGGATGAGGGGGGGGGGGGGGGCAAAGAATATGCTGCCCCCCCCCCTTCGAAATTTTTGGTGGGGGCCTGCCCCCTCTTCCTACGCCAGTGGCAAAGAGCGATCTATTTTCACCTCGTTCGACCTCGGCGTTCTCCGTGACAGCTGAAATTGACGAGGTTACCCAGGTTCTGCTGTAGTTTCGGATTATGAAAACTAGATCTTTGATTCTTTCCCAAACAATTATTACTTTTGGCTTATTTAATGTGAACGGTGTCATAGGATTCCCGAACCAACAATGTTTCAGACTGATCTAATACAGATTTGAACTGGTCCGAGATCTAAAAGCCATACACATTCTTTTCAGTTTACTGTTACGTTTGTGGCACGTTGTGGTTAACATGCAAAGGAGGATAGTTGAAGGATAGTTGTTGTAAACTATACTTACTTTAAGGGAAATAATAAAAAAAAATCTGGGTGCGAACTGTTGATATCAGCTTTACATCATCATCGGATATCCCGGGGTCTCCTCATTTGCTACGCTACATCGATGTAGCGTAGCAAATAAGGAGAAGCTCGGGCTATCCGAGGATGGCTTTGCATCGACGGGGTTTGTTTGTTTCTCTCTTTCTTTCTTGGGCTTGTGCATGTTGCATTTGGTGACAGCTGTGAAAACATAACAACTGCCAAATCGAAGTTGTCTTACATACAAGGTTTCGGATCGGAACTTCTTGGGGAGGGCAATAATGTACAACTCGTGTAACGTTGTAAATGAGGTTGGCCGTCAGATCGTTGATGCATTGTTGTTATATATAAACGTTTAGACAACTCTCTGTGTGTGCTGCATTGGATAGACGGGATTTGTTTCTTCCCTGTGACTGTAATTCGCATTGAATGTTGATTAGTCAATACGAAGATTTTCCGTTCATTACTGTGACCATTAAGTCTAATTCACGGTAAAACAAGTGCATGTCGGATTGCGATGCAATACAGGAGTCCCCCACCGGATAACAAAAAATCCTTTCTTATAATATATCTCCTACTTACTAGATCTATAACTGTATACAAAATTTGAAGTTGCTAGCACATTAGGTTTTGGACAAAATTTCCCAAACAAAAATATAAGGGTGAAAACAACCAAGGGCAATAACTCCAAAAGTGGGCGGAGAAGAATGATTCTTGTACATGCCACTTGTCCTCAATGAGATCTATAAGTGTACAAAGTTTGAAGTTGCTAGCACTGATGGCTCAGGAGATATGGTCCGGACAAAAATGTAAGGATAAAAAACAACAACGGACAATAACTAAAAAAGTGGATGTGGTAGAGTAACAGTTCTTGTGCATTACACTTCTTCTCAATGAGATCTACCAGTGTACAAAGTTTGAAGTTGCTAGGGCTTATGGTTTAGGAGATAAGTTCGGGACAAAAATGTAAGGATAGAAACAACAAAGGGCAATAACTCAAAAAAGTGGACATGGCAGAGTGACAGTTCTTGTACATGACACTTGTCCTCAATGATATCTATAAGTGTAGCAAGTTTGAAGTTGCTAGCTCTTATGGTTTAGAAGATATGTTCCGAACAAAAATGTAAAGGTAAAAACAACAAAGGGCAATAACTCAAAAAGTGGGTGTGGCGGAGTAACAGTTCTTGTACATGACACTTGTCCTCAATGCGATCTATAAGTGTACAAAGTTTGAAGTTGCTAGCACTTTTAGTTTAGGAGATATGATCCGGACAAGAATGTAACACTAAAAACAACAAAAGGCAATAACTCAAAAAGTGGACATGGCAGAGTAACAGTTCTTGTACATGACACTTGTCAGTGTACAAAGTTTGAAGTTGCTAGCACACATAATTTAGGAGATATATTCCGGACAAAAATGCAAGGGTAAAAACAACAAAGGGCAATAACTCAAAAAGTGGGCGTGGCAGAATAACATGAACATGACACTTGTCCTCAATAAGATCTATAAGTGTACCAAGTTTGAAGTTGCTAGCACTTATAGTTTAGGAGATATGATCCGGACAAGAATGTAAGGCTAAAAACAACAAAGGGCAATAACTCAAAAAGTGGGCGTGGCAGAGTAACGGTTCTTAAACATGACACTTGTCCTCAATGAGATCTATAAGTATACCAAGTTTGAAGTTGTTAGCACATATGGTTTAGAAGATATAGCCCGGACAAAAGTGTGACGGACAGACGGACGGACGGACAGAAGGACGGACGGACGGACGGACGGACAGACGGAATCGAGCAAACCTATAGTCCCCCAACCGGTAACCGGTGGGGGACTAATAACTCGAATCTTGTCAAGCCGAGGAAAGTGTGAAAAACCGCAAATTGTGTATCATAACAAAGTAGACAAAGACGATTTGATAACATGTAAATGTTGTGCCGATTTTAAGATTCTTGCCTAAATTCGAAATTGGGTATGCCCAATTTCGTAATTGGGCACGGAACTTTGCCCAATTTCGAAATTGGCCATCCATTTTCGAAATTATGATTCAGTAAGTTCCGTGTGTCATGCAGAACTATTTCTGTCGATCTTTTTCGACGATTTATTGATAATTGAATCATACAACGCCCGAAATGTTGATATTATTTACGGTTTACTGCGAAACTGTCATGCAGAAATATTTCTGTCGATTTATTCTCGTTTTTTTCCTCACCGATTTATTAGTAATGAATCGAACAACGACATAATGATTATTTTACGGTTTACTTTGATTTTTGATACTTCCTACGTACTCGTTGCTGCCGCGGATCCAGGATGTCTGTGATGGGGTTCGAATTTACAAATAGAGAGGTTCGTTTTCCCAAGTATTACACAATTTTGACCGAATTTCTGCATTGAAATGAAATAATCAGGCTGCGGAGACAGTGGCAGATCCAGAGGGGGTGCGGGAGTCAAACGAACCTCCTCTGAATCCTAATTATTTCAATTTCATGTAAAAATCCAGTCAGAATTTTGTAATAATAAGAGAACGAACCACCTATTTGTAATTTAGAACTCCCTTACAAAGTCTGGATTCGCGGCTGAGAGGGGTTTCCTTTGAACCTCGAAAACTCCCCTACCCATTGGATACGCCGCTGCATTGTAAACGTGTACACCAGAATGTAAAAACTTCATCTGCGGGTCCCAGTCGATATAAAAATCCAGTCTATTTTAAAACGAAAGTACAGTGCCATTCAAGGATAAACGAAACCTGTCTCATGGTGTATAGATATTTATCCACATGCGAGAAAAAAATACATCAACATTTTATCTGAATTTTCCGATAGAATTAGGTCACAGGATAAAATTAATGATGTCATTATGACGTTGCGAGGTCGTACTGTAAGCGGAATCATGCATACTTATTAAAATGATTATAAGAGTATAAGATCCATTTCTCGCTCTGATTTTATTATCATTATTGTTCCAATGCATTTAAGCCGGGCATTAAATCAATAATTTACCAAACATTTATCTCTCATAAATCATATTTAATTTCAAATGTGATATACACTTTTGGGGTATTTTTTATCAATTTAAAAAGTGGGCCTTTTTTGAACTGGGCCTTTTTGGTCATTTACACTAGAACTAGGCATTTCTGGTTTCAGGGGATCAATTAGTTTGTCTAGGTTGGTCGCTTGTTCTGGCCGGCATGGTGGGAAGAATCGGCTTGTTCGGCTGGGTCGGTCAATAGTTCTGGCCAGCACGTTGGGAAGGATCGGTATGTTCGGCTGGGTCATTCGCTAGTACTGGCCAGCATGGTAGGAAGAATCGGTTTGTTCCTCTGGGTCGGTCACTAGTTCTGGCCAGCAGGGTGGGAAGGATCTGCTTGTTCGGATGGGTCGGTCGCTTGTTCTGGCCAACACGGTGGGAAGTATCAGCTTGTTCGGCTTGGTCAGTCGCTAGTTCTGGGCAGCACGGTAGGAAGTATCGGCTTGTTCGGATGGGTCGGTCGCTTGTATTGGCGGTAAACCGTATTGGCCAGCACGGTGGGAAGTATCGGCTTGTTCAGCTAGGTCAGTCGCTAGTTCTGGCCAGCACGGTGGGAAGGATCTGCTTGTTCGGATGGGTCGGTAGCTAGTTCTGGCCAGCACGGTGGGAAGTATCGGCTTGTTCGGCTAGGTCAGTCCCTAGTTCTGGCCAGCACGGTGGGAAGGATCTGCTTGTTCGGATGGGTCGGTTACTTGTTCTGGCCAGCACGGTGGGAAGTATCGGCTTGTTCGGCTAGGTCAGTCGCTAGTTCTAGCCATCACGGTGGGAAGGATCTGCTTGTTCGGATGGGTCGGTCGCTTGTTCTTGCCAGCACGGTGGGTAGAATCTGCTTGTTTGGATGGGTCAGTCGATAGTTCTGGCCAGCACGGTGGAAGGATCTGCTTGTTCGGATGGGTCAGTCGCTTGTTCTGGCCAGCACAGTGGGAAGTATCGGCTTGTTCGGCTAGGTTAGTCGCTAGTTCTGGCCAGCACGGTGGGAAGGATGCTTTACTGTGAAACCGGCCCCACGTAAAACCGTCCCCCGGTAAAACCGGCCCCAAATCCGTAAAACCGGCCCCATTATCGATTTTCTATAGGTAAAACCGGCCCCCAAAACCGGCCCCAAAATATCAATGACCATTATCGGTGATGATTATGAAGAAACTATATATCCAATGTGATATTTTTGTTTGTTTGATTAATTTTCATTATCATTTGTTGTTG